>CM023484.1:103437843-103784821 GCA_013339685.2 Hyalomma asiaticum | reverse complement strand
GCTTAGGATTTGCTCTCAGCGTGTCGTTAAATTTTTTAAAATAGACGCCTCTGGCATTTTTTATACCTTTTTTATATTCTTGCGTAATCTGAAATAACTTTTGATAGTGGCTAGTCCGTTTAGTTCGTTTGAATTTAGCGAATAACCGCTTTCTCTTATTGATTAGCCGCAACAGACGTGACGTCATCCACGGCTTTCTTCGTTGTTTCATTTTGGAGGAATCCGCGCTTGGCACGTGTGCCTCAACGAGTTCAAGTAGCTTATTTTTGAACAGACGCCACAATTCATGCACATCCTTATCATCCGCCAGGCATTCGAAGACCAGTGTCCTGGAGGCTGAGGCTTCAAGCTGTCGCATGAATGCACTCCTTGCTAGTGAGATCTGCATGCTGAGGCACGTAACCCATTCCTATCTCCTGGTATGGTGTCCAGTAAGCGAAGGTAGTCTGTCGATTGCTATGTTACATAGCATGGGACCAGTGGCACGCCTTTTCACGTGCGAGGGGTGCGGTCGGAACATTTTTTATACATGTTTGTTGCCACGCAATCTATCAGAAACGCTCAGATGTAGTTGCATAGTTGTCCACCAGATTCGGTTGCGACATCTTTAATTTAGAGCAGTACGCCCTCTATGGTTAGCCCCGATCAGAAACCGAACGCCGTGAGTGGATATAAGGTTCACTGTTCTGGGTATGACTGAAGCTTAGCAGGATGATATTTTCACATGTCTGAAGCATGAAGCTTGTGAGGTGGGTCTCACTAGTTCAAAAACGGCCACCTGCCTGGTTTGGACATCATTGTAATATTGGTGTGCTGTCAGTCTTTCGACGAGAAAGTGTCATCCAGCCAGCGGTATTAAAGGCAATATACGAGTTCTTGTGGTGAACTGTCATTCAGTTTATTTAAAAACCATGAAGTACTGTAGTCTGCTGCTCCTACGACGTGCAGAATTTAGAGGCACGTGCTGCAAATCTGAAGTAGCAGTCAGTAGGTTATTGTAGAAGCTCTCGTTTCTAGTATTAGAACATCCTTGGAACACGCACTCCGCTCAGGTAGTAACAGCTACCATCGACTTTCTGAGCATGTGATCATAGAATATGTTTGCAGGGAATCTAGATTGCCCGCGGAGCTTCACTCTCAATGCCAGTGGCAATTGCTTTGCAGGACATACACATGTTTATATAGTTATATATTTCTATATTCCACTCGCTTTTTTGACACACTAGTCACTCGCAGATTCTCTTCACTGCGAAATCCTAGTGAATGTGCATGAGATTCAGTTGAAGAGGTGTGCGTTGCATGATACACCACTCGGGACGCGCTCGAATTCCCATTTGTTGATGCTGAGGCCTCTGCGAACCAGTCTCCCCATTCATTTCACCTTCAATTTCACACTGTTTTGCGATTGTGAACAAATTTTTTAGTGTGTTCATTTGCACTCAGTCATCCTTTATGCATGCTTTACTTTATGTAGCTATGATCTCAAATGCTTGTGAATGTCACGGAATGTCTTATCGCTTCTTACACGTTTTTATGGCACGTTATTCAAGGGGTTCTGCAACTACGTTTAAACTAGTTGGTATTTCTTGTGTCACGTTATTTTGTAGCGCAAAACATGGAAAAAATCGCCGGAGATGTTTCCTTGGGAAGCAATATTTTTGAGCAGTGGGTTTCAAATAATAAAGCATATGTTCGAATAGGTGGCCCATGTGTCTCCAGAGGATTAAGAAAATAAAGACTAGGGGATGAGCTGATGCGGCATAACTTGTGCAAGAGCTCACGTGTTCCGTCTGTGTCTGTGTGCTCAGTTGTCCTGCATACATGTGTGTGTTGTACAACAAGCAAAAGTACTGCAAGATGCAGTGAACCGTTGCAGGTAAATGTGACCGTGTGCAGAAGTGATTTTGTGGGAAGGTGCACGGTATACATCAAAGCTCGTGCTTGTCTATTCGAAGGTTATTTATTCGATGTTATGCAATCAATGTTTTAATAAAGCGTTAGTAAACTTTAGTATGTGTTCAATGCACAGCTGCCTTTTTTGCTGCTTTGAGTAGCACTAATGATCACATATTAGATACTGCACCCATTTCTAATGAAATGTTTCTGTATATGTGTGACACGGAAAGTAAAAATGAAGACGGTCACATTATGCTTCCTCTGGTCTATAAGTTTTAGCTGAAAATAGTTCGCCATAAGTAACTTCTAACTAAGGAAATGGAAACAACATAGTTGGTGGATTCACAATGAACATTCTTGTGGCTATATCATGGACCATCGATTGCCTTCATGCCGAAGTGAAATTGAGAATTTTCAGTTGACTACTTTGATTCATGAACAAGGAATGGAGATGTATATAATTTGATGTGCGAGGCATTGCTAGATATTGTTGGTAACCATTGCAAATGCCTGAACTACGTTAACGTGTGTATTTTTTCCAAGTCAATATTCACTTTACTATGGACATCACAGATTCGCTTCTTAAGGTAGTAACAGAATTCGAACATGCTTATTTGAAGTGGCACACTCAGACATGTATGGGTGGATGGCGGCGAAAATTCTGTTAAATGCAAGGAAAACAACTGCATGCCACCCTAATATGAGCTATAGCACTGCTACAGATTCTTTTTATTAATTATTTAAATTTCACCTGCTACTGAGTTTGCTTACATTCTTCGAGGCGGTTCATGTAACTGTGCATATATAGGCAGCTTAAATGTAAATATGCATTAGCTTGAGGACATTAAAGCATGTTTAAGTGAAGCCAAAACGAATATGGTGCTCTAGAAACAAAACCTGCTTAAAAGGAGCATAATTAATTATGCAAACTGACCTGCAGGAACCATAATTTTGTGAACTAAAGTAGCAGATGTCATGGCAATGAGAAACTACGGATGACACTGTCTGTTGAGGCTCTATATTTTTATTTTCTCTTTCAGAGCACATGTCTAGGCAGAAAAGAGATTTCAATATTTCAGTAGATAGTGCTGATTATATAGTGTATAGTGCCAAGCGGAACGACAGCTCTTTGGTTAAAAATAGCTTGCGCCGCCCCCCTTCCCTAGTGACATACGTCACCAGCACTGCAATGCATGTGCTTAGTTATTTTGAGCGCGTATGTTAATCCATACCGCAGCTTTCTGCAGCTTAGGCAACGTGATAGGTTGAATTCGAGCACTTACCTTGCATTTGCACCGTACATTTGGGAGCAACAGCGCGCACCGACGAGAACGTGTGTAGATACAATATAGCCATCGAAGGCTCTAATAAATTAAGATATGAGGCCAGGGACCTTAATTTTTGTTAGCCTAAATCTTTGTTTCCAATCGTGTACAAAGCGGGGACACACCTAACTTTTTGCATCTACGTCAATAACGTTTCATGAATATTTCGGAGGTGGAAGGGTTGAACGTAACGCGGCTTTTCACCTTTGCAGAAGACAGTAATTTTTATGCAGTAGACATAGTATGAAAGAAGCCATTTGGTGTTATATTTAAAATATTCTTTGTATAGAAGTAACAAGAAAGTCTTTAGACGGTGTAGATAAAATGTCCTTTATACAGAGGTAAGAAGGACGTCCTTAGGCGGTGTAGTTAAAAAGTCCTTTGTCCATAAGTAAGAAGGAAGTCTTTAGGCAATGTACCTAAAACATCCTTTTACAGATGTAAGGAGGAAGACTTTAGACGGTGTACTTAAAACATCCTTTATACAGCAGTAAGCAGGAAGTCTTTACACAGTGTCTGAAAATCTTACTAACATTTAATGTTATTATACTCTCAGTCAAGTCGGCAGGAAGCTCATATGTCGAGTACTCAAGGTTACTAGGCCTTTTTGTAAGGGAAGAGCGGAGCCACTCTTGTCCCACTGCTATGTATTGGTGTTTACGCGATTCCCAAAGTGCGATAAAGCATGCCAAACGTTGAACCGGTAATTGTGCCTTCGACCGCTGCAGCCACGGTTACATTTTCATAAGGTGAAAGCCGAAGAGGGAAAAGCCTAATTGCATCAATGGGTATATTCAGGCACACGCAAATAAACCACAACTGAATGCAGATCCAAAGTGCTCCGTACCAGCCAAGTGGTCCTTAGGGGAGGACCTCAGGCATGGAGAAGACAAGCTGCTCCACTCCCGACCCCTTCCCTTTTTGCTTTTCTTGTTTTTTTTTTACAGGGTAAGGTTTGGCGGTTTTTATTTGAAACGGTTTAGTGTACAGCAGGATCTTTGCATCCGTAGACCAGTCTGATTCGTTCAATGTCGGCGTTACTCAATCCGCCTTTTTGGTAGGCTTCTATAATACGGCTGCCATTCTTTGTCAACATGCTTGGAGACTTCGCATTGATGGCGAAGGCCGTTGAACCATACAGCATGATAGAGTTGTAGTCGAAGCCCGTAAGCATGTTCCTCCCGTAGAAATGGAGCTTCTCAAACTGGTTCCGAAATCCTACAATAATACAGCAGAAACAGCATAACCACTACATAGAGGCCGCTATTCTCGCTTGTTGCTTTGTAATCGTGTTCCCAGACGGTCCAGAGCAACTAGCAATTATTGCATCACCTCTTAGCAAAGCGCTCTAAAGTTCTTTCACTCTTTTATGTAAATGAACAAAGTGTATTTAATACTCAATGTTACGGTATATCTATTCCCTTTACATATATAAGGATAATCAAGATGTTCTCTCAACATCACCAATGAGGCCAAAAAAAAAGGCTCAATGTTTCTAGGTGTTTCCATTCCCTCTCGTATACTTTTGCATTATGCGTGCAGAGATTACAGTTAGAGATGAGTAAAGCTTTGCCAGACCATATATCCTGAGAAAAAGCCGGGTTATTCAGTCGGCTGTCACGTTTCACCACGCAGCGATTATGGTACAAATGATATAAGTTTAATGCGAGCAGTGAAGTCATTATGTTCGGACGCAGTTAGTATTACATAACAGGTGAATTATAACTCTGCATCTCTGATGGGATTTCTCACAACAACGTTTTCGCACATGGGACCATTAAACAAACCCGAAAGCTTCTAGACTGAAATGATAAGTATTTGTGTTACAGAACAACATCTACGCGAAGTCTTTAACACCAAAAATAGTTGCTGACAGCCATCAACGGCACCCTCCAACTGGCTGCACACAAAGCACGGGTAACACCGATGTGGTTGGTGGGAGTAACACCGTGCTAGCTCCAATCCGCCAACACCGCCGCTGCGTGCGACATCTGAAATCAAGCCGCTCTCGTACGCGCTGTGAAGTGCCTTTCCGGTTTCCTTCTTGTCAGGCTCCCAGCAAACTTTCTCTGAGATGCACGGCACACTCCGCCATGCCAGGCTGACAGCAGCCTCAGTCACTTACCTTCTCAGGAACACTTTATTCGTTTATGAATTTAAACACAAAGCATTTCTTGGCGAACTTCGCTCACTTTGACGGTATCTATCTATCTATCTATCTATCTATCTATCTATCTATCTATCTATCTATCTATCTATCTATCTATCTATCTATCTATCTATCTATCTATCTATCTATCTATCTATGAAGGACAATATAGAAACAGATAAATAAAGACACGAGGAAGGGAGGAAGACCAGAAAGAAGGAAATAACGACAATATCGGGTTGCTCATAAGAGAGAATCGAAAGCTAGCTTGCACTCGACCTATTACACCCACAACCTTCCCACAGACCACTCCCATATGACAACAGTAGTGTTATTGACAGCATTACATGACAGTGATCGCCGAAGAGAAAAGCGAACCCGCGGTTGTCCTAAACCCACTGCACACACCCTTGCCTTTAGCCCACTGCAACAGGATAGTGATGGTAACAATGACACTGGGGCAGGACAGTGCTAGTGAACTTGACACACTCGCCCCAACTCAGCTGTTTGCTCAGATCTGACATGGCTGAAACTGGCTTTTGTTTTCGTTCTGTTTTTATGAAAAAAAGGTTCCTGGGCAGGCATGCATATACTGGAATGACCAATGTCTCCATATATAGGTCAATTGCATCATTTGTTAGTCAGTACCGGGCTTTGTAATAGTAGAGAGCTTTTGTAACATTACACTTCCGAGGCCCAAGATACACACATTTATAATATACCTAGGATTCGTTGTCAGCGCATGCGAGAGCGCTACTCACAAATTCGACATACCTGGTTGAACATTATTTAGGAAGATTTGGAGATAGTCGTCCCGATCACGGCGGCTGTGCTCGTGAAAAAAGCCTAGGGCGTGTAAGAGCTCATGTACAATTGTTCCGATGTAGAGACAGCCTTTTCCAAGAGATACCGTTTGCTCACCACGAACACGCCCAACATACGAGTAGCAGCTGCAAGGAATATTGAGATTTTAAATGAAGTGTAGTAAGCCACAGGTGAAAGAAAGAAACAAATAATACCAATGACCGCCAGTAGACTCCGCAATGGACATTGCGATATATGAGATAGATGGTCTGGGAGAGACATGTAGCTGTGTCTCGGCGGAGGCAATTTGTTTCTGCTTCGGCGACCCGGATGGCTGTGTTCTATCGGCGGTAGCCCTTAGGTGATTCATAGGCCGCGCAAACGACTGCAGTCTGTGCACGGCGTCGCTGAACCTGTCGTACGGGCAGCGGTAGACGAATTACTTCGCCATTTGCGTCGCCCTGGTTTCATAAAGAAGCGACTGGGCAGAACCGTTGCCATAATTTTTGCCGGGGGGGGGGGGGGGGGCGATCACATGTGCTTCTAGAAGGCCTTGCGTATTTTACGAGAACACCTACAAATCATTAATGACTCTCCCAAAAATAGCAAATTTCGAGGGAGCCCGGGCCACAGAGGTTACTGCTTGGCTAAGGGCCCGCTTGGCTAAGGCTTGGCTAAGGGACCTTAACGCCTAGCGGATCCACCGCGGCGAGCCGAAGAGGCTGCGCTTAGACGGCAGCATCTCTGTCTTGCCGGCAGAAGCACCTCCAGTTATTAGGTGCCCCGTTCAAGGCGGCTTCTCGTTCACTTGCCAAGCTCTCGAGTCGCACAATTGTGTAGGTGTCACTGCATAACACTATTAGTTCAAAATCTGCCAACCTCTTGCGTGGCCTCCCTCAGGGTCTGCCACAATGACATGTAGATGTCCGTGAGTACTCGCCCATGAGCAAGGCTCTGCGCTGCGCTTGGCGCCAGAAGACGGTACCGAAACCATCACACAATTGTTACGTGATGTATTCCAGGTTGCTACGGCCGTTGTGGTAGCTCGCGATGATTATTTCCGGCGGACGCTTACGCCGACACCGGATTTCCTGCCACACGACCTCGTTAACATTATCGCGTGATTAATCGTCGGGGTTTTATGCCCATAAGCATGATGGGATTATGAGGCCCGCTGTAGTGGAGGGCCGCAATAATTTTGACCGCCTGGTGTTCGTCAAAGCGCACTGATAACGCACACTGCACGGCCGTCTATCGTTTTCGCCTCCATCGGAAATGCGGCCACAACGGGCGGGATCGAAACCGCGTCCTTTTGCTCAGTAGCTAAGCACAATATGCAGTGACCACCGCGAGGACAACTGGATATACTATCGATCCTCTTCCAAACACGGTGGTCCAGTGGTTATGGTTTACATAAATAAGTCGACTTAGGTCTACGTGGACACCAGATGTGTGCGTGTAGAGCAAAACTTAAACGTAGCTCAGCCATGAACGAGCTTGAAAGAAGTCGCCCGCTAACGCTATCGCGACAGCCTCAATAATGCTGGCGAGCTGCACACATGTCATTACTCACTGTTTATACGCACCAATACGTCTCAGAGGCTCGGTTGCATAGCTCACCCTCTGTGTTTGGTGGGTGCTTTCGGTGGCTTCAGTTAATTGGCGGGAGAGAGCTATAACGGCGCTTGGAATGTTCGTCTAGGCATTCGGGAATTATCTTTCAAATGTTTACCTGTATTCGAGGAGCACACACCCGTCAGATATGTAAACTATATCGCCATACAAAAAAGCGACCACATTTAATAATGGGCTTTCCTTTGATAGAGAGAGAGATGATGGGCGGAAGGCAGGGAGGTTAACCGGAAGGAAAATATCCAGCTTGCTACCCTGCACTGGGGAAGGGGTGGAGGGAGACAGAAAGGGATGGAAGAAAAGAATAAAGAGAGAAAGAGAGAGGTCAAATCGCGCACACACACAAGCACGGCATGTGTCAGAGACGGTTCATGAGGCCCGTTCCGCGCAAAAACTTGAGCACAGCCTTCGTGGCTATCTGCTGCGAGACACTATCGTTCCGGCATTCCAATATGGTTTGCTCAGACAGCGGTCGACCATCAAGGCGTGACAATTCTGCGGCGAGAGACTGTCGCTGGGAGCAGTACCCAGGGCAATCGCAGAGGACGTGCGCAATCGTTTCCTCGCTGCCGCTGTGAACACAGGCAGCACTGTCTTCCAGTCCAATGCAGTAGCCGAAACTTCTTGTGAATGACGTGCCTAGCCACAGGCGGCAAAGTACGGTCGTTTCACAGCGGGTAAGCCCACGCGGAACTCGAAGTTGTAGTGGTGGGTCGAGGCGGTGTAGACGGGTATGCAGAAGACCAGGAGTGTTCCACTGCGCCATAGCCATATCACGCGCAAGAGAGCGAAGTTTTCTTACTCCATCCGTTCTTGACAGTGGGATGGCTTGCAGCACTCCAACTTCGTGAGCATGTTTCGCAGCATTATCTGCGTGTTCGTTGCCGGTTATTCCAGAGTGGCCTGGTAGCCACTGAAACGTGATGTCATGGCCTTTGTCTGTTAATTGATGATAGAAGCACTAATTGGTCTTGCGGCCCGCTACGTAAGGCCGATAAAAGGCACTGAAGGGATATGTTGCTTTGATATGTTGCTTATGCTATAAAAGGTGACGCGATATCCCTATGATTTTTACTAAATCATGCGGATATCACGCCTGCTCCTGACATGCTCACCTTTCGTACCGTGCTTCTTAAGACGTCCTTTAAGCGAACAGAGAAGCCTCTTGGCGAAATTCCGATCTCATGTCGAAATAATGTCTTAGTGTACAAACACAAAATAGTGCATATACTTACCCTTTCAAGGGAACAATGTAGATGTAGTCACGCAGTTCATAATCATAGGGCACGAATTTCACACAGGTATTATCCTCTATCTGCCGTATCGCACTTTCGATCAGAGTTTTATCTTTCTTGTTTTCTGAAAAGCAAGACGTTGTCATCAGGCCCGTTATATCTCTCGTCATATTTGCTTTGCGTTGCTTTAGTTCTGCCGACTTAGTTGATAAAATTCTATGGAAACATACATGTGTGATGAAATGGAGGTGCATTTTCGGTTTGACGACCAGCTTTTACGTCCCTTCGGAAAGCATGCACCGACTCCTTCCGTGCGCCGTCTTCGCTTGCAAAGTCAAACAGGTGCACTTTTGGCGGAGCTTCTTTAATTCTATAAAAATCGGGAACGCTACACTTTCCAGGCATAGCGACTCGCAGTCACATCACTCACCGTCGAACACGCGTCCAAGAACAAGTCGCACACATCACAACGTCAAAGCAACCGACCATACACGGGGACCCATGCAACACTGACCTCTTGGTGCTATCGGTAGTCAAGCTAAGGACAGCTGGGCGAACTATTCTGCCGGAGCATGCAAGCTCAAGCTCAGTGTAGAGTGCCAGGCAGCATATGATAAATTCACAACACATCCCGCGTCGAAGCTCACTTGATTTGAAGAACCAAAGCGGCCATGCGACCCGCTGTCCAACGGTAGCGCCTCCAAAGAACTACCACCAAGCAAAATGGAAGTATGGGAAGGGGGGGGGGGGGGCTAATCTCCTTTGGGAGTGGAAAGCGATATTGTTTTCATGCCCTGTTGACATCGCCGGCCAATTCGCTTGCCATGCTCTTGAGTCACACAAATAAGTAGGTGCCTTTTGGCACACACTCCTTTACTAGTTCACACCCTCCGTTCATCACGCAGTCGAAGTCTGACAAGTCGGCCGCGGTGGTCCAGTGGTTGGATGCTTGACTGCGGATCTAAAGGCCGCAGGTTCAAACTGAGGTGCGGCGGTTGCATTTTCGATAGATGCGAAAACGCTAGAAGTACGTGTGCGCCAGGATTTAGTGCACGTTAAGAATTCTCCTTGCCTCCTGGGTTAAATAAAGCTTTGCTCCTCCGAGGTGATCAATATTCTTTCTTTATTTTTCATTCATTTTCCCCTACCCTCACGGATGCACCCGACATGGGCTGCAGGAGATTTCGTCCTTTCCTTAACCTAACCATAATTCTCCAGTGACATGCAAGATTTCTTCTCGCGGCGGGTGCATTGCGATGGGGGCGAAATGTCGAGGCCCGTGTACTGTGCGATGTCGGTGCACCTGGTGGTTCCACAGGTGGCCGAAATCTCGGGAGCTCTCCACAACGGCGCCACTCATGATCTAATCGTGGTTTTGGGACGTAAAACCTCAGAAGTCACTTAATCAACGTTTACACTGCCTGCAAGGAGTCTCTCCTGCGGAGCTAGCTGGCTCGTCTCTCCGTGAGTAACGCCCACAAATATGAACCGATGGCGGCCTAACTTGTCGAGCTCTGCAGGCCATCCATTTCCACAAGTGTTGAGGAGCTGCCAACAATTTAGGTGTGAGGCACCTTGTAAGCCCGGGCTGTCGGCGTCTAACGTCGGCGTCGAGGTCACGCTCACGAGCAAGTGAAGGGCTAAAAACGTGCATAACTGATCAAAGCCGGTTCAAATTAAATCACTATGACTCAGAAGGATTTAAGAGACAGAAAGAGTGATGATCTAGTCGCATTAATTAAGATAAATTCGCAAAAACCTTACTTTGCCCTCTCCACAATAGCACGGGCTGATCCTGGAGGCAGCGCATTGAGTATGCGTGCACGTGTGAGCCGGTCCAGGAGGCACGCAGTGAGGGAGTGTTTGTTTAGGGTTGTGTCAGAAGCAATGGTAACAAATTGCTGCCAGTTCTCTGGGCTGTCAGCGTCTAACGTCGTTGTGACCTGGGTAAAGCCAGTCTACCGGCAGCGATTGAAGTCTTCTTGTGGAAACCACCGGCGCATAACTGCATGCTTCGCACCTCCCTACATTTCACGTAAGTGGAGCAGCCATGATTTTTAAATGCAAAGGATTTCTAGGCGAACTTGAGTCACTTTGACCCGATCTATTTATCTAGTTATCATTTCCACGTCTCGGTACTCTCCTCGTTGTCTTGGTCACCCCGTATGCACGAAAATTTGGATGTTAACATATCAATGTATGATGAACATGAATGGTTAATGATCGTTACTTCCCTAGCATGACATACTTGACATGACAAACAAGGTCGCTAAGGAAAAATACTTCTTAGCATTGGGCCCAAAGTTAGCAAAATAGCCCGAAAGAAATGTAGAAGTGTTCAAAATTAATTAGCAGAGAATCAGTGGGCATCCCTAGCTTAAACTGACGACATCGATTAAGCGTCTTCCTTTAATCTTTATTCCAATCTTCTTTCACACACCCCAGTCACGGTGAATTGCCGCCTGTTCCTGACAGTGTGTTTCAATGTATGCCGGAACTGATCGTAACATGTGGTGGTATATTCAAGTTACTTCACAATATAAATGCTTCTTCTGCTAATGGCCCTGATGGAATACCCTCTCATGTGTTAAAAGCCTCCTCGGACGTAATTTCCGACTACCTTGTTACATTGTTCGAGAAGTCGTTAAGTTCTTCTTGTTTACCTAAAGAGTGGAAAGTTGCGAACGTGGTACCGATCCACAAAAGCGGCCCAAAGAATAAGGTCTCCAACTATAGGCCAATTTCTCTGACGAGCGCATGTTGTAAAACAATGGAGCACATAATGTACAGTGCCGTAATAAAACGTTTAGAAAGCAATAACTTTTTTACCCAATTTCAGCACGGCTTTAGGTCTGGTCATTCTTGTTCTACACAGCTCTTATGATTCAGCCATGATCTTTTTCATTCATTTGCTCTTGTACGGACTCACTGTATCTTCCTAGGTTTTAACAAAGCATTTGATTCCGGCCCGCACGTTTTGTTGTTACATAAGCTATCGTCGCTCGGTATCACTGCTTCACTGCTTGAGTGGATTAAGTGTTATCTACAAAATGGCATGCAACATGTTGTAATTAATGGTTGTCAATGTGGCTATGTTGCTGATATTTCGGGTGTCCCTCAGCGATCAGTCTTGGGACCATTGCTGTTTCTTGTGTACATCGATGATATCGGCCCAGGTTGTATCATGCACAGTTCGTCTGTATGCGGATGGTTGCGTGATTTATCATTCTATTAGATCTCCCACTGACCACGAATACTTGCAGCGCAATTTGGATTGTATATCGCGCTGGTGTGTTATGTGGCATATGTCTCTGAACCCCAGTAAGTGCCAATGCATCTCCTTCACTCGTAAATAAGGTCCATACCTCTTTGATCACACATTAGATACCGTCCAGCTAACCCGTGTAACTGAGTATAAGTACCTTGGTGTTTATTTTGCGTCGGATCTTACTTGGACTAAACACGTTCAATATGTTCCAGCGAGAGCCTGTAAAATGTTAAATTTTGTTAGACGGAACTTCCGGTTTGCTCCTCCCAAGATTAAAGAATTATTTTAGTTTTCGAACGTCAGACATATATTAGAGTACGCCTGTATGACTTGAGACCCGCAAACTAAAAATCTTTCTAATATGCGCCACCTGGTGCAGAACCACGCAGCACGTTTTCTTACTAGTAATTACGACATTACTTCTAGTGTACCTGCAATTAAGGATAGGCTGGGATGGGAGTAATTAAGTACACGTAGAAAAAACATAAGGTTAGAAACGCTTTTCAAAATTTTTTACGGAATGCTTAAAATAGCTAAAGAATCGTACCTTTTACCTACGCATTTCTTATCTGAAAGAACCGATCACTCTTTAAAAATGAGAAATATTTTTCGTAGAACAAGGCGTTCCAACACTCCTTTTTTCCACACGCAATCTCCCAATGGAATCAGATTCCCCAGGAAATCGCCGCTTGTCGCACAGATGCATCATTCAGAGCACTTATAGGGCACTTATAGTCTCCCTCTTTTCTTTTTTTTCTCTGTTCTTGTGTTATTCTTGTTTGCAAAGTTATCATTTCCTGTACATATGTTTCCCTGTGTATTCGCCCCCCCCCCCCCCCCTGCACTAATGCCTTCGGGCGCTACAGGTTTTCTTTATTAAAAAATTAAAAAATTAATACTCGAAAGCAGCCACCAAACACACAGCATCACAGATGTGGTTGGTGGGACTACCACCGGGCTAGTTCTTCTCCGCCAACGTAGCCGCTGCGTCAACATCAAGAAGTCGAAGTGCAACGTTTGAAATCAAGTCGCTGGCGTATGCGCTGCGTAGCGCATTCTGGCTTTCTTTCGTGTCAGGATCACATCAAGCCTTTCCCTCAGGTGCATAAAACTCGTCCCGTACTGGACGACACCAGCCTTGGGCAATTCTTAGTTTCTCGGCAACACTTTATTTTTTATGAATTTCAAATACCAAGCATTTCTTGACGAATTATCAGTCACTGAGATCATATCTATCTATCTATCTATCTATCTATCTATCTATCTATCTATCTATCTATCTATCTATCTATCTATCTATCTATCTATCTATCTATCTATCTATCCGCCTACGTCTGGGTTCTCCCTTGGTAGTCTCGTGCATCTGGTGACCATAAAAATTTGGATGGTAGGATATCAATGTATGACGAACACGAATGACTGATCTTTACATAGCCAACTTGATATCATTGTTGGCTTCGTCATGGTTAAGGATATTGAAATCACGCGTGGCTCATACCCGTAGTGCTGGGTTCATGTAAGGGGTATATGCCGCAGGTGTTTCAATTTTATACAGGCTATGTGAACCAAGGACCAATAGAAATAGACATTTCTTATATCATTGCAACACATGCAAACTCAAGAAAGGAGTATGGTTTGTCATAGTTTGTAGTTAGAATGGATACAAATAAGCACAAATACACAGACGAACCCACTGTGATTTCCAAAGGCAACATGTACCGTTCCGTGCAGCGTTGGAATAGAGCACGGAAAGCCGAGGTGCCAAGCAAGCACGCTGTCACTAGGCTACCGCTGGTGCCCCTACACGGTAGATGTAGAAATAAGGATAACGCGCTGGCAGTCATGGTGATGGTGCTCGTGCAATGCCCATTGCTCGCCTGTTGTGTGTTAAGCGCTATCATGGCAAAGAAATGAAAAATACTCGTGTTCTACTACCACTCGGCAAGCTTTTCTCCAACTTTGCTCGATTCCGTAAAAGTACTTCAACGAGCAAGGTTTAAGATACGCACAACAGCTCGTCATAGTAGGCGCCTCTCTTCTAGAAAACAAGTCTGCGCACTAACGTAAGTGTCGACGTCACATCGTACCATGGCCTACCATTCAGTAGTCACAATGCTGTCAACGTTCCTGGTTCGCCCACGTGAAGTACACACCCAGGCGTGCTCTTTCCACAGACGTTCGTCGTCTGCCTAGCACATTGCTGAATGCCACACGTTTACTCACTGGCAATTATTCCTCTGACTGCTTCGCATGTAATTGATTCCCACAATGCCTGGTGTCTACAGGATTTTTTTTGTTGCCACCTTTTGAGGAGCGTTGAAGACGAGTAAAAAAAAGCTCCACGGCACTGATTACCAGTAATTTTTACCTCGCTGATTGCCATACGCTCTAAAGACAAGGGTGATACCAAGGATACATGGGAACAGCATTAAGCGAACTATTACACCCGTATTGTTTCGCCAATTGGAGTCTTTTAGTACTCCACACCGAGATCACACGTCGAAACAGAACCAAATTCTTCAGAGACGAAGCGTGCGGTATCGGAATCGTTGGTTATAAAAAGTTTTGCCGTGCTTGTTTGCGCCGACAAACCAGGCGCGCTGCTGTCTCAAGGCTGCGACTAATTGTCGATTTGCCTGTCCCTCTTGGCTGTAGCTTTCGTCGGTCTCTGCTGTTGTGCTCACGACGCTCGCCGCGTTCGTCCGCCACCACAACGTCGTTCCCTCGTTTCTGTGTGTTGTTCAGAGAACGCAAAACACGCACATAAACAGAAGCCTTGGAAGTTTTATAAAGCTTCAAACGTTCTTTATTTTAGCTGTGGAATGGTCACCCGAGCTGAACGCGTTGTAGGCGTCGCGCGGTGTAGTCGTTGTAGGGCGCGCATTTCTGCGTGGCGTATTTCGAATATATTGCAGGAACAAAAAGTGTCCGCTTCCTCATAACAGATCGCCGCGGAAGTGCGAAGGCGTCCTCGCTCTCTTGTTGTTGTTCTTGTTGTTGGTCTTGACTCCCGCAAGGCTCCCACAGCCACTCGCGCATTCGTGGAGGTGAGGTACACTCGGTGATGATTCTAGGACCCTAGCAGCCAACGCGCCGCGCCCTGAAAGCTGCTGGAAGCGGTAAATGAAGCTTCGGTTTGGAAAGTTGTTGGAGGGACGCCTCTATCACCAAACAGGAATCGCTACCTGACTTCCTTACGTTTCCTTTCTCAAAAAAAGAAAAGAAGAACTCCACGCATCTCCACCAAGTGAACCATGACGAGTGGGCGAAGTTGGGGATAGTTCTGTGTTGTAGTAAATCACCCGTGACATTGCCCAATCATGCATGTGAATGAGTGACAAAGCGTGTGTATGTTTACACACGCGTTTATGCCCTTGTTCTATGTGAGATTCCTGCGCTCCCAGGTCGTATATCGTGCCGAGTTCTGGATTAATTTCGTTAACGCGCACGCTGCGAATCCTTATGGTTCAACTACGCACAAGAGAAATTGCATTGCAGATCAAGATCCAGTGCATATATATATATATATATATATATATATATATATATATATATATATATATATATATATATATATATATACAACACCGCGGCGGCCGCACTACGGCCGCTTTGCGAGCCCGGGCCGCCGCCATGCGACCGTCGTTCGTCGAAGCGCACTCCATGACAGCTGCTCTAGAAGAGAGCGCGTTTCGGGGGAGAACGAGCGCTTTTATTTATCATCTCTTGAACCGCAGCGCCACTAGCGGTCTCCACTCAAACTAGAGCACGTGCAGGACTGCGCGTGTATAACGGGGACGGGCTACGCCGACGCCGGAGGGAGGGAGAGGCCTCGTTCATAAGCTGCTTCGGATCTAAAAGTTCGAGG
Source organism: Hyalomma asiaticum (assembly GCA_013339685.2). Taxonomy (NCBI): domain Eukaryota; kingdom Metazoa; phylum Arthropoda; class Arachnida; order Ixodida; family Ixodidae; genus Hyalomma; species Hyalomma asiaticum. The sequence goes on along the minus strand of CM023484.1, from coordinate 103,768,644 downwards.
GGAGGCGCTCAAGCACGAGGAAGGCTGCGAGGTAATGGGGCTGCAGTGTCCGCGCACAGGGCCGTACCGCACAAACACATGTGTAGCCTTTTCCATTTCTGGCACAATGTAAGCTGCACGTGCTGGGTTCCGTCGCGTCTGTTGGGGCCGGAGGTCGAGGAGAGCATTGCGAAGGACGCTCACATATTCGCTGGCTGCCAGAGCGCTTGGGTGTGCGGTGTCCTCAAAGAAGTCAGCCGGGTGGCGCACTGTGGTGCGATAAACGAGCTCTGCGGTGGCGCAGGAGAGCTCTTCTGCGTATGCGGATCGGATGCCCAGCAGAACGAGGGGAAATGCTTTGTGGGAGATCGCCGCGTCTCGGCCCGCAGTCCAGGCGTGCTACGCCCAGCAGCGTCCTGCCAGCGTCCAGGCCGATCCCCGGCTCCGGGCTAGCACCAGCGCGCGCCACGCACCGCGCTTTCACATTGTCGTCGTCGTCCCTTAGAATCTCCTCCCAGCGGCCCATGGCGGCGACCCCCCACTGCCCCTCCCTCTGCGGAGACGGTGGCATTAGCCCGCGGTGGTCTGCGACGATGAGACGACGAGCGCCCCTGCCGGCTGAGAAACCTGGGATGCTGGCGCACGGAACGTGGTGGAGATAACAGGTAGCCCAGCTCCTGGCAAAAGGTCTTCCAGGATCACGAGGCCCTAAACGTTTGAACGTCTTCGAGGAACCGCGGGTCCTAAACCAAGCCAGGACGCAGACGCTTTACTGGTTGCCCCATCAGCCTCTTTCTGAAGAGTGCACCAGCAGGCCGCCGGTGGGGGCAGCCGCCATGCTGAAGGCTGCCGACCGCAGTGAGGCCATCCAACCATCTCATGTGTGCATCACGTGGGAGGGTGTGTGGGTGTGTCGACGTCTGAGGCCGCGTCAGGACGTCAGAGGCTGCGCTCACGAAGAATCACCCCGTTGATGTCCTTGGCGGCATAGACGGGAAAGGCGACATGGTCATCGTCATAACGTACCTTGTAAACACGGGCATTGTCGTCAATAGCATCGTGGTCACCAACACCCTTGCGATCACCGGCGCCCCGTCGTCAATGTCGTCGACCGGCTCGCCTTTTCTCTAATACCGTCTTCGCTTGCCGCCAACACCGCAGGCCTCATCCTTAAGCTCTCCTATTCAATCATGACTCCTTCTACTCTTGCTCTTCGTCCTTCATATTCTGCAGCGCCATCGCAAACGACGCCACCAACCATCAAACGTAGGGAATAGTCCGTCATCTTCTCGATCTTCATCTCCCCCGGCATCGTTCCGCTCCTCGTCGCAGTCCCCTCCATCGCGATGACGTGTTCCATCATCATCACCGTAGTCGTCATAGCGCCTTCTTTCGCACTTGTCAGCTAATTCCCCGTTCTATTTCTCGTCCCCTGCTCAGTCTGTCGAACCTTCAACATGAACTTTTTCGGATACCTCAGCTGAAGTCTCCTTCCGCGGACACTTCTCCGGCTTGGCGTCGCCAGCGTTCTTCTCTTTGGCTGAGATGTCTTCGTAGGCCTGCTCCGTCGCGGTGCATTTAATGGTTACAAATGCCTCATCCGCAGCACTCTCCCAGGCTAGCGTGGCAGATTGTTCTGTGTCACAGAGCAGGCGATGGAGTGGTTCCAAGAGCGCTGCACAGTTTCTGACGAAACGGCCGTAAAAATTCACCAGACCCAAAAATTGGCGGAGCATGGTAAGTGAAGTCGTCTAGGAGAACTCGGTGACTGCTTTTATTTTGACAGGAAGTGGGCGGATGCCACTGGTGTCGACGTAATGGCCGACAAATGAGAGAGTGTGCACCCCAAACTCACTTTTTCCGCTGTTTATGACGATTCGGTTGCCTTCAAACCGCTCAAAGAGAAGGCGAAGATGTTACAGGCGCTCTTCGAAGGATGAGCTTGCCACGAGAAGATCGTCCACATAGGCAAACACGGACGGGAGTCCTCTGGTCCCGGTGTGAATGAAGCACTGTGATGTTTGTGCAGCGTTTCGGAGTCCGAAGGGCATTCGTGCGAATTCGAAGAGCCCAAATGGTGTCGTTATGGCCGTTTTGGTGGCCTCTTCTTCGACCACTCGTATTTGGTGGTATGCTCGAACTAGATGAATTTTCGAAAATATTGTAGCACCGTGCAGAGCAGAGGTGCAGTCTTGGATGTTTGTAGAAGTGGGTAACGGTCAGGGACAGTCTCAGCGTTGAGGAGACGGTAACCCCCGCATGGCCTCCAGTCACCTGACCTTGGGGACGCGATGGTGAGGTGGCGCCCAACTGCTAAATGGCAGTGTAATTATGCCAAGCTCCAACATGTGCTCGAACTCTGCGCGGGCCACTTTGAGCTTCTCGGTAGCCAGGCGACGTGGACGACCGAAAACAGGTGAGCCGGATGTTATTATGTGGTGTTCAATAGCGTGGACAACAGGTTCAGTCCAGTCTGGTGGAGATGTCAGGGATGGGAACTCATTTATCAAGGCGGCGAACGGTGAAAAAGGCGTCATTCTTGGAGGCTGACCCCTCGTCACTGCTAGTGGCCTGCCGGCAGCTTTCCCGTCCAAGCGCATGGCAAAAGACACTGGCGAGCCGTGGCGCCAAAACGGTGATGGTAGTAGCACAAACGTGGGCCAGTGGACTCACTCCGTTCACGCTCTCCGCGCTGTACGGGTGGTGCGGATCGCCCACGTTGTTGTGAATGGCGTGGAGGATTGTCTTTCCGCGTGGCTGCCATGAGTATTTCCTCCAATCTGTCGTAGATGTGGTCAATGTGAGAAGTGATGGTCGTGGTGGCAGCAGTCGGGCTAGACGCAGCGCGCGATGAGGGGGACGGTGTGGGAGGGGTGCTGACGGCAGCGATTTGCAAGTCCTCTGTTGCCACTTCCATGACTTTGTCGGCCAGTGCGGCGAGTGATGATAAGTCCATGGTGGATGCACTCTCCAGCACCATTTGCACGTTGGACGGTAAGCGTCGGAGGTAGAGTTCGCGTAGCACTGCACTACACAAGGTGTGTGCGAGCGATCCAAGTAGCTGCATCATTTGTCGCAAGAGTCGCGTAGGCCTTCGGTCACCGTTGAGAGCAACTGTTGGATTCGCGTTCGTTCCGATGCAGCTGTTCTGTCTAGCAGCGCTGCCTTTAGTTCGCCGTAGTGAGCTGCCGGGAGGTTCGTGCTAAAGGAAACCAGGGTGTCGGAAACATATTCCGCGGCTGTGGGTGGCAGCACGCTGACGACATCATGAAATTTCTTAAGCTGCGAAGTTACTCGGCAGATGTGGAACTGCGATTCCTCTTGCTGCTTCTGACGTTTGGGTTGCGCTCTCAGTACTGTGGCAGACGTACGGATACCGCAGAAATTGCGTCGCTGGTTGCTGCTGCAGTACGTGAATTTGGACCGATGTTTAGCGGGTCTGGTTGGTCTTGTGGCATGGTGGTTCCTTGCAGCAGTTGTGAGTGCCTAACCCGATCACCAATTTGTAGAGCGCGTGCAGGGGGAACCGACAACAACCACGTTTGCTGTGTAACTTGCTTTTTCTCCACAAGCAAACCTCGGAAGGCGAGACGCGGGGCAGCCTAACGAGAGGGAAAGTCACCAAGCGTGTTTACAGAAAGGAGTGGTAGGAGCCGCGAGGTTCCCGTTTTTCTACTGCGCGCATTCGGTGGTGGCAGGTGCCACTACAGGCATTTCCTTAATGAACAAATTTATTAGGTCCTGAGAAAGTGTCTGCATTGGTGCGGCCATAACACCAACGAATCTCTGAAGAACTTGATTCGGTGCGGGTGCGGGAAAACTACATCTCATTGAATATCCACAGTAAAAGCTACTATTTATAATGCAGTCAGCTATTAGAATGATGGCGATCATACCAGAAGCTAAGTCCTGGAGGCCCTTGACCTTGCACTTGGTGTCAATTACGATGTTTTTATAAGAAAAATAGACCATGAAGTGTTAAGAAAGGTGGACTTTCGGGCCTTTGCCGAAAGCTAGAAAATAAGACATGTCAAGGCAACTGAGCAAAGGGGCTTTAAAAGGTCGACAGGAAAGAGCGGCGAAGATCATGCAGTAGGAGCATTCTAATTTGACTTAAAGAACCTCAACTTCAAGTGGAGTTTTCTCAATAGCGCCATTGTGGTGAGAAAAGGAAACGTTTGCCTGCGACCACAGCAGCTATCAAATACTAATTTTTGTCACGTGTTCCTGAATACCATGGACACTCACTGAACGATGTTACAACCAGAATTGTGTCTTGATTAATGCTTTCATTTAAGAAAAGCCCATTAAAGTGCGGTCCTCAAAAATTAAATTTCTTTTACTAAATAATGGTCATACCTACAGTTATTCTTTTGCTGCACAACGACGCCCAGGGCACAGTTAACGATCACAACCATTTTCACATCTTTATCACTGAAGAATGCTTTAAATATTAAACAAATAATAAAAAAATGTAAAAATGCATTCTTTGGTGCCTAAAGAACGGCTCGATGTTTTTTTACCAAACTCATAACACATTTAGCAAACTCTCATTACAAAGCGCGGCAAAATTTGGTTGCGTTTTCATGAAAAATGACAGAGCTTTTGATTGTAGTAGTTCGTCTCCTGGCTTTGCTAACCATCTCTCCCTCTTTAAATATGCCTTCTGATGTTTGAGATGACACAGCGAACAAGTTCACTACGTTGTTTTGGTATTACAATACGGGTGTTCTTCCCACTTCGCACACAGTTCGACGAAAAAAAGAAAATTAGGCAAGAGAGCTTTGTCCGCTTCTCTGCTGCCGCGTGTGGTGGCGTTTTTTTGCACGCGACCGGTTTACTACATTGAGAAGTGAAGGCCCATGAGCCATTTTTGCCTACAGTAATAAAAATGATAGCTACAGTTGTCACAACCCAAATGGCGTGGCGGGACGTGTGGCGCAGCATTTCGGATTGCGCACTGAAACGTATGCCCCTGCATTTATTTTATATTATTGTATTCGTTTGACAAAACGTGTCGAAGAGAATTTCGCGTCTGATACTGAGTGAAAAACCATCGGAACAAAAATGCAAACGGCATCAGCGTAGGAAAGATATAATGAGCTAGTTGGAAGTTGATGGAAAATGGATGTTTTGAGCGCAGACAAACACTCATACAGAACGCTAGGACCGCTATAACGTTAAACAAGAGAGCGTGAGCTGTGAACCGATGTTATTAGCAGACAATTTCTTCAGCGTCGAGATAGAAACTCGCGGAATATAATCTCGTCTTCCAAATATTCACTCACGCAGTTGGTCGTCTATGAGGTATGGAACAATCCTTTCCGACCACAGTTTCCCAGCTTGAAGTTCACCTCGCTGCGCAAAAAAAAAAAAAAAATGCGATATAAGACCCATTTGCGTTAGAAGCGTCTTCGTTTACGTTCCATGAACAGGAGCAATTCAGTAACTCACTACGTGCTGTCGAAATCCCCAGAACATGAACACCAGCGAGAATGCGCAGGTACGCACTTTTTATTTCTGGCTACGGCGGCAGCGTTTGAGAACTGTGGCGTGGGAGAGGCGGTTCTTAACTTGCCAGGCCCCAGTTTATGCACTAAGAGATATATATGAGCGCGAGAATGACAGGGCGACAAAAGTACTTTGCATGCATGCTCTTACCTCGTGTGCCCCATCTTTTTCGCGCTCCAGGAACACTTGCTAGGGAGTGCATATTTTCTAGATGCATGTTAAGAGACCCTAGGCTGTAGCATTTTATCAGAATGTCTCCTCTACGGTGTCACTGATGCTCGCATTAGCTAGCTAAAACGCGACCTCTCTTCACGGAACAAGTCACAAATTACAGTGCGCGAAGGAACGTTATTTTAGGGGCGAAGCTCCTCTTAGTCTAACCTTGTCACGCGTCAGTCGTCAGTCGTCAGGCGTAACCCGCGTGCGTCCCGGCACGCGCTCGCCCTCGGCGTTCGCCTCGGCGCGTGCCTCCCGGCGTGTGCCTCTCTCTCTCTCTCTCCCGGCGTGTGCCTCTGCTGTCTTGTGTGAGAGAGAGAGAGACAGAGAGAGAGCGAAAGGCGCGCGTTGGCTATGGAAACGCTCTTTCTTAGAGGAACGCTGTACCAGCTCGCAAAGACGGAGAACGCGCCTTCACCCGCGAGAGACAACGTTGGCGCAGGCAGCGTCTCCTAGCGAGTTTCTTGATTGAGAAATACCGACTGCTCGCGTTAGAGAAGCGTTCACCGGCAACCCATATATATGTATATATATAGGCACTGGATCTTGACTTGCAATGAAATGCCGGTGGGAGATTTCACTTGTGCATAGTTGAACCATGAGGATTCGTAGCGTGCGCGTTAACTAAATTAATCCAGAACTCGGCACGATCTACGATGAACCTCCCGAGCTTCGCCCACTCACCATCATTCACTCCGTGGATATGCTGTAATATTTTGTAGTGGAATTGTTTTGTTTAATACAACAAGCAACAATTAAACAAGAGCCGATAGCCAATTCTCTTTGCTGGTGCCAAGTATTTAATTGTCCTCATACGCCACAGATTGCGCTGCGAGGCAGAATCCACGCACAATGCTTTTACGTTTAAAACGGCGTAACTATACTCAAAAGGAACAGCGAACTAAACGATCGTCCATTGAGCCCATCCACTGAGCAAACAGTTTCTGACCTGCTGATCGCATGTGTGCGGTGCATGTGCGGTACGCGTGAGCCTCCCTGTGCTCCGTCAGAGGCTCAGCCTTCCACGCAGCCGACTAACGTAGAGGGCACCAGCGTGTCTGCTGAATTTTGGATGTGCGATAACAGGAGTCAGTCGTGACGGACACTGGGAACGCTTCACGAAATGGGTATTAAAAAGAAATTACACCATCTCCCGCTAAAGAGGACCATGAGGCGATGCGAAGCAGCACGAGGGGGTGCACACCGCGTTTCCATCGGTTTGACTCTAGCAGACGCTGCCTGCGTCAGTGTTGTCTCTCGCGGGCGAGGACGCGTTCTCGTTCCTTGCGAGCTGGTAAAGCGTTCATCGAAGAAAGAGCGTTTCCATAGTCACCGCGCCGTTCGGAGAGGAGAGGAGGAATGCCGAGTGGAGATGAGATGAGACAAGGAGAGGAGGGGGAGGCGGATGCACATGCGCAGTGCGGGTGTGGACGCCGCATGGCGGATGGATGGAGGGAGTGACATAGCCACGACCATAAGCTGCTTCGCATCTAAAAGGACACATAAGCAAAACCCATACAAAACATGCGCCCAATCGCCTGTCCTGTGCACCTCTGTCTTCTGTTTGCGTTGCCTTTAGCGGTCCGTTTTAAATGCGATAGCATTTCTTAGTCGGGCTATGTCAGGCGTCCGTCGGTGTCCGCATCTCTCCGCTCTCACTCCCTCTCCCATAGCAACAGCTGCGGGCGCGCGCGCTTATCCTCGCCCCTAGCAACCGGAGCAGGTGGTGCGGGCGGAGTAGCGGAGAGTGAGTGGAGAGGAGGAGCGCGCTCTGGCGTGTGAGGGCGCTCGCATCGCGGGAGCTCGGCGGAGCTCCCGCGTGTGTGGAGAGAGTGTAGGAGAGGGTAGGTGCAGTGCTTCGCCGCTCCTTCTCTCGCCGTTCGCTCTCTCTCCTCCCTGCGCCCCACTCCCGTTCGCTCGCTCGCACGTATATATAAATGCGCATTCGCATTTCCTCACGATTTTTTCATTTCAAGTCTGAATCCACGTGCCCAAAACTCAGCTATCAGTCGACTCGACCAAATTGGCAGAATACCGCCACAGTTTCCTTCAGCAGACGTATCCTTCAGTTACATATGCGTATCCCAAGGGAACGTACTTCTTATGACATGATAATGTCAGCAGCCGTTTTCATGCACTCGGCAATAATTTGGCTCCCATTTCTGTTTCAAAACGCCGTACTGCCGGTCCTCTTGAATGCTGAGACTCGTGTACGGCGCTTTGCCAGTGCACGTTAAAAAACGCAGGTGATCGGTGTTTCGAGAAGTCTCTACTACGGCGTCTCTCTCTAATATATCGCGGTTTTGGGACATATACTCCACAAATTCCTTTTGCGGGTCCTCTGCATGAGGCGTTCAAAAATGATCCAGAGTGTCCTTAACGAAACAAGAAAAATATTACGATTGATTGATTGTGCTTAGGTTAAGGAAAGGACACTAATTTCTGCAGCCCATGTAGGGAGCACGGCCAAGCGTCCGCGGGAGTTCGGGAAAGGGACTGAAAGAGATAAAAAGGAGAGAACAGCCGTAGTGGAGGGCTCTGGAAATTTTGACCATCTGGGTTTGTCTAACCTGCCCTGCCAACGAACAGCACAAGTGCTTCTGGCATTTTAGTTCATTACATTGGCCTATAATATCACCAAGAGGGTGAATATAAATAAGAACACACAAAAAATAAACGCGAACTTAGTTGCATGAAGAAGTTGTCAGCTGCAAGCGCTGCATTTAAGTGCCCCTCCGCTTACGCTGCAGGGAAAGCCCCGTCTGCGCTTGCGCTGTAACAAGAAGCGTCTGAGCCGCGCGTCTGGAGACCGAGAGGTCGTTTATTCAATCGACCGCCCGAGGACCGGTCTCGGTAGCAACGACGTTTCTTAGGACCTGCTACTCGGCATCGAACCAGCCAAGCCCCACACACGATAATGATGATGCCGAAGCACTGAAGATGAAGATCAACCTCAGCAGGATGATAATGATAATGGACAGATGAGGAAGAAGTTCATAATAAACGCCCACACTATTCGCACTCTTACATATACGGGGCATGACGCCAACGGCGATGGCGTTGGTCATGTTCAAGTGTACATATAACTGCTCTCGCAGTAAAACCGAATATTTGTTTAGCTGAAAAAGATCAGAAATATAGCGTAAACTGAAATATAGCGTTAATATGCCGCCTGAAACTCTTTACCACCAATTATGGGATTTCTGGAAATACACTTTGGCAAAAATTGGTACTCCTTCTCATTACAACGTTCTTTTCCAAGAAAGAACACGGAAAATACCCTGTGATATTTTGTTAAACAGAGTAATTTTAGACAAAGAAAAGGTCACACGAATGGTTAGCGGACCAAAATAGATGTACGGTTGTTATTGCTGCAGACATTTATAACTGAGCACAATAAATGCCCATAATCATTTATGGCCATAATGCCCATAATGCATAGTGCCCATAATGAACATAATGAGCATATGCCCATAATGAGCACAATAAATGCCCAATGCCTACCATAATGACTTTTGCATTTCCTATTTCCTTTTAGATATATTTTGTTTGCTTGTTCTGCACCGTTATAGCTTAGAATCGTATAGAAATATAAGTGGTTTCCCCAAAGCCTACCAGATTGGCAGTAGTTATTGTTCTAAAAAAAGCCTGCTATTTAAAATGAATTACTCTATTTAATGTGAATGACATTGCGTGCCATTCTGCATTAAAAATCCGTTGCATTATTTTGACTTCCCAACATCTGATAATGAGTAAAATATGACAACTTCGGCGCCATTGAGCCTCGGTCATCGGTGTTCAAAATTAGTTTGTGCCGAGCAATGTCCCCTTCCAGTCGTAAGAAAAAACAAAATAAACGAAACAGGCAAATGTGTCTCAAGGTTTCATGGCACGGCAAACTTTGCGTTGCGGTTCAAAGACTAGCGAACATATTCGGACGCGTGGCGACGCCCGCTGACGTTTTACTACTGCCGTTTTGATTGGAGCTCAACTGCGATTGCGCGCGACAACAATGTTGATAGCGTGAAAAATGAAATGACTACTTTAGATTGCTGAGTATTTTCCCTAAACATCCTAAATCATCCTTTTCAGTGCTCTAAAGAGGCTTCTCCTCCAGCTTAGGCTCTGACCGTGCAGCGCCGACCTGACCTCACTCCTTTGTCTCACTTGCTGTTTGTGAAGATATTATGAGACTCGGCAGAATATTTTATATAAGTGTATCAGAATAGAAGTGTATCACCGCAAGCCTAATAGATTTACAAGCATTAAAGTGCTCCGATTGCGCAGTGGTGCTCTCAAGGAGAGTGCCGTAAATGACGAAGCCAAAGATACATGTCGCACCTACATAAGTTGTTGCTTTGTGGGGTTTAAAGGAGTACTGCCACGAAAATTTTCAGTTGGCGTTTATTTGCATGAAATGAAAGGCCAGGACCTCCAGAGCCCAGAAAACGTACTGGTAAGCGTGAGCGAGCCGTGAAAATTTATTTACAGCATGCCTTTAAAAGCCGGTTTCGGTTCCTACTGTAGCCTGACGTCACGACACAGTATGTGCATGGTAATGAGCCCTCGTGACGTGTTCCCGCAAGAAATCGTGACGTTTTCACCTAGTGGTGTCTCGCGCACAGCGTCTGCAGCAAGTGCGGGGTCAACAATGTACAAAATTTTGTATAGTGACTCCGCGACGACAGCAAATACTTCGGCACAGTGCAAGATGCAACGTACGGCACTGCACGGTGGGTGTCGGCGTGGCTCCGGAGCCTGCGATAAGCTAAGGTGGCCTCCGAGACCTCCGCGGCATTTCAGGGGCAAAATGTCGGCACCATAGAGAGCTTGCCTTCCGATTATACGCGGGCACACACGACGATAGAGGGTAATTCGACTTCGCTCGCTCGCTTCACGGGCACTGTCAACAACGGCGACTGAACGGCGAGAACATACGACCGAGAGTGACGCACGAGCGGCCATTTTGCATGTTTTTGTAGCTGACGTCATCACAACTTGCCACACTGCTGCGTGAAGTCACCAAAATTTGTACTGTAGCCTGACGTCACACTAGTGTCGATGTCAGTAGGCACGCCATGTGAATATTGACTTTGACGTCCAATTAAAATACCTTATCAGCATTTCCTGAGCTTAACATTTGCTCAGAGCTGTCTATGCATATAGGAGAGTAGTATAGTAGAGTAAACTCAGCTTCGAAATTTGGGGTCAGTACTCCTTTAACGTCCCAAAACCAGCTCTGATTATGAGAGACGCCGTAGTGGAGGTCTCCGGAAATTTCGACCACCTGGGGTTCTTTAACGTGCACTGACATCGCACAGTATACAAGGGCCTCAACATTTCGCCTCCATCGAAATGCAGCCGCCGCAGCCGGGATTCGATCCCGCGACCCTCGGATCAGCAGCCTAGTGCCACAGCCACTACACCACCGTGGCGAGGCGCACCTACATAAGCGGCAGTTGGACTAATACTGTGTGATGAACACAGTGATGGGGGTAGCACACAAGGGAACACCCGTCATGACGGTTTCTGTCTCATCTCTTTTTGAGAAATCTTACAACATAGAGCGATCTTACTATCCGCATTCCTTGTCAACGGGGGGTATTGTGCCATAAACGTTTCCCAGTTCTAACAGTGCTAGCAATTATACGGACGATAATACGGTTGGGATGGTATCCCAAGGACTCTCTATATCCCACAGAATCCCCACAGTCTCAAAGACGATTGTAGTTGACAGCCACAGCTGGTGCCTTGCTGTAGAGTTTAAAAGCTGACTGAGTAAAGAGTGAAGGGGACTCACCCCTTGGACATCCTCTCTAGTAATGCCAACGATGTCTCCTTCAAAATAGCCAGCTTGCATCGCTCGGACACCTGCGTGCATAGCGACTGTCAGAGCTCTTGCAACTTCGGCATCCCGATAGTTCCCAAAGGAAACCGCACTTTGATACTTCTGGGTTAACATATTGTCACATGGACGTGGCGATCGATAGCGCAACAGAATTCAAGGCGTTGTCCGCCGAACATTTTTTTGTGGGGGGAACCTGTGCCGAGAAAGGCAAACCAAGTCGCACTAGAAGACGACAGCGGCGTGAACAGTCGTCGGTCGACGGTAAGAACCGACCAGAGGCCAAATGCGTCAGATTTTATACACCCTTCACAGCACCTTCTGGTATTGTCACTGAGATTCTAGAACGAGCTAAAATATGCGCGTCGGGCATGCATAGTTTGTAGAACAGTCGATTGGTTATGTGTCACAGGAAAATTATGTCACTATCCGCCTCTGAAATAGCATTGTCCCGGTGCTGACAACCGTACATGAAAGTAAGAATACCTGCAAAAAGTTAACTAACAAGATATCGCAGTTAATCAGCGCGCGTAATAGCGTTTAAGGCGCACCAAATGTAAAAATACGCGTCGCGCGCGGGGCCGCTAGGATGACGGCAAGCCATCGGGCGAGACCTCATAGTCCAGTGCACCACAACGTCGGAGTACACCAGGTAGGACCCAAAGTAGCGTTCCAGGAGCTTTTCACTCTGTCGAGTCATCGCATCGGCGTCCATTTCCAGATATTGTCGCCGGACTGGTATACTGTATGGCGTCGTCGAAGCTTCTAGTAACTGCTGTCCACCCTCTGCAGTTTTTTTTATATGCAGGCGGGCGAGCTGTCGAGCTTCTACGCTGCGGTACTGCAGCGTAGCACCTGGTTCCACTGGAAGCAGTTGTGCGTCTCCACTTATGCTAAAAATATTTTTTGCTGCCTGTGGTTTCGGCGAATTAAGGTGCATAATCGTCCTCTTCCCGTCAAATCACAATTTCAAATAATTTCAAAAGTCTCATTACTTGCCTTAAGAACGCATAAAAAGGCATTTGTGAACTTGATGCTCTTCCTAATCGTCATTGCTGCACCTATGTTCCCGCTTGCCCCTATAACGCGCTGTGTGCTGTGGAACCCTCGTCTGCGTATTTAAATTGCTGTAATGTTGATTGTAAGAATGCGACACTTAATGACTGATTGAGTGATTTATACCTCGCCGCCAGATGTTTCATATCCCTGAAAGAGGCGAGAGAAATTAACAGGCGCTTCTGCATCTCCCGTCCCCATTACCCGACGTGGAATCACACCCACGAACAAGGCCTTTAGGCCCGCTTTCCGCACTTGTTTTGGAATACTCTGAGAGCCCTGAAGCGTTGTTTTGGAATACTCTGAGAGCCCTGAAGCAGCCAGGGTCATTCAATTTGCTCAAAAACTCATCAATAATTTTAAATAAGTGAATGAAAGACGTGTTTAAACGGTAACCGAAATGGATACACGCTTCGCTCAGCGTATTCGATGATGTCACAGTTTCCCTGTCATCAGATATATCGAGCTGGTGCAAAAAAAAAAAAAATGGAAGTGGCGATGTCATCCAACCATGCATTGAGATCTGAACTTCACAGCGACGATTTTGGCGCTCATGTGTCGCCGTTTTGCTTTCGACGGACCGCTCGGGTATAGGCACAGGATCGCTCGCGCGGAAATCCCCTAAAATTTTAAAATTCAGTGTCAGGAGAACTAAACGACTTGAAACTGCCTGGCTTGGCATTAATTATTGCAACACCGAGGAGAACATACACTAAAACTTTGATCAAGGTCAGTTGGCAATGAAAAATCGCCGGAGTTGCCCTTCAGGCAAGGGCCATGCGTAGTTTAAGAGGTTGCTGCTAAACTATATCTCACGCAGATGCCTTGATATCACCCAAACATATCTATTGAGAGAGTGAAAAATACCGGACCAGTCAACGCCAGCAGACCCGTTTATTCTCCGGGCACTCGCCCGCCTCAAGCACCAAGAATAAGAAGAACAGGGATGATGATGGCTATGTAGAGGTGTGAATGATGAAGTACGTTGAAAGTGCCTACACTAATTTACACACACAGTGCTTACACTCTTCGAAGCGGCCAACCTGGCCGCTTTGTACAGATCGGCTGAAATGTTTCATGAGGGAGACGTGAACGATTTCTGTGCTGCGACGAGGGTGGTCGGTGGCTGAACGTAGTGGGGTGACGAGATAGTTCACTGGGGAGGTTTGCTTAAGAACAACGTATTGGCCAATGTACCGGTGAAGAAATTTCTTGTATAGTTACTTGATCATGCCATACGGTTTTGTATTTAATTGAACGAATTCATTAACAAGTGTTAATTACTGACGTAGAACAATCCCTTGCCGCTTGATCTTTCTTTATTTTTTTATCGCTGTAGTATTACAAGCGAATTATATTAAGATTAATCCACAAGAAAGGTGACATAAATGAGTTTTAAAAAATACAGACCAGTTACTCTACTCCCGGTAATACACTAGCTATTACGAAAATAATTTGTGCTAGGATAAGAGAAATACTCGGCTTTAAGGAAACAAGAGAACAAGCTGGTTTTAGGAAAGGTTACCCAACAGTGGACCACAGCCATGCTCTCAACCTAGTAACTGAGAAGTACGCTGAATATAACAAACGTCTTTATATGGCGTTTATAGACTACGAGAAAGCGTTTGATTCCATAGAAATCGATGGAGTTCTATAAGCTTTACGTCGACAAGGGGTACCTGACGTATACGTGCAAACCATAAACAACATCTAGAAGGATTGCACAACCACACTACTACTATATGAGAGAAGCAGAGAAATCCCGATCGAGAGAAGTGTCGGATAAGGAGATGCGGCCTCGCCGATGCAATTCGCGTTTAGATGGAGCGTTTAAACGTCTAGACTGGGCAGAAAAGGGAATTAAAATTGACGGAGAATACCTCAGCAATTTGAGATTCGCAGAAGACATTGCGCTCTTTACTAGCAATGATGGAGGCGAACTACAAGGATTGCATTTGAACTAAAATGAATAATTAAAAGGCCCAAGTTATGTTCAGTAGCCTAGCTAAAGAACAGGAATTTCAATTAACAGTGAAGCCAGTGAACCGCCTACCCATGAAAAAGAAATTCTCCGTGGAATATGGATGCGCTGGAGTGCATACAGTAGGCATTCCGAAATCATGACTGGAAATTTGCCGCAGAAGTATTCAATCACTGCATTCTCCCAGTACTAACGTACGATGCAGAACCGTCGAGAATAACGAAAAAACTAGGGTAGAACTAAGGATCACGCAACCTCCAATGGAAAGAAAAATTACAGGTGTGACGCTAAGAGATAAAAAACGAGCGGAATGGATCAGGGAATAGACAGGAATAGCTTATATTATTATATCAATTAAAAGAAAGAAGTGGACCTGGGCAGAATATGTCATGAGGAGGAAAGAAAACCGATGGACAGTAAGAGCGATGGAATGAATGCCAAGAGAGGGAAAACGCAACAGAGGTAGGCAAAAGGTTATATCGTGCAATGCATTTAGAAGTTTGCGGGCACAAAGTAGAACCAACTCGCTCAGGATAGGGTGGATTAGAAATCATTGGGAGAGGCCTTCGTTCTGCAGTGGAACTAAAATACGACGATGATGATGAGGATGAAAAACGGCATGGCGCATATGAAACAGCACGTGCAAACAAAGTAGCCATAAATGTATTTTTCGGATATTGTCGCTTACCTGCGTTCGACTATTCTTATCACACCATTGTCACCGAACTTAAGTCATGCCTTTACCTTCAAACCCTTGAGCAACTCCGCAAACTGCAAGTTTATGTCTGTTTCATAAGTTCTATCACCTTCTACATCATCAGACTGACATCGAAGCCTTGCATCGTTCTTCATCCCGTCTTGGCCAACCAAAAGCAGTTTATCCCCCGGGAGCCGGCACTACTGCCCGAGATTAAATCATTCTTCGTTCAGACCGCAAAAGGTCTAGAATCGTCTTCCTGCCGACGCGTTGCACCACTCCAGCTATACCACTTTCAAGGCATCCATCAAATCCATCACAGACTAGTTATTCCCACCCCTAGTGTAATACCCCTTAAGGGGCATTTCAGGTACTAATAAATAAGTAAGTAAATAAAGAAATAAATAAATAACCGTAATAACAATTCTCAGAATTTACTAACATCTAGTTCGTACTTCCAACGAACATTTTTAGGGAGGGTGACCTACACCTTTGCTACCTTCACACGCTAACAATTGAGGTAGTGGTTTTCGGGACTACTAGTAGATGCTTAGTAATGTCTCAGTGAATATATGGATACCTTTCCGTTGTTTTCTTTTTAGTTAGTCTGTGACATGTATTTCCCGGGCACTTCAGCCGTCGCGCTGATTATTCCTTTCAAAGCAGTGAAATTCACTGTGAACGAAGGTAATTTCTTTTTTCTTTAAACAGGCTTGTAGTATGGGATTATACCTGTGGCTAAACAGATGCACGGCCCGGCGTACGCCCCTGATTGTGACAGCGTGCGTTTCGCCGTTATGGTTACGTGCCACCTAAGGGCATATATATCGAACGGAGCATCCGAATGAGAGAGACTCACACAGGCTATGCCTATATCCGGCACGCCGGTATAAGCAGCTAGGAAGGACTTTGAATCCACGACAGCAAAACACGCAAATACGGCGCTACTCTTGACGCGTCCGCTGAGAGCAAGCGATAAGGAGTGTGCGGTCAACGCGTTTGAGACAAAGCACGACTGTGTGATAAGTATCTTTTTGTCATCGCACTTATCGTGCGTATTGAATAAACGTACTGAATAAAGTGTGTTTCTCGTACGTTTTTTGAGCACTAGAGTGAAAAGAGACATATGGTTCATTTTGACGAGTATTCCTCCTGTCAGCGCTCGTCCCGCGTCCGGGTGTAAGAAAGAAAAAAACGGAAAGAGAAAAAAGAGAACGCCCGAGGCTGGGAGAGGCAGACATTGCCGGATTTAGGAAATCGCGGTTGAGTATGGTGCAATGAGCAGCAATCCTGTAATCCCTGATGTCGTATTTAACGCACGGATTATGAGGAATTTTTCTTAGGAGAACAAAAGACAGAGAGCTAGCAGACATAGGCGTCACACATCAACACACACACACACCAGCAAAAGCACGTATTTTTCTATTGCTGCGGAGAAGGCATAGAAATCGATTTTTTTCGGAAACCGCTTCAGCTGCCCTTTAAGGAGTTGACACCCTGGAAGCAGCACAAAATGCTTGACGTGCACGACTATGAGCAATGCTATTGCAGACGGGGAGTGATGGTCACAGGCAAAGGAGAACGAACACGGCTACATCAGTTTGGGGTAGGAGGGTTGAATCCCCTTGTCTACCTCTTCTTATATATCCAAACTAGAAGAGAAGCTCAGGGAAAGATGGATGCTTGAATCGATGAACAAATCGCAAGGTACGATTTAAAACAGGGAATGTCGCGGGAGCTCCCGCGACATTCCCTGTTTTAAATCGTACCTTGCGGTTTGTTCATCTTCTTATATATATATAAGAAAGCACGCTCAAGCTTTCACACGCACAAGCACAAGAAAGAGAGGCGCCTTCCCTACCATTTATGAAGTGCCGAATCCGGCCCAACCGCATAATCCGCATAAATATTCAATGCACAGATATCATCGATCATTTCTACGCAACTTAATTAGCGAGCGCCGAGTATTTCAAGAAAAACTGAACACATTAATGCACTCGCTTCGAGGGCTCCTACTTCAGCTGAAATGTGTTACGATCCTCAGCACTCATATTTGGTTAAGAGCAGGGCAATACGAACAATCCCTCTTACAACTGCAGCTCCCCGGCGATGTACAAGCTTGGTGGTAATACCATATTAAATATTAGACGCATTAGAACATTCCAAGAAGATGGTGTGGTACGTTCAGGGGCACTGAGTCTCCGTGGAACGTCAAAAAATTGTGGGGCATGCTGGCGGAAAACAGTAGAGCTTCTCGGAATGAACATTTGCCTAAGTAACACGAATATTCAAAATAAGCAATGCTATGCGCCGGTAGACTTGGAAATAGGTCATACTTTCATGGATGTCCTCAGAGAGCTCCTTGTCAATGGGAGCGCAGAGTACGTTGAGCGGGTCGGTCACCAAGAATGCTACACCGAGCCTCACGGCATGTAGAGTATTCAAGTACGTTTGCATCGCAGTTTGAGCGCCCGTGTTGTAAGTTTCTGTACTCTGTGGAAGCAGCTTTTCTCTGATACATTTGAAGGTCTCGCGCAGCCTTTTTACAGTGTGTGTTGATGTTCGATTTTTAACGACCAAAATTGCACAAGAGCATTCATTGAACTATGATATATACTAAAAATGAAATGTGCTCCATACCGCTCGATGTCATTTTCTAAGTGTAACGAGCATCCGTTGCTTACGGTACAGCTCGCTTGATACCAACGCCGACGTCACTAAGCCGGATGTTTCTCGCGGCCATTGAAACATCGCGGGCTGCCTCCATTGCTTTGCTTCGTGCGTTCACCTACCGAATACATCCTTCCGGACTTTTCTTTCGCATACGCGCACAGCTGTGCAAATGGCGGAAATGGCATCGGATGCAACGTTACCGCAGCTGCTTCTAAAACAAGTCAACGACCAATGTCTCTACACGGCTACACACACAGAAAAAAAACTACAGGGTGTTCGTCACATCGCGGTAAATGCCCGATTTCATTGTAATATGGGGATTCAGGTTGGCTATCGAATAGCATATATAGCTGAGTCTGAGAAAAAGACTCAGCCCGTATTTTTTGAGTGAATGGCCGTTGGCTCTATAGGGGAGCAGCACGGGAGTTTCCACGGACATGCAGCGTGAAAGCTTGGTAACAAACAAATACTAATGACTGCTAACGGTAACCATGCCACCGTGCTTGACAGTGAAGCGAGTAAAAAGGAAGCGCAAAACCGGTAGCATGCTGTTTATAATAGATGCCACAACCAAGAAGGTTTCTAATGTCCCTGAAATTATCTGTAATATTGGCGGTCGATTCTTCCTCGGGTTTCTTGCACAGACCTTCGTACCATGTGCAGCACCGCACGTAACATTATATCTTAAGCTGGTGTTGCGAAATAACTTAGGGCGCGCACATCCGAGCTTGCATGGAAACCGCACTGGGCATTGTACATTTTACCCCGCTGTAGCACGTACACTGTTCTAGCGAGCTACAAAAACACGGTGGACGACCTCTGGAAAAACCATCACTGGTAAACGACGCACGGCGGCGTCACCTCTCAATGTTGATCTCAATAAGTTCCTTGATATAAATGGGAACAGCGTGGACACACGGTACAAGAAAGACTGACTTTGCGCTGGCTAACAACATGAGCGTTTATTTAGTGTGCGCAGATATATACGCCTCCTGGGAAAAGGCGAATACACGACAAAAACTGAGGGCGAAGCCCGCGCATGCGTCCAGACTAGTCCACGAAATGCATTGTTAAATGCGTAGATAATCTCCTTGTCAGTTAGTGCGTTGAAGGTGCGCTTACACAAGACGACCCAATGGAATAAATCGTAAAAGCTTCGTGAATTTCACTGGCACTGCTATCACGGTATCTGCGCAAGATGCGTGTCCGTTCACAATTTGGGGTTCGGCCACACTCAGCACCATGAATTGCCAGATTGCTTCCTGTGTCGAATTTTAGATTGCTCTTATGCTCTCGCAGACGGTCGCTGATGCACCGTCCTGTCTGTCCGACGTAGAGGCCACCGCAAGACGTGGGTACCTCGTAGATAAGTTCGGACTTGCAGGGCACAAACTGCGTCGCATGTTGTTTCTTGAAAAGGGAAGTCTCTGGACGAGGGACATTCACCTTCTTGCACAATGAACTAAACTTGATTGGAGCCGACAACACGACCCTTAAACTGGCCCGGGATAAGAATTTCCTTGATAAGCACTTTCAATGATGTATCGAGTCAGACGGTGGCCGAGCCCATCTTTGTAAACACTAGCCGTTTGACGACCCCTAGTCGGCGTTTTCAATCCATAGCACGAGTGCTGCTACAGGCTTTCGATTTTCGCTAAGGCACGTTGCCTTGGCCATTTCATGCTTCGCTCTCAACTTCACAAAATGTGGTAGGCGCCTTCATTAGGCATTGTTCGAACACTGTAAACAAAAAACGGCTAAGTTTGAGCAACGTTGCACGAAATATGTAAATATATACTCAGAGTCCCATTATCTCAAAATGACTGCCGCTGGGCGGAATAGTATCCATCTCAAGCTGACAAACCAATTTAATTTAAAGCGGCCATATAAGCTGCTCACATACCGCGTCAAACTTCGTATATGCAATCTGATCACACTTACCTGCAACTTTTGGTAAAACGAATGATAACTTTTGAATGGTATTCGTAGAAATGTCAGTACTGCTGTTGCTATCAAAAGAGTATCTTCCAGATAGCAAACGTACTGCTCAGTGGAAACTTCGGTCTATCCCACAATAGACACACCAAAACACACACGAAAAAAATACCTTTAAAGCCGTAATGCAAAATAATCGGAAGTGTCTTCGCTCGGTTGCTGCGCCATGTTGCATCCGGGTGTTTCGATGTTCAGTTGCAAACTATGCGTTCTGCGCTTGTAGAAGAGAGCGATACCAGGCAAAAGCTGAGATTCCTGTATTCGTGCCGACTTTCGTTCATCAACGTGGCCTAATACACAGAAGCCTTGCCGTGTTATGATTTGCTTAGACAGAGCCGTCAGACGGCGGTGCACGGCCAAGGCGTACCGAGGGAGTCTTAAGAGACTGGTGAAAGTGTCGCACGAATACATCCAAAAGAGAATGAATCATTTTACGGGAAACTGTTAGACGCCGCGGTTCAACTGTGGCGGACGAGCGGACTTTCACTTCCCTGCCACTATTCTGTCAAATTCATCTCTCGAGTTCTGTCGAGCAAACATATACACTCAGGTAAACCGAAGCAAACTCTAAGAAATAAAAGTCTCCAGAGCACACCTTGGGAATCATATGCTTGTCCCACACAGTGCTCCTTTTTTCCAGAGTGAATGAACTATCTCTAGGCATACAACGATCGAAAGCCCCCTCATAGAGAACACTACTCCTACAAAGAGGAAAAGCACTCCTCCGCGGGAATAAAGCTGCCAAATTGAAAGAGCCCCTTGCCATTCGTGAGTTAAAAGTGTACTGCGAAATGGTGCAGTGTGTTTTAGCCGTACATATTATTCAATGATGAATGAACAAATTTTGCTTTACAGAAAAAATGGTGTGTGACATTTCAGCCCAATGAATGTTTGAAATGCGAAGCGTTCCTTGGCGAATTCAAGTCACTTTCTCCCTATCTATCTATCTATCTATCTATCTATCTATCTATCTATCTATCTATCTATCTATCTATCTATCTATCTATCTATCTATCTATCTATCTATCTATCTAACCGCTTACATCTCTGTGGTCTCCTCACAGGCAATACTGATGACGTCTAGGGCGTGATAGAGAGAAATACACAATTACTCTTAGACCGAGAACTCGGCTTGGTCAGAGGCATCGCATATTTCCGGAATGAACAAGCCGAGATGCTTGTAACCAATTTCGACATGGAATACCGACATCTGAACAAAGGCACTGTAACTGGTTTCTTGGGCGAAGTGGCTGATACGCGAGACACGTTCATGCTCTCGGGCAATCCCCCCAAGCCTCTCGTGTACAAAACCGGACAGCTGCCTTGGACATCAACCCGGTGTTGCCCCAGAAAAGAGGACCAGCTCCGCGTACTCCTACAAGGTTATGAAGACCGCTTCGCGACCTCGTCCAAGGTGCCACAAACGCCTATTGCTAAGCATCAGATGGTAACCGACGTGCAAGGCCTACCGCCAAAGCCCCTACCATGTGTCGCCGCGAGAACGTGAAGCCATCTATAACCAAGTGGAGGAAAGGCTTCGCGATGACGTCACTCAGCCTTCGAAAAGTTCTTGAGCCGCACAAGAAAGATTCCGCGTAGATTATCGCCGACTAACGAAGTTAAAAATGTGTACCCCCTCCCAAGGATAGACGAAACCCTACACCGACTCCCTCATGGCCTTAATCACTCCGGACCGGCTACTAGAGTTCAAAGTTATGGCATTTGGGCTTTGTTCCACACGTGCAACATTTGAACAAGTGAAAGACAATGTTGGCAGGCCCAAAATGACAAACCCGCCTCGTGTAACTCGTCGAAGTCGTAGTGTTTTCAGCGACCTTCAATGAACACCTGCAAAGCCAATACTCGGCGCGATTAAGTTCTCGGGATTAATCCTGAAGAGCCAGAAATGCCACTTCAGTCGGCAGGAACTGCTATATCTTGGACACATCATCAGCAGGGACATGTACGTCCCGACCCCATAAGGCATCCGCTATTGAGCACTTACACGGCCGACCGACAAGATAGCCGTACGAAGATAGTTTGGTTTGCGCGCGTACTACCGTAGATTTGTGCAGAATGTTCTATGCATAGCTGAACCCTTGACTAAGATGACAATGGGAGACGTGACATTTAAGTGGGAAGCGCAGCGAGCGGAAGCGTTTGAAGGACTCCAGCTTCGTCTACAGTCCAGTCCTGTCTTTGAAAACTTCAATGAAGAGGCCCAAACTGAAATTCATACCTACAAAAGCAGCGAGGTCATAGTCACGGTCCTTGTTCAGAGACAGAACAGGTTAGAGAAGGTAAGTGCATTTGCTAGCCGTTCGCTGTCGAAGGAACAGCTTAACTATACAACGACTGAGAAGGGGTCTCTCGCAATCATCTGGGTCACATCAAATTTCTTTATGGACGACCGTTCTAAGTCGTGAGTGATCATCACGCCGTCTGATCGCTTGCCAATTTGAAAGACACCGCTGGCCGCCTTGCTCGATGGAGCCTTCGTCTCCAACAATTCACTGCAACCGTAACCTGCAATGATTGATTTAATCATTACTGGGGTTTAACGTCCCAATACCACGATCTGATGACAAGGACCGTAGTGGAGGGCGCCGGAAATTTCGACCACCTCGGGTTCTTTAACACGCACTGACGTTGCAGAGTACACGGGCCTCAAGATTTCGCCTCCATCCAAATGCAGCCGCCGTGGTCGGGTAAGCTGCGAGTCTGGGAGGAAATATTCGGACGCAGACTGCTTGTCAAGAGCCCATGTCAATGAAACCCCCAAAGGATGGCGACGATGACGAAGACAGCTTCCGTGGAGTAATCATACCAGCACGTTTGCTCAACAGCAACGTCCCGACCTCGAGCGCCTCAGCGAATATCTGGAAGGCAAAACGTCAGCACGTTCTACAGCATTAATCGGGGAATCTGAGCTTCTTGCTTTCGAAATCGCATCATCGTTAAGGACTCTGCGCCCAACAAGACTGTGTATCTCATGATCGCTCAAAACAGCCTGCGCGAAGAAATTCTACAGGCTTCTCGCGAAGTACCGGCTGCTGGGCACCTTGGATATTCCCGCACACTCGCCGAATCCAGGAGAAATACTACTGGCTACGGTTTCTCGTCGACGTCGCACGTTACGTAAAGCTCTACCATGAATGCCAGCAAAGAAAGAAGCGACCAGCACGACCAGCCGGGCTGCTGAATCCCATGCCGCCCCCGACAAAGCCTATCCAGCAGATTCGGATGGACCTTCTCAGCCGGTTCCCGAGATCAACTTCGGTCGTCAGGTAGATCATCGTGGCAACTGACTACCTGACTCGCTATGCCGAAGCAAAAGCCCTGGCGAACAGTTAAACGGAAGAGGTCACTCAATTTTTCACGAATTGCGTCCTCTTGCGACACGGTGACCCCGAGGTGCTGATCACGGACAGGGGAACGGCATTAATGGCAGAGCGCACACAAACCATTCTGCACCACAGTCAAATCAACGACTCGAAGACAACTGCGTATCATGCGCAGATCAACGGTGTCGCGGGAGGATTGAACAAGACCAACGCTGAAATGCTTGCCATGTGTGTCGATGCAGACGAGGAAGCATAAGACACAGTCCTTCCATGCGTAGTCTTTGCGTACAACACTGCAATGTAAGAGACTACAGGGATGACGCGGTTTAGCCTCCTCTACGATGGGCAGGCCGCTGCAGCGCTCGACGCCCTGCTTTCAGACGTTCCGGATTACTAGATTACGCAGCTGTTACCTGGGATCCGTTCACGCGAACTAACATAAAGGAGCTTGAATGAGTGCAAAGAAAAACAGTGCGTTTCATCTACAAGAACTACACTCGAACATCAGTTACACAACTTCTAGAAGAAGCCAACCTGCCCCCACTAAAATAGCCCAATAGGATTTCGCGACTAAAATTCTTACATCATCTATTGAACAAACGTTAATGTATAGACATAGCTTTCTTCTGGGTGCGCCACAAGGCAGAGGCACCAGAGGCACCAGAATCACCTCTTCATTTCTTTCATAAAAACCAACATGGCTTCCAGAAAGGCGTTTCGTGTGACACACAACTAGCTCTGTTTACTAACGACGTTAGCTCTAGCATTGATGTAAATATACCAGTAGACGCACTTTTTTTAGACTTCGAAAAAGCTTTTGACAAAGTTCCTCATAAACGCTTGTTCTTAAAACTTTCTTGTCTTAACCTTGATGCGTTAGTTTTCGATTGGATTTGCAACTTTTTAACAAACGGCCAGCAGTTCGTGTACGCCAATAATCTTTCTTCGTCGTTACGCCCCGTTATTTCAGGCGTGCCTCAAGGTACGGTTCTAGGACCTTTGCTTTTCCTTATATATATTAACGACTTGCCGAATAATATTTCCTCTAACATCAGACTTTTCGCAGATGATTGTGTCATTTATCGCCCAATTAACAACACATCAGATGTTCGTGAACTTCAATGTGACCTTCATAAAATTGAAATCTGGTGTAAAACATGGTTAATGTCCCTAAACACAAGCAAAACGTCACTAGTCTCTTTTCATCGCCGACAGTACTACCCATCTCCAGCATACTTCATTAACAACACTCAAATTTCATGCGTAAGTACATACAAGTATCTAGGTGTCCACTTATCTTCTGACTTAACATGGTCTCTTCACATAACGCACATTACTAACGAAGCAAACCGTGCTCTGGGCTGTCTACGCCGAAACCTTCATCTAGCTCCTACCCATGTTAAACTACTCGCTTATCAGACACTAATCAGACCAAAACTTGAATATGCATGCGCTGTTTGGGACCCTCATCAGAGTAACAATACTAAAACACTCGAAACTGTGCAAAACCGGGCAGCAAGATTCATCTTTTCAGATTATTCATATCAGTCAAGCGTAACCGATCTTAAATCTCGTGCTAACCTCGCTACACTTTCGTCACGTCGCTGTATAGCTCGTCTGTGCCTGTTTTTCAAGTTCTATCATGGATCACCTCGTACTCCCGCCATCAGGCCAGCCCATCGTCATTCAGACCGCATCAATCACGGGAAAGCTGTATACCCGCCAAGTGCTCATACCACTGCGCACCTTTCATCATTTTTTGTCAAGACCGCACAAGATTGGAATGGCCTTCCTCCTGACGTTGTGCACCACTCCAGTATCATCAACTTCAAAGCAGCGATCGAGCACCTACCCCTTTAACCCATCGAAATAGCCCACCCCTCATGTAAAACCCCATCATGGGGCCTTTGAGGTATTGTAAATAAATAAATAAATAAATCGATTTCCCCACTCCACACAAAAAATAGTTGCTTCGGATATGCCTTCTTCCCTAGTGGTTCAGTGGAATATACTGACTGATATCCAAGTCACCCAGCCTTCTTTATCTCCTTTTTTTGCAAGCCTATGTTGAAAGTGTATAAACTGAAACCTGACCTTATTCAACAGATCTTTTAATATCATGTCTTTTTTTCGTGTTTTATTGTAGACTATTGCTTACCTAACCAATGTGTACTTTGTAATGCTGTATTATGTTGCCTATATTCATACAGTGACTTCAACCTTACTAAAATCCCTCGGGATATTGCGGTATCTGTAAATGAAAAAGGAAAGTCACGACGTCGCCACCTACTTTTGACGTGCAGAACAAGCGTGACAACTTGCCCGTCTGTGGATTAAGAATTAACAGAGCACCGGCACGCGACGCTACAATCTACGCCGTCGCCACACGTAATACAAACCAGGCGACTGTGTGTGGATTTGGCTGCCTGTTTGCCATTGAGGGCTCAGTGAAAACTTCTTGTGCCGCAATTTTGGGCCTTACAAGGTTGTACGCAGTGTTAGTGAACTGGAGTACGAATAATTTGTTCATGATAATGCAGCGGCACCTCAACGGCGTCGTGCACGCCAAGAACGCGTAAATTGCGTGCGCCTAAAACATTATTACACGCTGTAATAAAGATAAATGTCACTGTTCCTGAAGTAGGAATCTAGGAATCTTGAGGTTTGTTTTTGCTTTCACGTGTTCTCATGCGCGACATTCTTCTTTGTTTTCAGGCTCACTATTTCTAAGCATCAGATGAGCTTCTCGTCATGATACGTTTCATGAAAAATGTCTGTTACCTTTAAAGTGGGCGTATCCGAGAGCGCCAGGACGGTTCTTCATCAAGCGGCTGGAGCTTCTCTCGCTGTTGGTGCCCAGGACAGCCCAGTAGAACAAATGTTTGTTACGGCTTGCTTCCTAACCCGTCGCGCACATCTCATTGCCGCGACTCGTGACAATAGGATCATGAAGAGTTATTGAAGGATCTGAGGGCCTAAGATAACCATTATAATTAAACAAAACGGAAGCCTTTTAATTTAAATTTACTCGCGCGTTACAAAAAATACTACGACGCCCTTACACTACGAGTGAAAATCCCAAAGAAGATCTATTATCAAAAAAAGAATTCAAGATATTGATTAAGATTAAGAAAAAATGAGAAATCGTCCATTCATTCCTGAACAGGAATGAAAGACACCCTAGCATCATTACTATTAATTTCGAACGGGAAGCATCACTGCCCCGTGAGAAATTGCTGAGGCCTTCAGTAACGGCATTTTCACTCTGACGCCATCCCAATGGTGGTCATCGTGTTCCCCCTTCTCATCTCGCACAACCTTTCTTCCTATTTCCTACTACATCACATGAAGTACACGATGTCATTCCCAACCCGAACACAAGTGCTGGACCTGATGCAAAATTGCTCAAAATTTGTCTGGCGAAATATCTCAGTAGATTTCACATCCTATCTCTTTCCCAATTTGGTTTTCGTGAAGCATATTGCACTGACTTCGCTTATATTATCATTAACGGAAAAGCTGAACAAAGCAATTTGTGGGGGCTGCTATGCAGGTTCCGTTTTTATAGATTTTACTAATGCAGTCTACACTACAAGCACCATATTCTTTTAATGAAGCTTGATGCAATAGGCGTAAATAGTCCTGCACTATTAGCAATAAAAAACTACCTCCTCAATAGAAGCCAAGTTGTCAGTCTATTAGGTTATAAACCTACACCTAAAGCAACAAATATAGGGATACCTCTAGGCTCTTTTCTCGAATCACTTCTTTTCATAATTTATATGGTCACAAGATAGCAGAGGGGCTCACTCTGCAGTGTTGCGAGGAAGGTAGCAGAGGGGCTCACTCTGTACGCAGGACGCGGGCGAAGGAAAACGAGGTGTTCCGACAGGACTCGGGCGTGCCATTAGTGTTGGTTGGCACTTGCCTGTGTATATATTGTAAATACACGTATCCCCGTAACAATATCAATGATCTGCCGTCTTGTCTTACTACTTCAGAATGCTTACTCTATGCAAACGATACAATTATTAACAATGATAAATGCCTCCAATCACTGACGCAGAAACTCAATCATTACCTTTCAAACTTGACTGATTGGTGTATCCATCATCATCAGCCTGTCTACGCCCACTGCTGGGCAAATGCCTCTCCCATGGATCTCCAATTATCCCTGTCCTGTGCTAATTGGGCCCAATTTATCCCCACAAACTTCCTGATCTCATGTGCGCACCTAACCTTCTGCCGCCACCTTCCACGCTTATCTTCTCTTGGAATCCACTCTATTACACTTAATGACTAACGCTTTTCTTCACTTCGCATTACATGGCCCGCCCATGCCCATTTCTTCTTAATTTCCATTAATATGTCCCTAACCCACACCGCTCTCTTCTTGTCCCTTAAGGTTACACCAACCATTTTGCGTTCCATAGCTTACTGCATCGTCCTCAATTTAAGCTGAACCCTCTTAGTTGGCCTCCAAGTTTCTGCCCCGCAGGTGAGTACCGATAAGATGCAGATGTTATACACTTTCCTCTTCAGAGACAATGGTAAGCTAACATTCATTATCTGACAATCTTGCTGAATGCACTCGACCCCATCTTTATCCTCCTAATTACCACAGCCTCATGATTCGGATCAGGGGTCACTACCTGGCCTGAGTAGATATATTCGCTTACTACTACCAATGCCTCGCCAGCTCTCTGAAATCGCCGTGCTCGCCCAAGGCTATTGAACATTAGTTTTCTGGATATTCATTTTCAGGCCCACTGTTATACTTTGCCTGTTTAGGTCAGTAATCATGCTCTTCAATTCATTTCCTGAGTACTTAGAAAGGCAATGTCATCAGCAAATCTGAGGTTACTCAGGTATTCCCCATAAACCCTTACATCCATCTGTTCCCAATCTAGTGTTCTAAATACTTCTTGTGACATGCTGTGAAAAACATTGGAGAGATTGTGTCCCCTTGTCTTACGCCCTTCCTTATAGGTATTTTGCTGCTCTCCTTATGGAGGACGATGGTGGCTGTGGAGCCGTTGTAGGTGTCTTCCAGTATTCTTACGCAGTGCTCGTCTACGCCCTGATTCCGCAATGCTTGCATGACTGCTGAGGTATCGACCGAGTCAAATGCTTTCTCGTATTCTATGAAGGCTACATATAGGGGTTGATTATACTCCGCGCATTTCTGTATCACCTTATTGATAGTGTGATTATCGTCTACTGGCGAGTAGCCTTTAAGAAACCCTGCTTGTTCCTTAGGTTGATTGAAATCTAAGGTGGCACAAATTCTGTTAGCGATTACCTTGGTAAAGACCTTGTAGACGACTGACAGGTAAGCTAATCGGCCTGTAATTTTTCAAGTCCTTTGTGTCGCCTTTCTTATGGATTAGGATGATGTTCGCATTGTTCCAAGATTGCGGCGTGCTCGTAGTGATTAGGCATTGCGTATACAGGCTTGCCAGTTTTTCCGGTATAATCTGCCCACCATCCTTTAACAGATCTGCTGGTATCTCTCACCGCGTGGCTTTCCTGCTTGCATCTCTTTCAACGCTTTCATTACTTCTTCTCTAAGTACTGGTGGAATGTGAGCCTCTTATAAACTGCTTCCCCGTTCACTATTCTGGTTATCGCGACTACAGTAGAGATCTCTGCAAAACTCCTCGGCTATTATCACTATCTCATCCCTATTCTTTATCACATTGCCTTGCCTGTCTCGTAATGCATACATGTCATTTTTGCCTATGACTGGGAGGCCTCTTCGCCGCTTTCAGGCTCCTTCCGTTCTTTTGAGTATGTTCAATCCGCTCCATATTATACGTGGTGGAAATGCGCTTTGGACGCGGACAAAGAAGAAGAAACACGCACAGCGCAACTTTAAACTTTATTGGGAAATGAAGGCAGCATTACCTGTTTATGTTCATCACACGTGGCGTTTGGCATGCGCTCAATGTTCCGTGGGCATCCAAAAATTGAAGTTCCTTGTGTGACAGTGCAAGATAGGCTACGCTTACGCAAGTTCCTGGACGTTCCCAAACTATTTTCGCTTCGACGATAAGCCTAGCAGCTTGACTGCGATGCGATAAACTACAGTGAACTGATTAAATGTAGGGGTGCACTTGCACTCTTGACAATCATTTGCGAGACGATCATTAGCCTTGTTTTTGACATTATTATTGTGCTCCCTTAGACGGAGGCTAAGGCATCGGCCGGTTCGGCCTATGTATACCTTTCCACAGGAAAGCGGTATGTAGTATACCACGCCGGTTTTACATTCCACGGATCTTAATTCTTTGCTGTGGTTCACCTTGCACTCCGGCCGTTTTCTGGAGCACGGATCAGTTAATCTGTAAAGCCTAGACAACTCCATTGGGGTAGATAACAAGACTTTCACATTTGCCTTCTGCGCAGCTTTCTTAAGATTGTACGATACCTGATGAAGTGCGGAACAGACTGGATGAAACACGTGCAAAACAAGACTCGTATGAGTGCCACTGTTTAGCGCACCGAACAACGGACTGGTTGTGGCACACAACGCTCCCACAGCTGCGGGCTAAACTCCCACGGAAGAGGAGCGCTCAGCAGAACCCTTTAATCTCGCGTAGCAGTCCTCAGGTGTCCGAAGAATTCACCAGGATTCTAGGCCTTGGACACAAGTACGCCGTCCAGCCGAAGCCGACAAAACCGGGCCTTCTTTTCATGCTGAGGAACTTTTCGAAGCTCACCCTTTCTAGCCAAACAGACCAGTTCATCAGCAGTGGCGTGAATGTTGTGACCGAGTGTGCAGCTGATTCTGTACGTCAACCCAACGTTGGGTAGCTTCAAAGTTGAAAGCGAGCTCTTTGTACTTATTAAACTCTGACAAGAAAGGAGGCTTTGCTGTGTTACTTGTTCATCTGTATAAGCAAAAAGCTAGCGAAGCCTTGGAATCTGTCTTTGAAGAATATAAACACGTTTCGTCGAGAACTGTGAAAAGCAAAGCAAAAAAGCTTTGCGCATCGTTAAACCTACCAAGACATGTAAAAAAATCACAGCATATCCACGGGGTGAATGATGATGAGTGGGCGAAGCTCCGGAAGTTCACGACCCTTCCGTGAAAATTCGCCCATTACATCATCATGAAAGACGTGAGAACCAGCGTGTGAGGTTATATAAGAACTTTTATTCATTTTCTTAGATGAGGTTTGCCTTCCGTTGTCCCTTCCAAATGACGGCTTTATGGTCCATTAAATGCAAGGAGAGCGGTTTTTGTAGGGGTTGCAGTTGGACGTTCGTAAATAAAATGTCTATGCCCGTCCCTCACCCATTCACCCCGTGGACATGCTGTGATTCTCGGCGTCGCGTTTCCTCGCCGCTTCTCGGCTCTCACAGTTTCTGGATCCGCTTCTCGGCGTCGCCGTGCACCTTCTGCTTCGCGGGCTCGAACGTCGGCATCCGTTTCGCGGCGCCTCCGTGCAGCTTCGGCTTCGCGGGCTCTCACCTCGGGGTTCTGTCTGCGAGCGCGCGCTGCAGCCGCTTTCCGTGCCCTCCGCTCCGCCGCCTTGTCTTCCATATGGCGCAGAGATTCCGAACGAAAGAGGAAGCGTGCCAAGAGCGAGCGCATTGTGTAACTCTCACCGCTAGCGATCTCCCATCGCACTGCATCGAAACATCTCGAATGATCGCCTCCATCCAATGATCTAGTGATCGCTCATCACTCTATGTGCTCCCATACATCTGAATGGAGCGAGCGCCGCAACGCCATCTCGTATTTTAATGCGTCAACTATGCTGCGCTAGCGCGATCTAGTGATATCCCGTCACACTAGCCTTTACCGTGTATCTCTATGGAGCGAGCGCCACCAACGCCATCTAGTGATCACTTCACGAACTAGACGAGGTGGCTACGACGGAGGAGGGACTGACCAACGGCGTAAGGAGCTTTGCCCCTAAAAGCATTACAGATTGCAAAACTGATGCCCTAGGAGTTTTCTACAGCGCCAAGACGCATAAGCCTGACTGCCCCTTTAGGGTAATCGTTTCGGAAAGAAACACGCAGCAAAAACAATTAACAGTTTTCTTGCAGGATAAGCTAAACCTTCTTGGGGCGACGACTTTCAGAGTTACGGATTCGACTGAGGTTGCTGCATTTCTTAGTTTATACGCAGAGAAACACATTGACGCCATTTCAATTGGTGTTAAAGACCTTTATTATTCTATACCCCAAATGGACTTTCTCAAGTGCATTCAAGAAACAATTGACACGTTCGGAAGCACAACCTTCCAGAATGCGGTGGGTGTCTCGGTTGACCGCTTCTTAGAGCTCGTTTCTTTTTACCTTCATTCTACATATGTACAGTGGGATGGCCGCCTTTACTTGCAGAAAAGCGGTATTTGCATCGGGTCCTGCTTGGCTCCTATTTTAAGCAAATTATTCCTTGGTAGAATTGATGTACGCCTTGCTGACAAATTTGCAGTTTCGAACGTTGCTAAGATTTTTCGATTTGTGGACGATTTCTTAGTGACTTTTGACAAAAGTCCTTCCCGCACACCCCTTAACGTTGACAGCACAGTGGCCACTTTTAAGCACATCCTCGTACCATTAGAAGTGACAAATGAACTTCTGTCCAACGAGTCAATAAAATTTTTAGACACATCAATCTCATTTTATAACCACAGGACGTGCTGGGGTTTCCAGCCGAGAAGCAACAAGCCAATTTTACCATATGACTCCGCTCACTCAAAGCTAGTAAAAAGAAGTGTCACGAACATTTGGCTTACCAATGTACTCAAGAAATCATGCCCTCATCTTGTGCAGAAATGTTTGTTCAAACAGGTAGATCGCCTGCAGGCGTCAGGCTTTCCTGACCACGTTTTGATATCGGTGTCTGAGACGCTAGTTAGAAAAATAGGAAATCAGCCTTCCGGTCAGCGGAGAGAAGACCAAGTGACAAAAAGAGAAAAGGTGGCAGTTATACCGTACATTCATGGGGTATCGCACAATCTTAAGAAAGCTGCGCAGAAGGCAAATGTGAAAGTCTTGTTCCCTGCCCCAATGAAGTTGTCTAGGCTTTGCAGATTAACTGATCCGTGCTCCAGAAAACGGCCAGAGTGCAAGGTCAACCACAGCAAAGAATTAAGATTCGTGGAATGTAAAACCGGCGTGGTATACTACATACCGCTTTCCTGTGGAAAGGTATACATAGGCCAAACCGGCCGATGCCTTAACGTCCGTCTAAGGGAGCACAACAATAATGTCAAAAACAAGGCTAATGATCATCTCGCAAATGATTGTCAAGAGTGCAAGTGCACCCCTACATTTAATCAGTCCACTGTAGTTTATCGCAATCGCAGTCAAGCTGCTAGGCTTATCGTCGAAGCGAAAATGGTTTGGGAACGTCCAGGAACTTGCGTAAGCGTAGCCTATCTTGCACTGTCACACAAGGAACTAGAATTTTTGGATGCCCACGGAACATTGAGCGCATGCCAAATGCCACGTGTGATGAACATGTATAGGTAATGCTGCCTTCATTTCCCAATAAACTTGAAAGTTGCGCTATGTGTGTTTCGTCTTCATCTCTGTCCGCGTCCAAAGCGCATTTCCACCAAGAATAATGCAAAAGCAACTAGCCCAAATGATCGCCTTGACGATCCATATTATACTTTCGTACGTCGGCTGTCTTGCGCTTATTGATTAACTTCGAAAGCTCTGCTACTTCTCTTCTCTCAGTTGCATTCGATGCTATCATGCCTTCCCGTTTTCTAATCAAGTCTTTCGTCTCTTGCGAAAGTTTGCTAGTAATCTGTCTACCGATGTTACCTCCTAATTCTATTGCACACTCCGTGACAATCCGCGTAAGATTATCGCTGACTTCCTGAACGCAAATGTTTGCTTCGTCTGTTACAGCTGAACGTATGTTTTGCAGCGCTATCTTGAATTCTTCGACTTTCCATCTTACAGTTAACTCATTGATCCGTGTCTTTCGTACTAGCTTATTGCTGTCCCTCCTCAAGTCTAGCTGCATTCAAGATCTCATCATCTTGTGGTCACTGCACCTAACTCTGCCAAGCACTTCCACATCCTGCACGACGCCAGGGTTCTCGCATAGTATGAAGTCTATTTCATTTTTATGCCCTCCATTCGGGCTTCCCCACGTCTACTTCCGATTCTCCCGTTTACGGAAGAACGTATTCATGACGCGCAGATTATTTCGCTCTGCGAACTCTACTATTAAGTCCCCTCTGTCATTCCTACAACCCACGCCATACTTCCCGACTGCCTTGTCTCTAGCCTGCCTCTTGGCACCCTGATGTATCCATAATAAATTGCAAATCAATCCCACTAAAACGAAATTCCTTGTTTTCCACTATCACCAACATGAACATAATTATACTCAGCCAGTATTTCTAAATCAATTCGCAATTGAAGAAAACGATGAGGCGACCTTTCTAGGAATTAAAGTGGACCGCCACCTGAAATGTGGTTCGCATGTGGCCTACCTGCGAAGAAATGGCTTCCGATATGCATGTTTTAATTAAATCCCGCCATATATTTTCCCAACCTTCATGAGTTTCGTTGTACTAGGCTTTTGTTTATTCTCATATTAATTACTCTATCACATCTTCGTGGATACCTACAGCAGTCATCTCGCCTCCCTTCAATTTATAGAAAACCACTCCATTAAAATACACGCAGTCAATATCGCAGTGATACTAAAGCCCTACTGCATGTCAACAACACCCTAACGGTCGACAACACTTTCAGATATAATCTAGGGATAATATTTTTCAAGGAAATAAAAAAAATCAGCTTCCTTTGTTTATAATCTTTCCATCTACTCTGGAGAATACAAGTTTCACAAGGTTTGCACATAATCGCAATTTTATCTTTCCTACAGCTCATACTAACTATGACAAACAAACAGCCCACTTCACTGGAATCCGTCTTTGGAATACCATACCTTAAAGAATCGAAACCTCCCAATTAATCGGCATAGTCAAAAAGATCTGAAAAGTTTCCTCGCATCCATTCCACAATCTGGTTAGTTTCGCTCACCTCCATTCAAGCTTCACCTACTCCCCTTGTCTTCCATGCCTACTCACAACCTACTGTCTACGGAGCATCGCATCATCGTCCTCCATTGCTGAAAATAGACCTCACTGCATTGTTTTCATTCTCCTCACTTATTCTTTACTATCTTTCGTCATATAATTATCTGGAAACTGTGTAGCAGAGTTGAATTACCTTTATTTTTAACGTTGTCTATTTTCGGTTTTTGTTGCGGCTTTCTGCTATTGTTTGTGTTAAGTAAAACTCTTCTTTTTTGCCTGCCATATATTTTTATTGCTTCTTTTATGTTTCACTGTTGGTTGGATCAATTTAATTTTTTCTTTCTTCACTACTGTAGGATTCAGTCTCTGACTGTGGGACCTTCTTTTGTATACACATATTGTTTAATTAATTCGACGACTAAATAAAACAATTTCTGATTCTGATGTACGAGGTGATTTTTTTCCTTACGAAAAGGAGGCGAGACAGTGAAAGAGGTCGTAGACATTTCGGAGTTCACCGGAAGCAGTACTTGATTGGGCAACTCATATTGGAGTGTTTGCTCTTAGAGAGCCCAGCCACTTAGTGCTCTGTTATCATTATCACTTCCTCTCTTCGTGTTGTCGGTCAGGTAGCTGAACAAGGCTCGCACTCGAGAACCTCGAATGGAGATAGGGTCCCTTCCCTCTCAATTGCTCATTTCTCTTTCGCGTGGCCTGATAACACCAGCGCGTGCACAGCCCAAAGGGACACCACCCGCGACTGTCCGAGCACTCGAGAAGTACTGCAAGTACAGTGTTGCTTGAACGGATCATTGCCCGCAGTTCAGCGAAATATGCCGGACCTGAGAGGCAAGGTGGCCTTGATAACTGGTATGTCACCAAAGTGTTTTTCCGTGCCGTTTGAAAGCGGGAGCCTGCGCCTCTGTCTCGACAGTATCCGACAAAAGCTTTTGTTACACTAGGTGCAAATAGATGTAGATGTCGCCGTTTTATTGCGCGCGATTTAGGTGGGCTACTTCCAAGCTCAGAAAAGGCTTGCAGCTGCCAACTTCCTAGTTTCACTTCTGTGTGGGACAGCGAGAGCGTGGCGGAACTACGTCAGGCGCAGACGTAGCTTGATAATTGTAGAACACACAGATTTACACTACACGGGTGGCTGTGACAGTGGTGACGCTGTTGCAACAGGCAGATGTAGCCTGGAATACAGCCGGACATCGTTCCGCCCGAGCCTCGTATGAGTTAGTCAGGCAAGTCTTACAAGGGAGAAGTGATCAACCGCGTGCCTCCATGGAAGACAAAGGACGACTAAATCTTTCAGGTAGCTTAACTTAGTAAATTAAACTCAAATCCGCCTGAGTCTTGGCTAATCCCCCCAAGTTGGTAGATGCCAAAATTGAAGGATCATCATCATCATCATCATCAGTCAACGATGCGCAGACGGTGCACCCCCTTCCTAGCAGTAGTGGGCCTTCATGGGAAAATAACGCAATAGTCACGTTCGTAGGGCCACGAACGTGACTCCAGACGGATTTCAAGATAAAATTTCAGCGGATCAGCGGATGGGGGAAAGGAGACTTCCCGAGAGTGTCTCTTCAGGTGCTGATCCCCCATCCTGTTCGACAAGAACAACGGCGTTCTTGTCGTTTTAGCAACACCGAGAGCATATTTAGCAACATGCTCTCGGTGAAATGCACTGCGTGTGCGGCGCTGGTGGTGCGGGGCGGGAGGGGGAACAAATGCACAAGCATAACGCCAGTACTTAGTGTATGTGTCCCTTTCAATGGTCCTGCTTTCTAGCGCTGTGCAAGCAGTGTATGTCCGATATATGTACCACGAGCGGATTCATTGGAAGCTTTAGTTCTTTCCACTTATATTAGTCACGCTAACACCTGTCACCCAACTTCCCCGCACCCCCTTTTTTCTGTTTTGTTCGCACGTGCCGCTCCTCTCCTCCTATCCTTCTGTAGACGGGGCAGAGCGTGCAATGGCGTACAGAAACGAATGAATGCTCGAGAAGGCAGTTGCCGTCCTAATGAAGACAAGTCCACTTGTGGAAACGTTGGCTCCAGCAACATCCCCTGTTCTAAATCGTTTTTAGTGATCTGTTCATCAATTCAAGCGTCCATCTTCCCCCGAGCTTCTCTTCCCATTTGGATTTTAGTCAGTAAAGCAATTAAAATCAATGGTCACTCGTCTTAGTCCTCATCGTATTCATTGTGGTTGTTATTTGCAAAAATCAAGTGTCGCGGTTTCCCTTCCCTTTGATAAGGTAGCGGAGGTCGCATCTTCGCGAGATTTAAAAGCTTCGAACAGCATATGATAGTTTATCGGGCAGTAACTCTGACGAGAGGAACATATCGCATGACGCCTGCAGTTCGCACCATGCTCACACCCGCAAGGATGGCAAGGTGGTTTCCTGGCACAGGCTAAATTTATAAAGCACAATTTTCGCACAGGAAGAGGCTAGCCGTCTACATCCAGCCATGACGGCCGGCTAGTTGAACACTTCTATAAAACGTTGAGTCGGCAGCAGCTAAAGACACAGTAGACCGTAGTTACGGGCACTTAAATGTCAATGTAAAGAAGGAGGCTGGACACAAGCCAGTTGGAACTATAGCATAGGTTCTATTAACAGCGGAGTGAAATTAATAGTAGGGTGCGCAGGACCGATTACGTTCGACCGAGGACCATCATGAGTACGTTCCCCAAAAATGGGAGAACCGAAAGTGGATGTGGAAGAGCCAGAACTGGGAACATCAGAATGAAATAGACTTAGTACGCGAACAGCCTGCCGTAGTGCAAAACGTGGAAATGCTCGAGAACGTGAGGTTTAGTAACCACGGGATGGCACGATCCCAATCTAGACTAGACTTGAGGAGGGGCCGTAATAAGCTAGTACGAAAGGATCCGATCATTGAGTTAGCAGCAAGACAGAAAGCCAGGACCGTGCTGCAGTACCGATTCTGTTATCTAGCCGATGCAATAGACCTTAGCGTGCAAGAAGTGAGTGCTAAACTTACACGCATTATCAGGAAGTGCGTAACAGACGCAGATGCTAAGGTCGCTAGACATGATGCTACTAAGCCCTCCCCAGAAACGAAATATTTGAATAAGAAACGCCAAAGCGTGAGAGTATCTACCCGACTTGACAGAACAGAACTGGAGGAACTTTCAAAGTTTATGAAGAAGCGTATGGCGGCCCAGATAAGTAAGCATAACGTGAAGAGAACTCCATATACTGTAAACAACGGAGGCCCCTGGATAGTAGAAGATACATCTAGCCCTAGGCAATGATAAGATGTATGAGATAAGGGACCAGCAATACAACGCAGTTACAAATATAGGTAAACTATAGTAGCCGCAGAGTTCTACACAGATCTCCACGCTTCATGGTACATGCAGAGCACTGCTGAACGAGGACGTGTTTCAGAAGAGGCAAACATCTCACTAGTAATGATAGGGCAAGTGAAGAAAGCTTTGAAAAAAATGCAAGGGGTCACAGCACCTGCTCAGAATCACAGGATAACTCCTGAAGCAATACGGGCAGATTATACGAGAAAGACGGGCAGCCTAACTGCCTAATTACCGAAAGCATACGGGAATATTCGAAGAAAGTGCATATCATCTTGATCCAGTGGCATGAAATACTTGAGAATTATAGTCCGATCAACCTACCGTCAGTTGCCTAATAAGTGCTTAGGAATGCGATGGGCAAAATAATTTTCGTAACCTCAAATCTTTAGTGAGCCTAATTAACGGGCAGCATTTCGTAAAGGCTATTCAGGAACAGGCCATATTCCCACGATAAATCAGGCGTTAAAGATATGCGCGCAGTATCACCAACCACTGTATATACCCTTCAGCGATTACGAGAAGCCATTTCACTCGGTCGCAATGCCAGCAGTCATGTTGGCATTACGTAATAAGGACGTGGACAGGCATAACGTCCTTACACGATGTCTATAACGGCTCCATAGCCACCGTAGTCCTGCAGGAAAAAAGCAGCAAACTACCAGCAAGGAAGGGTAAGAGGTAGCATGATAGAATATCCCCGATGTTATTGACAGCATGTTTACAGGGGGTATTAGAATATACTGGGTTGGGAACAGGTGAGAACATGGGTTAACGGAGCGTAGCTCAATAACCTCAGATTTCCTGACGACAATACCTTGCTATGAAACTCTGCGGACGAATTACAAATATCTACGTAGTAGTGACCCGAGATGCGAACATGAGTATGAGGTAATTCGAATGATAAGAATCAGGTGGAGTTCATCCGGCAGGATTTCTCATACAGTGGATCTCAGCTTACCATTAAAAGTAAAGCGTTGCATTTGACTGGTACTCGTCTGCGAAGCAGAAACGCGCAGACTCACTGGGATCATCCTGAATCGATGACGACGCAGCGAGTAATTGAACGGAAAATGGTAGGTGTAACTTTAAGAGTGAAGAAAGTAGGGAGCTGATCAGGGAACAAACGCGTGCTGAGGACTTCCCAGTAAAAATAAATAACAAGATGCAATGGGCTGGGGCAGCTAGGCCATGCGGTGCGAAGTAAAGACAACTGTTGTTCATTAGGGTAAAAGAGAGGATCTCTAGAGAAGGCAAGCGTGGTAGGGGGCTGCTGAAAGTTAGGTGGGCAGATGAGATAAAGAAGTTTGCAGGGGTAACATTGTCGCAGCTACCTCAGGACCGGGATAATAGCGATTTCTGGGAGATATCATTGTCCTGCAGCGGGAGACAGGCTGACGATACTGGTGATGATTATTATGATGATGACGACGAAGTCTAGCCCACACAGACGACACAAGACACGAGTTGGTAAAACAAAGTCACAGCAATTCAAGCATAAATGCATCACGCACAAAGCGCACTTCGACAATGTAATTTCGGTGTATCTGCCAGAAGGACACTACGATCGAGAAGTGAGCCATTGAGCTATGACACCAGAATATCTTCAAATATCAAAGCTACAGTATGACTGTGAAGTGCGCCATTGAAGTATGGCTCCAGAGGAAATCTGACGACCTCGTGTTTTTCAACATGTACTTAAGCCACGCCTGCTCTTGCATTTTGTTCCGAACGAAATGGAGTCACCTTGGAATGAGGTTCGATCCTGTGTCTTCAATCGTAGCATTGTTGCAGGAACAAAGATAGTGGACCTCAAATTAATAGAGGCAGTGAAAACTTCAGGAGCCCTCCCTTCAGGATATTGCTGTGTGCCTCATAATCAGAAGTGTGTATGGGCGCGTAAAACCGGTTCAAACATTGCTGCCTGTACTCATAATGCTTCCGCACTTGAGTGGGTGTGAAGGGACGTGTTAGCAGCAGAGCATTCCACGTGGCTTGATTAAGCGTTCGTAGATCTTCATGTTTCTCGTGTTTGGACAATAACTTGCGCTAGTCGTGACCAACGGCAACTTCAAGTCACCCCTGGAGAACGCTTCACGATTATCTTACACAGCGCATTTCTGAAGTTACGTGCTCCATTGCACCACTCGCATCCTAACGCTGATTGATTTCTGGGGTTTTACGTCCGAAAACCTGCCCGTAGGAGACCCCATAGTGGAGGGCTCCGGAAATTTCGATCACCTGGAGTTCTTTAATATGCACCGACATCCCACAATACGCGGGACTCAACATGTCGTTTCCATCGACATGAAAGTAGCCCTCTGTCCTTCCGCTTTAATTGCGATTTTCATCGTATTCCCCCCGCCCGGAATTTCAGCCTGTAACGTATTTTTATAAATATCTTTACCTTCTTTCTATGTGGCAGGTGCTTCGTCGGGCATCGGAGAAAGCACTGCAATACATTTTGCCTCCCTTGGCTGCTGGCTGTCGCTCACAGCCCGGAATAGGACAAATCTGGAAAGAGTGGCCCAAGCGTGCTGCGAACAGGGGATCCCTCGGGACAAGGCAAGTGGCTGTACTGTCAACTTTACTGTAGATGCCAGGAGCCGTGCCAGAATGTGACACAATTTCCGTGCCCTTGAGATGCTAAAGAAAAAGAAAACGCAATCCAGTTGCCGCCTTTTCGGTTACAGTGCGGCCTAGGTTCCAATGCTGGTTTGAACGATTTCATTGCCGTATAGAAACAGTGGAATATCCAGAGTGCTGTGGTGCCTCTAGAAGAATAATAGTCTATTACAGACTTGCCCAGCACTATATTTACAATGCCTAATACTGCAGCATACACAGTACTCCGGACTCATACTCTGGTTTTCACACATCTTCTGTGACTGCCCTCGTTATAGTTCCCAGCGACAGTCCCACGCAATGAAACTAACTTCCCTTCGCGACTGACCGCTGTGCGAACAATCAGAGTTGTAATTGAGGAACAATCGACCTTCCAGTAGGAAATCCGTGAAGGGACTGCTGAAGTTTTTACGTGAAACGGGCCTCGTTGAACGACTGTACAACCCTTATCTACATATCTCTCTACTCTGCTGTGATGGCGTTTATTGTGCAAACCTAATATAATAAAATTGTCTCGGGGAGTGGGGGGGGGGTGTTGAAAACTACGACGCAGTAAAACATATATGTATAGGTTCCTGCGATGGTAACGCTCTTCTTGTGCCTGAAAAAAGATAAAAGAAACGAAAACAGTGAGAATTACAAGAGAAAAACATGAACGAAACACCACAACGCTGCCTCGTGGTGTCTTTGTCTCCGAACTCGGTTGTTTTCCTCAAAGATTAGCATGAACCAACGCAGGCAACAGCTCAACATAACATCTTTTCTATTGTATTGTATTGTAGTTGTATTGTGGCATGTGAAATCACATGGATCATTAGTGCAAAATATCTTACTCTTTCACTTTACAGACGCGGCCAAAGAGGGCAGCTGTTGTTTATTATCTGTGTTTCAGCGTAAAAACAAAAGCAAATTTCCCTTAATTAGGGCCGTACCAATTCATTTTGCCTTTACGTTGATAGCGCCGACACTATTGTGCGTTAAGGGCAAAGAATAGTAGAAAAGAAATGCGAATCATCCTAAGTTTCTGCTTTCGGTCTCGAAAACAAGATTCCTAGTTATCATTGATCGTTTTCACAATGTAGCCGTACGAGGGGCTTCCGCAGCACTTGAAACGAGGGTGTATGTCAACGAGTATAAAAGGGGGGACGGGGGTTATGATGAAGTGGCAGATATGTTTACTTAATGAGAACTTTTTTACAAATTGAGGGAGGGCCTTTAGAAAAACGCGGATGGCGTGTATGCTCACCCCATGAGATATGTAGGGAAATCTCTGGGCCATGTACCCCTTGTAGACGTTTCGATTATAAAAAGATGTGGCAGATACCTCCGTCATAGCAATCGGTACAACACGAAAGTGAAACCTGTCTTCGCGAAGTTGCGAAATGCGCAAGAAGCAGTCTGGCGATTCGAGGGGCGGTAGATGCGTTGAGAACTGCGGACATGTGGACCCGTTCGCGTACAGAGCAGCGCCACCTCGAAACTGCACAAGGATCCTCGACAGTTGCAAACAAGTGAAAGTTCTCGATCGACTCAATGCATTAAACGCGCCATTGCCCTACACGCAAGTCTGCCATAAACAAGAAGCGTCCACAAACGGTGAAACC
The DNA here is from genome assembly GCA_013339685.2 of Hyalomma asiaticum. Taxonomy (NCBI): domain Eukaryota; kingdom Metazoa; phylum Arthropoda; class Arachnida; order Ixodida; family Ixodidae; genus Hyalomma; species Hyalomma asiaticum. Next base: position 103,726,740 of record CM023484.1, on the reverse strand, counting down.
TTGCAAGAGAAACCGAACAGTTTTTCAGCGGATCATTTTGGAAACACACGCTTTGCTTTGCGAAGGACGCTACATTTGCTTGTCGACCGCCGTCTTTGCCTTTCTGGGGTAGAGTGCATTGCAACAGAACTGGTTATCATATATGTCACGGATGACAAATTATGTAGCGGCCCTGGATGTACTAAATTGCCAAAGGAACCGAGAATAGTGAAGCGCTAGCTGCCGGCGTCATATTAACAAAATTAACGACTTCGCTCCATGGTTCTTAGATAGAAGTCCCACCAGAGAGGACCGAGGGTGCAGTGAAAGCGAGGCGATGCTAATGCAAGAGCAATTTTACTTCTTAAATGTATTTGCTTTAACACGACGCCAGTTACGTGCAAATTGTAAAGCGGTGTAGTAAATATATGTCTCATTTTCTTCCACGTGTCAGTTGTGTCGTGAGCCGTTCTTACAGTTCCTGTCGTCGCACTCTGGCTTGTTGTGGGTTCGAATCCGAACGAGTGGCACTTTTTCAATGTCAAATATCTGTTTATCTCACAGACGACCATTACCGTTTCGGAAGTACGTGAGTGATTTCTTCATGGGGCCGGCATGAAGCACTTTCCCGTTAAATTTTCGGCACGTGTTAGACTCTTGTAAATTAAGAAGGCCATAGCCTGGCTGTGCAGCCGTAACTCACCTAGTTTAGAGGTTCACAACACATGAGGCATCGACCGTTTGCGTTTCTCTTCGCTCGATGTATCTCCCACCTTTTGTTGTACCTGGATGCTACACGTCCCTTATTGTACGGGTTACCTGAAGTGCACAACAGGTCCTTGCGCTAAGCCTTGTTTTTTTATTACTTTTTTACATAAGGGACCTTGTGCTATACTCTCCGTTGAATTGATGCATTCTCAGAAGAATATGCATTTAAGAAGCAGATAACATGAAAACCATGACGCATCCTTGCAGACTAGCACGCCATTATCTTCCTATAAATGCATGTTATGCCTAATCAAACATTCAATCAGCTTGTCTGTACGGTAAACTACAGAAGGAATTCCGAGCTGAGAAGTGTGCGGCAATTTTCGTTTGTGGCAGTGCTTCATCATACGAGAAAGCGCCCGAGATCTTAGCTGGAGGGAAGCAATTATATCATCAAAATTGGTACGTTACTCATATAGCCACACATCTAGGCCCTTATATTTCTCTCCCTCATTTGCAGGTGCTGGTTGCACCAGGCGACGTATCGGTGGAGAAGGACGTGGCCGATGTGGTGGAGAAGACGGTCAAACATTTTGGAAAAATTGATATCCTAGTGAGTACAGTAGCTGCTGCCAGAATGTTAAGCGTCTCACTCAAAGCACAGACACAAGTGTTAGAACGGCTGCGCGATGCATTACGTCTGGCCTAACACCGCTGGAACAAGCCCATAGTTGTGGCAGACAATGCCCAAAGCCTTGGACGTCCTATAGTCCCCTTTGGTGGTGGTGCATTTGTATCCCATAGCCGTCATCTGCGAGCCTAACTTAGCAAGGGTTATCAGACTGTCGATATCAATCGCTTAGGTCATATACCGCTAGCAAAAAATGGCAATGTGGCGTTGATTCGTCGTTACCTCACCTACATTCTTCAGCGAGTGGCAGTTGATGACGGTCAATATACATGTATGCTTAAGAGAGAAATAGATAACACTACCTCTAGTGGTGTGGGTGCTTATCCACATCCATCAAGCTGATTTGATCGAAGGAGACTACGCGACTTCCTGCTATCAGCAAGTGATCCGGGAGTCATCATCGGGAATTTCAAAGCTGTCGCGAAACACAAAAACTATGGTGTCGGACAGTTGGTACCTGTCATTCATGCCAACGAGCTCTGGTTGTTAAATGACTGCTTTCCTGTATTTTCACATGGCTCCATGTAGAGCACCTAGCTTTACTAGACTTTTGTCTCGAGAAATCTCGTCAAACTGGTTGCATGGTCTATGGATGTAGCAACGCATGGGAGTGAGCATATTCCCACCTCCGTCAGGGTAAGAAAAGTATCTCCTTCCAAGTTACGCGATACCGTAGTAAGTGCTGTCTGTAAAAAATTTTAGAAATGTATGGAAGAGCCCTGGGACAATACTTCACCTCGCTTAAAAGAGGCGAACAAAAGCATGGTACAAGGCACTATGCGCACACTCGCATGCTCTTCGAAGCGAACGCAGACTGATATGGAATAGTACCCAGGCAGCACAGATGCTCGGGCCAATATTGTTTTTTTGTTGGCTTACGGAGGTCCAATGAAGGCCCTGCGATACCACTCATAAGCCAGCATTGGAAATTCCATCTGTTAAGGCCTCCAACAATGGCCCATCGTAACCATTCAATTTGCAATATTGGTTCTTCCATCCTGTAAAGAATGCAAATGTGGGCCATAGTTGCCACTCAGCATACATTATTGGTGCGTCCAGTGCACAAGGATGGTAATGATGGGTCAGTTTCTACATAGTCCTATCAATATTGGTTATGTAATGGCGGCAGGCTGTATATATTGTCCAATCAATCTCACTGCATAGCCAATGCTGGACTTCCAATGTTCTGTGTCGGACAATATTGTCCGCACACAAGAGTTGTAGCATCAATGTTGGTAACATTTGCAAGTACACATGATATATCGGGAGGCAGGTACACATGGTGGCAAGTACGCACGATTGTTTTCTTGTTTTAACAATATGAAGGGACCACTAGCTCGACTCGGTGCCGCAAATGAGTTCAGAAAGGTCATTGTGTATGTATTCAGTGCAGCAGGAAAAATTATCTCTATAATTTACGTAATTGTTTATTTGCGCAAGTTCTAGCTAAGTGTGTGAAGTAGACTAGAACTTGCACATTGGAAGTTGAGCAAACTACATCTATAACGCCATCATACGGTCCAAAATGCCCAGCAGCATGTTAGTGGCTTCCGAGCCCACGTGCATGGCATAGCAGGTCACTTTATCTGTTGTCATTGCAATATTTCCAAAATAATAGAAGTAGGCTGTGCATACTGTCCAGACATTGTCCGGTTTCTCCAATAAAGGACAGCCAATGCTGCTTGCGAGACAATATTGTCCAGACGTAAATACTGTCGCGCCTATGTTGTTCACATTGGGAAGTACAGGGTCGTCCACTCTTAGGGTGAACACGGCGCAGCGTGGCTGCCTTCTTTAGAACGCCAGCGCTCGCGATAAGACTGCGCATCGACGCTAATCTAGTGCAGGCATAGAGGGGCATGGATCACTCGGTGCGCCTGCACATTATTAGCTTCGATGTGTGCCCACGTCGCAAGCACTCGCGTTCCAAAAAGGAAGCCACGATGCGTCGTGTTCACCCTAAGAGTGGACGACCCTGTACATGACATATTAGAAGCAATTATCTCTTTTTCATTTGAAGCAACGTTAATATATATGTACGTACCGTGTGCGCTCGCATAATTAGCGCCCACGCGTAATTTCTGCACTCCCAACTTTATGTACGGTTTACGCAAAAATATTACTTGCATGCTCTCCCCGTGACACCCAGTGCCACGTGGCGCAGGCTAGTGCTGTCCTTTTTCAGCACTGAGTATTCGGTAGCCCACGCTTCGCCATAGCCGGTCGCATTTTGATTGTTTAATAGCGACATATCGGCGATTCCTATAAAACAAATTCAACATAGTGTTTGCCGATTAACTGAGAACCGTGCCGCCACGAAAATTTTGCCACGTGAATACGAGTCGCTCTTGATACTGGAGTTTAGAGATGCTGCTGACAGCATCAGTGACGACGATTCCGAGTCGCACATCCGCTAATGCTTGATTGTAGCCCACGAATGCATTTGGCTGTTAAGGTATGCGTTCTGTTGAGTGAAAGCTACATTCGGTTTTGTGATACATTTCATTTGATGCATCTCAGATCAGCACGCTTAAAGATTCCTTACGCGATATTCCGAAAGTATTTGCGAAATTCTCATGTAATTTACGCACCTTTCGGAACTCCTAGATGCATGGAGAAAAAAAAAAGACACGAGTTACGCGGTATGCGCGAGTAAGCACGGTATAAGTTATGCATGAGAAAATACGGTATATGCAAAACGTTGGAAAGTAAAGAAAAGCCTTTGTTATCTTTCTACCTCGAGCAGGGGGCACAGGAGCCCGCCGAACATGCAAGCCTACCACGGCAGGGGGGGCGGAAGGGGGGAGTGCGTGGGCGGCACTAATCCGTTTTGCTTCGCATACCTGTTTGACGTGTTTTCTTGCAGCGAGCTGGGGGTCATGCAGGCGAAGCAGCTTTCACTCTGCAGAGGTTTTTCGGGCGCACAGGTTGTGTCGCACGGGCATCGTGTATCTGCTGAAACTGGCGAGTTTACGAAGTCAGAACACCTGAGTAGTCTACGGACACGGAACTTGCGGCTGCAAACTTCTGCATAGTGAAAAAGTGGCAGCCCTGCGCTTCTTTGGACCGGACATTTTAAGTGAACTGAACAGATGAGCCTGGACGTGTTGCTACAGTTCTAAAGGTTTTCCTGAAAGCTTCGTACCGATTTTAGCCATTCGTTTATTTTACTCATTGTGTATTCTGTTGTGCTCGCACCCTCATTTTGGCGTGTGCCGGGTTTATTATAGCATATATTACTGCGTATTTTCTTTATATTTGTCTATTTGTAAATACACACGTGGTGGGATTTGTTGTATACGTCGCGGCAGATGAAGTAATCGGCTCTAGCGAAGCTGTTTTGGTTCGTGTGACTTTCATGTTTGTGTTTTTGTCTTCCGTGAAACGCGTGTTTTCCCTGTGCTCTTTAACGGTAATTTCTTGTTCCTGGTTTTCGGTTCTTTCGAAGTCGTCGGTTTGTCCCCACATACCCTCCGTTCCGGATTCTGCAGAAACATATCACCATATCCTAACATTCACTTATGCTGTGTTACTGGAGGAAGCGTTAAATTTCTACAATTCAGCTGTTTCGTGGAATCATTTCAGGAACCTTTCAAGCTTCAGCTGCTCCACGTAAACACGTAAACCAAAACGTGTCGCATAGGTTTAGGCATATGTTTTCTTGTGCTTCTTCTTTTTGCCTATGGTGCTTATGCATTTAGTTTTCTCGAGGCTGATTATATACAATGGACTTAAAACTTAGAGTGAATATGATTTGTTGATTTTATCAGAACTTTCTTTTCAATCCCTTCTCATGTCTCTTATACTCACGAATAAAATGTGTCACAAAGAAGACATTTTGCTTATTTGTATGTGTGTATGTGTTCGAAAGATACGTTTCGCCATTAACATACGAGTGCGTAGACCATTTATGTCTGTTTTATGCTATCGTCATAACCACGAATCGCGAACATAACCAAATTCATTGCCCAAGCTGGCAATACATACATGCATACTAAGGACGAAATAAAGCTATTGTTACTCCCATAATTTACTAGATATTCTAGCTTTTTGCCTAGAGCCAGAAGCCTCGGCAAAACAAATTTAAGCGCATGCGTGATAGCCAATAAAAAAGAGGGGGAAAATATAGAATCAGCCAATAAAGGAGGCTGGCAAGAAATGCTGCCTCATCCAACGATGAATGTTGGCAAAAAATGATGGACAGCCATCAATAAAGGCTGGAAAGAACGGTTAGAGCTTCCATTGTTTATACAAGCTTACCAATATTGAAAATACAAACGATGGACAATGTTGGCCAAAGCCATTCTTTCCCAATTTTTCCAACGTTATACGACTGGTATCCAACATTGGACTAATCTAGTCAAAAGTGTAGCATGGGACCCGAAATCCAATGTAGTTCCAATATTGTATCCAATGTTTTCCAACGTTGCGCGAAGGTCGGTCCAATGTTGTTGTGCTGCCTGGGTAACGACTTCATGAAAACGGTCGGCGTGCTGAATGAGGGTGCCGACACAGATGAGCACTGGATATTTTGTGAACTGCGAGATGCAAGCAAAATGAGATGCAGCGCTGGTTAGATGCATTGCAATCAGAACGCAACGCTGATCTCTACGAACCGCGAGATTCTCGCAAGCGCTTATCTCACGACTATGGGATATGGTACGACGCCTGTGGGTAACGCCAATGCAGCGGATCCCGTTCAACGCTCTAGCCCTTTCGCAAAAATTCCTCGGACACTGCCATGGCAGAACAGTTCCGAATGTTATCTGGCCAAAGAGCGTCTGCCAACTACTCTACACCTCCCAATGCTTGTTCGCCTCGGCGTAATTACCGCATGGATCTAGTTTATTCAATCCTTAACTGAAACCAGCGCTAGCTTGGTGTGGACACACGTGAGCGCCAGGACTTGACGGCATCTCCTATGGAGGCCTATGCCATCTGCTTGGATTCTACAATGAATCCTGACGGTATTGTGCGCTCGCCGACAGTCTGGATGAGCAATCGGCTAGTTCTGCTGCCCGATCTTGGCGAATCCCGAATCCCTGCTGGAGCTCTCATCATGCCACGCGACCACATTGTCTAGCTGTGTGGGCAAAGTAACAGGATGATATTAGGACGCCTGGAGTGATACTTGCAGTACCCTAACACCTACCGCATGCTATGAGAGGCTTGAGTTTAAATACCAACGCTCTGCCTATCTGCTGTCCTGTCTTCTTCTCATCCTTTTTCTTTCGTTTGTTAGCGCTGGAATTGCATTACCCGTCACCTACGTCCGGCACGAAAGATGTAAGCGACTCCGGCGCGTCTGGTTGCTTGACATCAAAACGGCGTGCCATAACGTTACACATGAATCCTTCCGCTCGCAGAGGCAGGAATGGTCGGTCGAATGTTTCGCTGAATACGCAAGCATCCCTCCATACGATCTCTTTTTTTATGATCACTGAGGACGGTCATGCTCCTATGCATAATAGCAGCCGCGGCGTCTCTAGGGTAGTGTACTCAGCCGTGTGCTGTTCAATATCACGCTGATATCACTCCTTGAGCACCTGCCAAGCACAGTCAAACAATCTATGCACGCGGATGCGATCTGCATTGCGACGTCTGCCGTAACACGCCGAGTTATGAGCGAGAACCTCGCAAGGTGTGACTCAGACTGCTGCCTGCATCTACGATCAACGTCGAATACCTCCGAGAAATGCGCACTTGTTACATTGAGACGTAAGTCCGCGACGGCTTACAGCGTACCGCTAAACTGGCATTCTTAAAGGCGGAACTTCAGCGTCCATCCAATTTCTCTTCTTGCTCACATTACAATAGTTGTCAGCTGTGCTATCCTGCTATATCTACCCTAACGGCCTCCTCTGGAAGCAGAGGCCGTGCGTTGCGGAGACATCTCCTACCATCCCTCAATTTTCGATGCGAATGCAGCGCGGTAATTCTTTGGCATTCTACTCTTGAAAGCGAAGCCTAAGAGCTCAGCTTTGTCAAGCAAACCTTTCATTGGCTAGCCCGTGTCGGCGTGTTTCTTGTGGTCGTCAGGCGAACACTTATTCCTGCCAGGAAAGTGGGACAACTGGAGCTCTCTATTACGTGGGCGAAGAAACTAAGGCATTACTTTCTTCATCCGCTAATAAGAAAGAAAGTAAGAGAGATGCGTGCATTATGTCGCGCAAGGCTGAAAACAGCGAAACAGCGAAGCTAGACGGTTCGAATTTTGACATAGCTTTGCAAGGTCTTACTTGCCCTTGCAAGGTCTTGCTAGGTTCTGCTACTGCACTGGGCAACCCATTTAGCCTTAGCGCACTTGGGCTTGTCTCAATCAGTCCTAACTTATTTGGCTTAACCTAATTAGTATTGACCTAATTGCGGTTATCCGCTATTATGCTTGACGTAATTTCACTTAATCATTTCACTTATGCTTGACGTAATTTCACTGGTTCCTGGCGGCGCGCTCGGAGAATAGCACCGAGTACCGCACCTCCTCGACCAGTGGTGCGTCTAGGGACATGCGGTCATAACTCTGAGCTGGCCCAAGCGCGGGTGCAACGAAGCAACATGACAGAGCATGCGCAGCTCGCGGTATTTCTGCGGAGTTGTGTCTATAGTCTTGCGGAGCCGGTGCTACGCAGCTGCGGCATTAGTCGTTGCTAGGTTACGCGAGGCGTTCAGAGGCGGTTTTCTGCGGACACCAAAGTCTTTACGGCAAGCATAAACAGCTTCGCTGTTAAACACAATATATCAATAATAATTAAAGAGAGGAGGATGAAAAGATAGGAAGAACAAGGAATAAAGAACGACGAAGAAAAAAATAGTAGTAAACGTAGCACGCGCGTAAAGCTTCTCTTTCCCCCATTTTCTCCAGAAAGGAAGGAGTGCTGATGTATTTTCCCCACTTCACGATTGCGTCGCAGTCGCTGCATGCACTAACGAAACACAACAATAAGCGAAGAAATGCAGGATTGTTTGACGTAATAAAGCACTTAAGGGCAAAATGAAGCTTCGAGAAAGAATCGTACATTAAAGGGCAACTCCGGCGACCTTTCAGTGACCTAATATCTCATGAAATTTTTAATATATGTTCTCATCGGTACATAATAATATATGCCAAGCTAGGCAGCTGCAAGTTATTTAGCACTACTGGAAATGAACTTTAAACATTCTTAGCGGATTCCCCTGTGCGCCACCCTGCGTTTTTGTGTCATTACCTTCAACGCTGCCTAACCGAGCGGGCGCGCGGTTAAGAGCAATACAGTGATACATCAGCGCTCAAATCGTCGCTGTCAAGTTGAGAAATCTCATATAGCTAAGCACCGTCGGGTGACATCGCCGCTTTCAATTTGCTGGCACCAGCTCCATACTTCTCATCGCGGGGGAGACTGTAATGTCATCGTATAGGCTGCATGAAACATGTACCCGTCTCGGTTTCCGTTTGAAGACATCGTTCATTTGTTTATTCAAAATTACTGCAGGTTTCTGAACACAGTACCAGTGGATGGCAGCGATATCAGAATATGGTGAAAAACCACGAGTGTTCTGTTTTAAAATAGAGGAAAGTTGCAACATTGCAACAAATTTGGGAAAGTCTGTTCAGACTACAATTACACATGCCCTTCCTGTTAACCGGTCATGCGTCTGGTGAATAGGAATGGCATGCGTCTGGTTAGTAGACATCCTGAATTTCTGAGTTTTCAAAAGCGGACGATCTGCTATCAGCATTTGTATGCGCAGTATAATTAAGAAAAAAAGCGGATTTGAAAATGCGTGTTTGTAGACGTCAGGCACACCTCCGAATCTGCGCAGGCCAAATCATCGCAACCTCGATTCCTTCATTTCCGGTGATTAAAGGCAAGCGAAACAAAAACGGCCTGCGCAGAAATGTTGCAGAGTTAACATGGGCTGGCGATTCCCTAAAGTACTATTTCCGAGGCACTCTTGCCTTAAAGTATGGCTAAACAAACGCTGACCTCAGTGTGTCAGTGTGGTGGGAATTCTGTAAAAAGTTGTAAAGCATTCATCTTGGCACACACAAGTACATCAGGTGCGACATAAGTGCAACTGATGTTGAATAAATAAGAAAAATTCCTGGATTCGTGTGTTCCTAAGGGTCGTTTATTCCGCTGCAAGAACTTTGGTGCAGGGCTAGTACTCCAAGAAATCAGCGGGCCTAGCAGTTTAGAACGAACGCTCTCCATGGAACCAGGTATAGAAATGTTTCGACCAGTATACTTAAAATTACTACGAAGTTTAGTTGCCGCTCCAGTTGTCATTTGAGAAAGAAACAGGAAATTGTGGAAATCGTGCTACAATACGGAACCTTATGCAAATGAATGATTACAATTCCTAAAATAGCACCACATGCCGTAAATGGTAAAGTCATTGCTCCTAAGCCGTATGATTAAATCTCTCAGAATTCTCTTGATATTAATGTACACTTTATTTATAAATACTGAAACGCTTTTGCAGCAACGCTGCCTGAAGCGCATGAGACATCACGTTCTGAGGACTGCTAAAAGCTTGTTGTAACCTTCCTCTGTATAAAAGGACACGTGTCATTAAGTGTGGGGCATACCAAACGTTGAAAATATATTTTTGCTCATTATGAATGCTTACCTCAGCACACAGAAAAGACACGGACACAGGAAAGAATACGCACAAGCGCTGTGTGGGGGAATTCGTACCAACTCGCCCAAGTTTCAATCATTCTGCAGTATGTTTTAGCTCGCCTCCATAGAGAGTCTACACGCTCGTTCTCTCGATCGAGACTGATCGCGATTGCGACTGGCACCCAGGTCACTCTGCAGGAAATGCAACGAAACTTTTAGAGACGGCATACCACATTGAATGACGTGCAATAAGCACGTGAACCACCGCTCCAGCGAAGCCGTGACTGTGCTACTTTGTAATGCCCCCGCCTGTACCTTGATAAGAGAAAGAGGCAGGGAGAATACCAAGGGACGCGGGAACACGGCGCCCCGAGCGCTGCACGCCGCCACACGCTCTTTCGTGCGTTGGCGCAGGTGCAGCAATAGTGTGCGAGAGCCTACCACTTAGCAGTGCGTAAGCACCTAGACCGTGGCGACTGTGTTGAACTCGGTGCCCATAAACCGCAATCGAAAGTCATTCGTACAAATAACGCAATATTAATTTATTTGCGCGGAATATGGTGACCTTTGAGTGCGTCTCGTGCTTCATGTAGTAAGAAGAAACGTTTACAAGAAAGAATGGACAAGGCGAAATATGTTGTGTCTGAACGCCCTTAACACATAGAAGTGCACTATATAGCGTAGACGATGTATAAAAGTTACGTCTTCTACATATAAATGATTTTGTACACACACATAAAAGTAGAAAACGTGGCGAGAAATTGAAGAATGATAAAAAATGGGCCATGTTGGTGTTAAGTACAAAATGCGATTATGACAGGGTCAGTATTCCTACTTTTCAAGCAATACTTCGTAGATTCTGAGAATTTTCGATATACTACAATTACTTTAATTCAGTTACCAGCAGGTGCGTTCTTTTCGTTACAGGTGAACAATGCTGGAATCCCAGTGATGGGATCAGTTCAAGATACGCCGACGGAAGACTTCAACCGAGTTTGGGAAACGAACTTCTGCGGTGCACTGTATATGATCAAGAGCGTCGTACCACATTTGCGACAGACCAAAGGTACAGCTATGTGCACATTCTGCGAGGGTCCTCGTTTCAAGCAGTTTGAGAAAAATGCGGTCAGCCTCTCATTAGATGTGCTAAGTCTGAAGAAACAGCGGAGCTCGAAGACCTAAGCTTCTAGTTCACCTAGACTTACCTTGGCTTGTATTGGCTTCTTTTTCTCTGTATAAGGCTAGGCTTTTCCTGCGCGTGGCTGGGCGTTCAGTGGGCCAAACTCGTCCACTCCTAGACGTAACTGTACTTAACGTCCGGCGAATATTCAGTCTGCATTGCTTCATCGTCTTCTCTCATTTTCTCTTTCTGCATCGCATTTTTCTTCATCTTTTGCTTGGTTTCTGTCATCATTCTTTCTCTCTGTATATCTTTCAATATGGGACTCTCTGCACCTTACCCTTCTTCTCACTGTCACATCTACTTCGCACCACTCGCTATACTATGTAATGCATGGCTATGCATTGCTGAGCATAGTCGAAACGGCGGTGCCAAAGTCAAGACGAACACCAAACGGAGGAGATGGGCAAAAGCGCAGGCCAAAATTAAGACCAAACACGAGCACAGGATACGAACACAAGCGACGACCAAAACTAAGACGAACCACAAACACACGATAGAAGTGTTTGTGGTTCATTTTGGTGGCGCCATTTTCACAATTAACCCCTACCAACTAGCCATATTGTGAGTGTTACTATGGTATGATCTGCGTGGCACATACCTGCTTTCTGTTACGCAGACCCTTCGCATCGTTTGCGTCCAATCAGAGTCCAGCATAGAGCATCAACAGTCCCGCTGTTAAAAGGGCCCTGCAACATTTTTGACCGTAGCAAGAAAACAACACTAATCACACGTGGCGTCTCTTCTAAACATGTCAGCCCTATATTACTGCATTACATTCAGCAAGATACTTGCAATTTGGCTTCAAAATACATCTGTAATGCGCCCGCTCTTCTTCCAACACAGAACGCCATAATTTGGCACGTACTACGAAGTGATTTTGAGAACTACCATTGGCTGATTCCGAGCAGCGGTCACTGTGGCAAATGTGTGGTGGCGCCACGCCCCCGCAGTGACTGTGGCCACAGGGGTGCCGACACGACACGGTGGAAGAGCGAATACGCTCAAAGAAAAACACCAAGGCACCCGCATAGGAGGCGGCACAGTGGCAGCGTAAGCTAAAGATCGCTGCGTGCCCTGTGAACCACTTGTTTATGTCTCACTTTATTCCTGCTTCTTCCCCTACTTACTGACTGCTTGCTATCCTTCGCCCTTTCTTTTCGTCGTCATGCACTTCCACTTTTTCTTCGTTGTTGTCGCCGTCGTCCGACTTTTTCTTCGTCGTTGCCCTCTTCTTGATACCTGATTTCTCGCAGTTCTTTTTCGCCGTGTCCTCGCTGAGAGACAGTTAACGTGCATTCTTCACTCTATTTTCTTCACTTAACTATAATCTCCCTATCTTCGCTGTCTTCTTTCTCTTCTGCATCGACGTCGGGTTTCTCCTCGTCCTCATTCGCGATAGCTAGCGGGTGGCTGGCAACATAAACTTAAATGAAAGACCACCATTACAGATTGCAGTATCGTCTGAGAACACAAACTCCTCCGCCATGTTGTGAGAGCCCAGGGTGGATATCATTACCCCTCCTGCCATATTAGAGCCGTGGCTGAGGGTGTACTATACGTCCAACGTTGCCGTGGTGGTCTAGGGCTTTCTTTTTTACCTACACTGGCAACACCACAGTGGCGGATGTGCAAAATTGCAACTTTCTACGCGTCCTACACTGGCTAAGCCAATGCGGCTAGCGTAGGAAGTTAGAATTTTCGTCCTTCCGTGCAGAAAAGTGTAGCTCAGCCCACCTACACGTAGCCATTTTTGACGGTTCTACTGTAGCGAAAGAACTACGTTTTCTACACGGTGAGTGTAGGCAGGTAGGTGCAGGTAGCAGACGACGGCCAAACAGATGGGCGTTTCAAAAGCGCGATGCGATTTTGTTTACGACTGACCGTGTTTCTGCTAAGTAGGGTACCTCCGTTCCAGCGCCGCACTAAAGGGTGCCGACAACGATTGGCCACTGCAACGCAATTTGAGTCCTATACGACGGCGCTGGCGCGGAGGCACCCCGGCTAACAGGCCTCTGTGGCGACGCCAGCGGTGTTTTCAAAAGAGGCCTGCGGCGAAGCGCTAGTGTAGCCGTGCGTATTAGAAGAAGGTGCCGCATTTCCCAGAGATAAAAATTCCTACTGACATATGGTGTGTGTGTGTGCAGGCTGTTAGGTCTCCTCGAGGTGAGATTGTCCTTGTGCACTTCTAAATCGAGGCGCATTTAGCTGCAGTTTGTCGAACTGCAGCCACAGTCGCCGCCGCCATCTGTTATTCGACGCGAACGTATTTACGCTGAGCTCGGTGCAAAACTTTGAGAAGAGTTCGCTCGGCTTCGCAGTGCTTTGCGAGGCGTTTCCAGAATCATCGAACCACGACGAAATGCGTGTGTCCCGGAGACAAACCCGTACCAGCCAAGTGCCCATCTGTTCGTTAGGGTTGCGCCACTGCAGTGCAAGATTCACAAATTCTTATTTTTCTTTTCTTTCAGGGAACATTGTGAACATTTCCAGCGTTGCATCAATGATGGCGGTAAGTACAATTCAGCGAAGTTACGACGATTGCGGTCGTCCTAGTAGACTCGTCTCGAGATAATCGCGGCCCTTAGCAGGAAAATAAGCGTATTTCCTTTCGCTGTTGTTGCTGGAAGCGAAACTCTCAAAGAAATTTTACAAAAAGACGACTGCAGCTTTGATTTGAGTGGTTATAATCGTCCGTTAACGAGATGTCCGCTGCTACGCTCTGCAGTTGTAGGCATACATTTTCTTGTGAGAACTTTTCTGCGGTTGAGAACCATGCGTTCATTATAAAACGAGAAAATTTCTTCGTATCGTGTTCGTTTATTACTTACGAATGCCAGTAGCATTCTTGTCACTGTGAGATTACAAAAAAAGGCCCCTTTTTCCCACAAAAGATATTCCGGCCACACTGACTCAATTTTTCAAAGTTTCGATGCTACGGATCCTTTTCAACACTCTGTGAAACGTTTTCCTCTTACGAAACAATGCAAGTCGTACGACACGTCATCTAAGTCTATAGGAAGCCGAAGACCCGTACTCACACGCGGGTCGGAAACTTGGATAATTACAAAGTAGCTCGAGAAGGAGCTAAGAACTTCACAGAGGGTGATGGAAGGAAAAAATGTTAGGCCTTACATTAAGCGATAGGAAGACAGCCTAGTAAGTCAGGGGACAGACGAGGGTAGCCGAGATAATAATCGATGTTAAGAAGAAAAAAAAATGGGCATGGGCAGGACACGTAATGAGAAGGCTCGATAAACAATGGACAGTTAGAACGACGCAATGTATACTAAGAGAGGGTAAGCGTAGCCATGAACGACAGAGAGTAAGATGGGCTGAAGAAATTAAGAAATGCGCTGGCATAAAATGGAAACAGCTCGCGCAGGATTGGAAAGGATGGGGAGGACAGGGAGAGGCCTTCGTCCTGCAATGGAGATAAGATAACTTATTGATGATAACGCTGATGATGATGATGACGAAACCCGCTTCTGCGCGCCGCAACTTGTGTTTTCTTCATTGGTTTCCTGACTTTCGAATCGTCTCTTCGTCGTAAAAGAGGTGCTTTGGTATCATAGATACTCAATCTACTGATACTGGTAAGAGCGTATACCTTTTCTTTAGTCTATATTTAAAACAGTGAGTGTGAAACCGTGCGGCCCTTGGACAAAGCGCAATGATAAGGAAACATATTTTTTCCGAGTGTACCGACATTCACGCCTTCCGAATGACGAGCAATATGCCAAATGGTGCGGAGCTGCGAACCATTCATTTTTATTTCGTTTTATATTTTTTCTTTCCACTCTCTTCTGGACTGTTTTAATCCGCTTCCCCGTCCCTAAACAGAGCAGCATGCCAGCGGTTATATACACGCCTGCAAAAATCTGTTTTTTTTTATTAAGGACCCTGTCTCTTTAAATGCATCGTAAGATATCTTCAAATCCTGGCACGGAATTATTTCGTGTCGACGTGTCCGCTACAGCAGCGAATCAAAAACTCGCTATATTTTATTATGACTGCGTTTTATTGCGATTGTGTTTATTATCACCGTGTTTAGTTGAGTATCGGTGCCCTTATGAAACTTCTGAGTTATTAAATCTGACCTTTACCACTTTGTCATAGCTTGACAGGACAAGCAACACCTTGCCGCTGCCACGTGCATCGAGATAGTTGGTGGTAGAGTCGCACAAGTGTGTGTATATATATAATAAAGTGGACGGAGGGACGACCGCCTTCGTAGCTTCGTAGCTCAGCGGTAGAGCATCGGACGCAATATCCGAAGGCCCTGGGTTCAGTTCCCACTGAAGGCAGGTTTGTCTTTTCGTCCACTTTAATTCCTTTCTACTTACCCCTAAATTACAATATTATAATTACGAATTGGAATAACTTCCCCTGTGTTTTCCGAGGCTTCAATGTTTGTTGTTTCATTACTTTGTTTCTAACAAATAAAGCGAGCCCTTGACCTCCTTCCCTTTCGTTATATATATATATATATATATATATATATATATATATATATATATATATATATATATATATATATACTGCTTCAGCGGCGACTGTGAAGCGGAACGGTTCAAGTCTGCAACGATACTGCCATAATTGCTACGCACTACTGATATCTCCCCCACTGTTAATTGTATGACCAGTTGGATCTTAATTTTCTATTGCTGGTTTAACTCTTCCACTAACTAGAATCTGCCACTGATACTTTCTATGTTGTTTGAGTGAATGACCACTTATTGACAATGACACTATCCTCATTTCGCAGACGGCCAACGGCGCAGCGTACGCTGTCTCCAAGGCAGCCTTGGACCACCTGACACGCTGCGCAGCACTAGGTGTGTATTCCTGTTCGCGAATAGCGCACATAGGGGAGGAATTTTACAAGGCTTGGGTAGCAGTCGCAGATAGAGACTTAGAAAAGAAAAAAAGCTGAAGTAATGGTCGCATTGCGAATTTGTGAAACAGTAAACCGGAAATCATATTGGTTTTCAGGCCACGAATTTCATATCAACAAGAACTGAAAATCGCCGTAAACCCAGGGGAAATTAGAACGCTGCGTACTGAACCAGTTTTTGCAACATGACGTCAGAGAACTTGTAAGTTGTTAGAGGGATTCCATTTCCAGTGTGCACGAGAATATGAATTATCTAAGACAATACATTTATTTCATAGCCAAGACTTCTTAGTCCATTTAATCTGTGGAGAGAGGAAGACAGGCTCATCGGCCAATAACATCACCTTGCGAGAGGAAAACGTGTGCCGTCATTACTTCTCAATACAGGTCTCGCACACTGAGAGAAAGATGTAGATGGATATTGCAAACTGCAATAGGACACAGACAACTGAAGAACAACATTAACGTATGTTAAAGAGCAAGACCGTGGCTACAAAAATTCCCTTTAATGTGCGCTTCATAGTCTTTGCACAAGCCTGCAAGCATGGCCGCTGGTTTGAGGTTATGACAGCAGCTTATGGCCCTCTTTCATTCTTTTTCAGAGAATGTCCGTTATGGTGTACGTGTAAACGCAATCAAGTAAGAGTCCACAGCACTTTCAAATTTTATTATCCGCCTTTGTGACATAATATACGAGGCAAGCTGAAGTCTACCCGTGTGACGGCAGCGCCTGATGCACCGCTGGCGGACCAATCCAAGTTGCCGAGGTGCGACCCGCAATGTTACCAGCTGCAGAGTGTGGGGGGTAGTGCCAGCCGAATACTTTCGTAGTTGGGTCCAAGGAAGAAGTCCCGGCGTCGCCTTTGTCTGAAACTCTATTTTCTGGCGGTTAAACGCATCAGCGCTGAGTGCAACAGGACAGAAATAGTTCTAAGGTAGGCACACAGTTGTCTGCAAAGGCTTTATCACGTTTAGCTTTTAAGTCACAATTAGGTTTCATGAATATAAAAATAAATCTCGTACGGTACTTTGTAGAGTATGAAGGAAATCTCCCAGAATGGTAATGACATGTCTTTCTAGAGTGAAGGATAGACATTTTCTTGGCAAGCGGCCTAACAAGGAGTCCACTGTGCCAATGATCATGAATTCGAAACACTGCTACATCAACATTTTATAGAGAAATAACTTGTCTCGTTTAAAAAAAAAGAAAATGAGAAATGCGAGAAAAATGAAACCATAAATATTCGAAAGGAATTGTAGAAGAAATGATTTAAATATATTGGAACTTATTAACTGCTAGAGGCTTACAGAAAGAGTACTGGTAGTCACACAATAATCAAAAGTGAAACGACTATGCGCTTTTCACCATGGGAGCAGCGCATGCGGTTATATTAGCACAGATAGAACAATGCATGACTGTGTCATAGCCGCTTTCAATCATGTTTGCAGTATCTTCACCACATAAAATCAGTGAATATAAACAAAAGAACTGAAATACGACTCAGATATCAAAGTGAAAATTTGCCTAGGACATCAGCTGATGTAACGTGGCGAGCTTTAAAAGACAACCAAGAACATTAATCAGGTGTCAATGAATATTGAAAAAAGTGACCTTCAAAGAAAGTAGCGCATGAAATATTAACAAAATCGGTATAACCAGCAACATCACAATGGAGTCCACAATCTGCCACAGCGAGCAACTTCACGTCGAAGCAACCAGTTTCATAATGAAGCTAAATACTCACGTACTTCAAGTCGAATAC
This sequence comes from Hyalomma asiaticum, assembly GCA_013339685.2. Lineage (NCBI taxonomy): Eukaryota > Metazoa > Arthropoda > Arachnida > Ixodida > Ixodidae > Hyalomma > Hyalomma asiaticum. The sequence continues at coordinate 103,708,919 of CM023484.1, read as the reverse complement.
ACACGAGACACTCTTGGGGCGACGAAAGACAAAAAAGAAGCAAAATTCTCTGTTACATATTCAAAATACAAATATGGCCCTCTACAAAACACTGTATTATACACATCTATGCAAATCTGACATGAACGGGCTTGGAAGTGGCTAAATGGACGAAGGTTGTGCAGGCGAATGGAAGTGGCTTCCAATTCGCCTGCACAAACTGCCTTCCATCGCCAGTTAATAATGAAGTCAGTACACTACAACGAAATATGGCTCATGGGGTAGCGAGTATGTAGCGGGGAAGCAGGAAGGTGTAAAACGTTCCACAGAAATTTCTTCAATAGCACCGTGGCTTTGATTTGACGATAAAGCGGAGCTTGAAAAAAAAAGGCAGCCGTCGTATACACACATACACACACACTGGAGGCACCTGAGTGGTGAGGGCAGGTATAGGCATCCCCCGCTATATCCCGGCACCGGACAAGCTGGCGGCGCCCGTAATATAAAAAATACATCCAAACGTGCATGTATAGGTCATCGCAACACGCCGCTGACACATAGCCCGACGTACTAATTTAGTTCGTTGTTCGTCACCTAATCATCTCTGTCCTGCACTATCCGTCCAGCAACCTGGTTCAAGTCTTCACTGCCCAGTGCGTACCACGCGAAACACTGGACAGCATATGTCACATCATAAATCCGCTGTGCACAACAGCGTCCCTGTAACAATACTGTGGAACCTGATAACAGCTCGTGTAATTGTTTTGGTATTCGCGGTCTGCAAGAATGAAGAACCCCGAAACGCAGAGAGCCGCCACTGCGTGGACAATGAGAAATAATAATAACGAACATTCGCAAAGGAGTCACATGCCTCTGAAAAAGTTTAAATGTGACCGAGACATACATGCTCATCTGAATACCGAGAGAGCTGCGTGAAGTCATTCCACCACCTCAAGACGTTATGATTGCCTGCGGCAGTTCTGGTGACATGCCTCAACAAATAATGCGCAATTGCTCAAGCATGCGCGTAAGTTTCACAGCCCTGAACTGAAAGCTCATGACTGAGAAGCCACAGTGAATGAACGCGCGGTAACGGTTGCCCTACAACACGCGATATAAGATGCATGTATTCATGTGTGTACGACACGAGTAAATTACTATAACGCCACACAGTTGTAGGGGCGCTGTACCCACTACCTGTAACGGCCACATGACAGGATGGTGGGAAAGAAGCCAATGCACTCCTCACTCACTAATCGGGCTAAACACGCACATAGACCTAACACGGTTTCAGAATGCATTCATACATGGTGATATCAATAAGAAGACCACAGTTGCGTTGCTTCGTGCTTGGTGTTTAAGCTGATGCGTCAACTAACTTAGAGCGTACCTAGCATTAATGCTCATTGTATCTGTTACAGGCGGATTTGCCATATCCGCGGACAACATGAGTGATATCAGAGGAATCCTGCTACGCTATTCAAATGTGCTACTTACACTTATTTTCGCGGAGATGTAGACATTGATGTTACAGGATCCAGTGAGAGAAGCGCCGGGACTGTACCAGGGTTAACGCAAGGACGAAAGTACAAAGAAGAAAATGTCACCACACAAGCACACGCAGCAGTTGCAGCACGATAAAGGACTTTTCTGCAGAAACAAAGGAAGTCCCACAACTTAACAGACACTGACTCCACCGCCAACAACCCATAGCTTCTCTGGTTTTGCTCAGCGTATGCGCCTGCCTGCGCCAGGCTTCGCCCTCTCGCCTCTTTTCCCCAGCGACCGGCGAAAGAAGGAGCGAGACATTCTGGCGCCTCTCTCCCGGGCCCATGGCAGCCGGCCACATCTCGGTGCCGAGCACTGTGCCGACGCCCGCCGAAGCTTTGAGTCATGCACTGCGTTTTCATCTCCGGTGGTGAGGAAGAGGGGGGGGGGGGGGGCAAACTGCCAGTATTCCACGTTTACTTTTGGTCTCGCGGAGACGTTTCCGAGACGCTGTCATCGTCCCTTTGACGTTGCTCCCGCTTGCGACGTCTTTTAGACGTCAACCACGCGAACTCAGATGTCAATCTCCCAATAAGACTTCTTTTTGGTCTTGTGTGCTAGCTGGGCAAACTCCTTCGTAGTCTGATAATTTTGCCTGCTGTTTTTGAACGTTTCAGGCGGCCACGCGCATAGCCGCTGTATAGTCGTTTACTCATGCAAACGGTGACTGCGCTGTCACAGCACTATTTAGCGCTACGATTTCTGTTTTTCGTAAGCCTCTGGAGGTCCTTCCATCACCAAACTATATATTTTAACGTATATACGTTGCGCATTTGTCAAGTTATACTAAGCACTGTAGACGCAAAAGCGAGACGACGGCCTGCATAATGTTTTGTTTTTCTAAAGCGCGTAACCACGTCATATTCGCGGAAAAACATTTAAGTGATCACTTCCCTTCACAAATGGACTACTTTGTACAAATTGAGTGTTGTCTCTTGCTTGTGTTGTTAATGTACAAACTTTGTAATCGGCTGCTAGAGGTGCTACCAATCACGTGTTTTATACAGAGGACGTAAAATCATAAAGTTGCCTGCAGATATGTCGCAGGGTATAAACGAAATTTGTTTCCATGTTGCACATGTGGAGCACATTCATTTAAACTATACGGCATGAACCTACAGTATGGTGAGAATTTATCACCGTTGGAGCTTAGCTGGATTACAAAATTACCCTGCAACGTAAGGACAATTTATCTGTCATCCAAGTTCATGAATTATGGATCCTCGAAACTGCCATGGTCGTTTCTTGCAATAGACGGGTACGGGCTACCACCAATAACTGAACCGAGCACGCAGTTACTGCAGTCGCCGTGAGCGCTGCGACGTTCCCATAGTGCATCTGGCGACACGAGTGTCGTTGCTCCGGACGCGCGAATTCTCTCAAAGAAAAGAAAAAGGAACGCTCAAAGCAATGGTGCGCCCTGTAGTAGCTTCATGCGTCTTTGCCTGCCCGGTCTGTGTAGACTCGACCACGTTCGTTAAAGCTAAAGTGTCAAGGCGCTAGAAGAATGGAACCTTCCCTCAATCTTGCCTCTGCAGCTCACCTGGCCAGTGGATTTCACAATTCTTTAGGTAGAATGCTCATGATAGTATTAACTCCTTTTATAATTTAAGTCAAGAATTATTTGTGAAAGATGGCAGGGCACCTTTGACAGTATGAATAGAGGCGTTATATATTGCTTAGCCGTGACAAGCACTAACCGTAAGATGGATCGTCGCATTTTGTCAACTAATTTATCGTAATCGAAGGTATCGTGTAGGAGCAATGGTTTAGATCGCTTCTGAAGTGCCCTTTAACATTGAAAGCTATGGGCGAGTTAGCGTAATATTTAGCCGCATACACGTCGCGGGATACAGCCTAACTAATGCTTCTGTTTACAACCCTAGCCCTGGTGCCATCTTGACGCCTATAGTAAAAGACCCATCGGTGAGCATGGAGCAACACGCTGAGGTACGTAACAAAACAGTTTCATCGACCGTACACTCTTAGCACGGCAACCTTTAGTTTATTTTATAGGTACACAAAAATGTGAAAACATGCTCCTTTACTAAACATTAAAGTGGTTTACCCTTTAGTAAAGAGCATACTTTCCCATGTTGGTGTAGCTGTAAAAATAAACTAAAGGTTACCGTGATAAGAGTGTATTCGTAGCCAATACGGAATCAGTGATACAAATTCGCAGCAAAGCTTCTCTTTTAGATGCGGAGCATCAGCAGGAGAATGGCAAAAACGACTTAACAATCGCACATCTCGCCAAAAAAGCTGAGGCAGTCATTCACCTCACCCGACGCGTCGCTAACAGACACGCGGGACTCACAGAAGAGAGCTTACTGCGCATCTTTCACGCGTTCTTAATGTGCCACGTTCACTACGTTGCTTGCGCTCATCCCTGGAGCAAGGGCGATGAAACCAAAGTAGACAACCTCATCCGAAAAGCCACGAAACGAATACTTGGTCTACCCATGACGACAAGCACGCAGCGCCTGCTCTTGGGGTACATAACACGTTCAAAGAAATCACAGAGGCACAAAGGATGTCCCAGCTCATACGCCTGTCCTCGACAGCCGCGGGCCGGGAACTCCTCTCTCAAATAAGTCTTCCCATCCCAACTGAAGTCAACGATCTGACACCACTACCGCAACACCTTCGCGATAAAATCACAGTGCCACCCTTCCCCAGGAACATGCACCCGGTGCATAATCAGACTCGCAGGAGGGCACGCGCTCAAGCCTTACTAAAAGCGGCCACCCTACATGCGACATATGTGGCTTTCGTAGACGCCGCTAAATACGTAGACAAACCCTACTTTGCGGCTGCGGCGGTCGCCCCCGACGGGACAGCCCTCAATGCTCTTACCGTAGAAACAGCGAACGCCTGCGAGGCCGAACAAGTGGTCATTGCCCTTGCCCTAGCCCCCCCTCAGCGCGACACAATTTTTACCGACTCCAAACCCGCTGCACTGGCATACCGCCGCGGTACAATATGCCAGGCGGCTTTAAGCATTCTAGCAACCACTGAAATAAACGTAGATAAGCACATCTACTGGTTTCCGGGGCATGAAGGCCTCAACGTTCAACCAGGGGTCCCCAACGGTAATGAACTGGCCCATAACCTCGCGCGAGATCTTACGCGCCGCGCGGGGACGCGGGCCGGCTCACCGGCCGGGGACCCCAACACGCACCAGGAGCCTCTCCTCTCCTATCACGAGATTTGCTCGCACTATAAGCTATCTAGAAAGGAATTCCCCTCACCTCACTCAACACTAAATAAAGCACAACAACTAACGCTTAGACTTCTGCAAACGCACAGTTACCCCAGCCCCTATATCTGCAACAAATACCTCCCGGATATAAGGCCCGAATGCCCCAAATGCCAAAATGCAAAGTGCGACTTAAACCACATGCTGTGGCAGTGTCCCGCGCTAAACGCTAGCTTCGGGTCTCCTGCCACCGAGGACGAATGGATCACCCACCTCAAGAGCCCCGACAGGGCCATTCAACACCAGGCCGTCCAGAAGGCCCAAAAGGTGGCTGGCGAGCTCAGACTCCCAGTCCCCACATGGGTGGAGCCACCGGGCCGGCCCCCGTAATGCGTTCCCGTGCCCCTTCAGGACCTTTAATAAAGTTAATTCTCTCTCTCTCTCTTGCTCGCGGGTATGTCACGCGTCCGGCGTCCGCACTCACACTACGCATGCGCGGCTCTCCTCTCCCTTCCCTCTCTCCAACAGCTGCTGCAATAAATAAAGCGGGTAGAGAGCGCGCGCGCGCTTCGCTTCAATAGTATCTCCTCCTTCTCCGATGAAAGAAGTTGGCGGTGTTGTGTGATGGAAGCAACAGTTCCGTCAGCGAGTGGGTTGACACAAGCACGCATCAGCATCAACCCACACTGTGACAACGGTCACGCGATGCGTGGTAACGAACCAAGTTAACAACGTAATAACACGCAACTTTCACCGCAAGGTTCGCCGGAAGGTTCACCGCAAAGGTAACACCGAAAACACTGCAAACCTGTAAACACCGCCGTTTAATGCACCGTGGAAACTCCCAGCGATGCTCCGCATCACCCCATGGTCCCGTTCGGGGAGATGGTGTAATTTTTTTCTGAAACTTAAGAAAGCGTGCCGGTTTGATAATTCCTGAACACTCTCTGCCGTGGTAGGCCGATCGTACTTTCTTCTAATTAAAAACTGTGCATGAATACGTGGCACTTTTACTCAGCCGAGTATTGGCGAAGAGGATAATACGTACCGTTAGCAAAAGGATCCACATTCGGTGAAGCGCGGTGACTGTGGCGATCACACTTTTTTTCATATTAGTTTCTCAATTTTTAAAAGTTCCGCAGAGAGCAATGGTGCTGTGTTCTATCATACGCCCGACGTAGCTGCTTTCATACCGAAGACGCTGCTCCTAATTGATCCTTGCGTTATAGAGCAGTCAGCGTGCACTTACAAATTCACTGCCCTAACAAAATAAAGAAAACTGCACTTTGTTGATATCAAAGCACGTCGCTCCGGATGCACGTTCTCATTCTTCCAGATTCTAGAGAAGAGACTCGGTGCCGCGCATGCGCTGGGACGTATCGGCATGCCGGAAGAGGTAGCGCGCTGCATTGCTTTTCTGGCATCGGATGACGCATCTTTCGTCACGGGCATTATCATGCCTGTCGACGGTGGCATGCTCCTTGTCTCTGGGATCCCACAGGCCCCACAGATGCTGAAGCCCGAGAAGGCTGCTTGAAGGAGCTACGAACGAAGACTTTCATAGATGACAATCGGCAGTTCCCTCAGCTGGAGGAACTGCGTATGTCACACGGAATACAACGAACAGGCATGTCCCGCACGGAATACAGTGAATACAGCGTGTCCCGCATCATCTCTGCATTGCAGACGTGATGCGGGACACGAGCAGTGAGACAAGAAGACAAGAACAGCACCCCTTTTCTGTGTTTCTTTGTCTACTGTTTGTTCAAGGTCCACCTTTGCAGTGTTCCACACTATATAACCTATGCTGTTCACTTCTGATGAATTGAATACTCCTAATCGTACTGGTAGTTTGAAAACGAGCACAATGACGGCTTCCGACAGAGCGTCCGCTTTCTCCACTTCTACCTATTAAAAGGTACTGTAGCGCTGAGACTTTTTTATGAAGTGGATCAGAAACTTACAGAAAGTCTAAGGAGCTCAGAGAAAAGAGCATTGAAAACTATTAGTAATCCAGACAGAAGCAATGATACAACTCTGTGTAATTTTCCAAACTCAGCATGTGCTATCGCTTGAGGCACCATGTGATCATAAGATATCAATTTTAGTCATAACGTTATCTGCACTAACTTGCCTGTTCCTCGTAATGTCTTTTGTTCTTCAAAACGCAGTACTAGTAATGCCCTAAAAGGCGACCTGAACTTACCAAAATATTTTAATGTATATAGTGAAAGTGGGATTGAATTCAGTGGTACAAGAATCTGGAATATTTTACCCCTAGAGGTTAAAACCACACGCACCTCCAGGCACTGTAGTAAACATTTTTTTCTTGAGAAGTAGGATCCACAAGGTATCACATTCACTAATTAAGTGTATTTCATGAAGACCCCTTGTATATTATGAATTTTCATGAGTTATAGAATGCCGTGCTGTTCAATTGTGCGCCTGACGGTCTATTTTGCTTTTAACACTGCACTGGATACTGGTCCTTCCAGGCAATCGTTCCAGATATCAGCATATGTATGTTTGTCAGAATAAAGCACTTCAACTCTAACTTCTAAAATATCAGTGCAGGTATTTTCTCGCCAGCAACACCTCATTATACAATCCTCAAATGGTAGCTACGGGGACCATTTGCAGCACTGGACCAAAAATGAATTTGCTTGAAGCGCCATCACCTACGGGCACTTGACGCGCCTGAAGGTGGTGAAGATAAAGCAGTCATATGAGATGCCAAGCCGCTTATGGCGGAGTTCAATCCGGTGGTGGTGGTGTGCGGCGTGACCACCCTTGCTGCGCATGCGCACACCCTCTCCGCACACCTCCTCTCCACTCCCCCTCTCCACGTGACGCCGGCGTTGCGTACGGCGGGGTTTGCTTGCCGACGCTGCCGTTGCGTTTCGGCATGTCGAGCCCGCGTTTCATCCGACCGTAGCACTTTCCCGCTGACGATGCCGTTTGCGCTGGGCTTCCCAGCCCGAAGCTTTGTGATCATGACAGTGTCGTGATCATCACACGTGATCATGACACGTGGTCATGACACATGACAGTGTACTCGTAACCCAACCTCTGCAAAGGGAACGTTGAATTGTACCTACAAAAAGCAATGGTGGAATACGACAACGTGTACAAGAACGACCAATTCATCATGGTGAGAGACTTCAACGTCGATATCTACAAGAACTCTTGCATAGTGCAACACATGATGAGCAGGTACTCCATTAACGGAAACACCTAGTCAAACCGATGCAAACGCGTTGTGCACCCCCCATGCTCCTTCGCATCGCCTCATGGTTTCCTTTAGCGGGAGATGGTGTAATATTTTTCTTCTCCAACGGTAATGTCTTCAGCGTTTGTACGTAGCGTGGAGATTGATCCACCGCGGTGGTGTAGTGGTTATACTGCTCGGCTTCAACCAAAATTCGCAGGTTCGATCCGAGCTGCGGCAGTCGCATTTTCGATAAAGTCGAAAATTCCAGAGGCCATTCTACTGTGCGCTCTCAATGATGAGGATCGTGGTTCGGTTAGGAAAGGACGCTAATTTCTGCAGCCCATGTAGGGAGCACGGCTAAGCGTCCGTGTGGGTGGAGGGAGTGAGAGGGAGAGAGAAAGGACAGAAAGTTGAGCGAGTTGGTAACATTCCATAATCAAAAGAAGAGGCGTGTTAAAATCTAAGCCGTTGTTAAACTGTGACTCCAAGCATTCCAAAGTAGTAAAGAACGGAATAGCCTTGTCCTGTTTAAAGTCAGCCCTATCAAAGTCGTGCGTGCACCGTTTGACCATTAGCTTTAATGCGCAGGTCGAGCGCCTTTTAGATGCAGGTTACCCTAGACTAGTCATAGCCACAGTAGCAGAACGTCTTAAGAAGTCGATTTCGACCGGAACTAAAGCTGTAGCAGAGAGTAACATTAACAAGAAAAAGGTCGTGAGTATTCCGTATATCCACGCAGTTTCGCACAGGCTTAAGAGAGTGGGAAGTAAATATGGGGTTAATGTTGTGTTTACGGCTCCCAATAAGTTAGGAAGGGTTTGTGCTGCCGTGCATAGAGGAAATGAGCAGATGGAAGGTGGGAAGCGAACAGATATCTGTCCGGTTAAGCACTTAGCCAAGAACAATTTCACCGACTGTCGCATGGGTGTGGTGTATAAGATTCCTTTTAGCTGCGGACGTTTTTATGTAGGACAAACCGCGCGTTGTATTAATCAAAGATTAATTGAACACAGAAGGTCGCTATCAGGTGGGACGCCGTCCAATCTATCCTTGCACTGCCAGATCTGTAGCTGCATGCCCGAGTTAGACAAAACCGAGATCCTGTACAGGCATAGGAACGAAGATACGCGTTTATTGGTTGAGGCCTGGCATATTAGTATTAGTGGAAGTGCATGCGTGAGTCAACCGTCGATTATCTTAAACAGAGAGGAGATAGAATGTCTTAGCAGTTGTCTATCGCGTAGAACGGCACGTGTAACAGTATGACAGGTGGCGCTACCATTCCGAGCATGCGCAGATAAGCTGTGTGTCTTCTTTCTTTTTCGCCTCTGTGCTGTGCTTCAGTTGTTAGTCGGCGTTCGTGGTGTTCACTGCTCTTCTTGTGTCCGTGTCCTGCACGCCTCTTCAAGAGAGAGAAAGGTCGTAGCGGCGGGCTCCGGCATTTTTGACCACCTGGGGTTCTTTAACGTGCACTGTGCGTTGTCAGTGCACGTTAAAGAACCCCAGGTGGTCTAAATTTCCTCCTCGGTATGCCCGTGACGAATGGCCCATCGACAAGCATCATGCTCCCGTGAACAATCACAGCAGTTGAAAGATTGCGAACTTTATCATGCACTGAAGGATTCAGAAGTGAAGTGTGTGTCGCGGGCAACTGTATGGTGCACGCGTATGGATGGTGTTTCGCACGCCGCGGAGGACAGTCCGTGCGTGCGTGAATGTGTTCTTTTTAAATGCGAAGCATTTCTTACCGAACTTCGGCGACATTGAGCGTATCTATCTACCTATCTAGCCGCCTACGACTTTGTGCTCTCCTGGCCGTTTCGTTAATGGGATGTATACGAAAATTGGTATGGCACAGCATGAGAAATGGTGTTCCTTTCTTGGCTTAAGAGCAGAGCTGCTTAAGCCGGCTATCCTGTGTCAATCGTGAACAGAAAAATGTGCGCCGATCCTGCAGGCAAGGCACCGTGCGAGGTGCACAAAAGGTCATGCGACGCTCAGTGTTGTGGGTTCGATCTCTGCAGCCACGGCGTTTCATATGTCTATTTTAGTTGGTCTTTGACGCAGGCCTTATCAAATCCGAACACCTGTGGCGCATACTCTCGTACTGTTGGCCGAGCACTATGGGTCATACATGATGAGTATATGATGATGATCATGATGATCATGAGTACATGATGATATACTCATACATGATGAGTATATCAGGTTAGCGTTATAAAAATTTGTCATTCCTGTTCGTCCATACTTTTGTACTTTGCCTCCGACATATTGGGGTGTACCAGGTGATCGAGATAGATAGATAGATAGATAGATAGATAGATAGATAGATAGATAGATAGATAGATAGATAGATAGATAGATAGATAGATAGATAGATAGATAGATAGATAGATAGATAGATAGATAGATAGATAGATAGATAGATAGATAGATAGATAGATAGATAGATAGATAGATAGATAGATGAGGTCAAAGTAACTATATTCGCCAAGAAATGCTTCACATTTAATAATTCGTCCGGCCGCAACTCATGGCCCCAGCTAGCACGTAAACAGTTAAGTGCACTGATGTAGGCATGCAAATTATTGACAGTTGCATCATAAGTGAACTGTAGCTGCGACATTAGTGAACTTCCCTGCCTTCCTTCTTTTCTCTCTCTCTGTATATACGTGTGTGTGTATGCACGTGTGTGTGCATGCGTGCGTGAAATGCCAAAGAGCTTTTGCAACTTTGCTCGAGGAATATATATTAGTTGGACATATCTTTGAGAGAGAGAAAAAGAAGCTTGCAACTTGTAAATTGCGTGCATAGCTTAATGCTTTTATGGATTACGGTTTCAGCTTGTATACCAACACGTCCTCGTATGCAGTCGCATATCTCTGAAGAGTGATGCTAGAGTTAGCCTATGTTGCATGTTGGCAGACTCTTATGTACTCTGTGCTTGCCATCTGTTAAAAACGTACGAACACATTTGTACATTGTTGTTAAGAAATGTGTGCGCCACTGAGCATCACAGCAACATTCAAAACATACCAGTAAACAGTTCTTTCACACTGTTTCACTGCATCAATTTACTGAATATTCACGCTGTACTGTATACATTATTCTTCCATGTGCTCAATATTTGACAACAGTTTTGTGGAGGCTATGGCAATGTATATCTTTCCACTGACATGATAGTTTTTACTGATTTGATTCCAATAAAATATTAGAACAAACGTTTGTTGTGTTGCTTGTGGTGGGACAAATTGCCATGCATGGGAACTCAATAGAACTTGTGAATGAAATGAATTGCTGAAATAGTGACCTACCATTGTTACTGCTGAAGTTCTACTAAGCAGATTTAACAGGTATTTCTTGTGACGCACTGTACGTGAGAAATAGGTAAGATTTAACAAGTGTTTCTTGTAACACACTGTACGAGAAAAATAGGTAGTGAAAGAGAATCAATACTGACGATAAAACAAGGACTGGTTGTTCATTTATCAATCACAACATAATTTAATGTGCGTAAGTGTAAGGCCAGCTTAAACATCAAGTACATGGAATGCTATGAATATGTGATAGCATATGCCAGTGACTTTCAGCTTTGAGGATCTCCCGATCTGTCAGTCCATCACCTGTGCCTACTGTTACGACCGGGCTTTCTGCTGAGAACGGCGCACATGGCTTGTTGCGTTTGGAGTGCTAAACGCGGCCGACGAGGAAGGTCGCCGGCTCGTTATACCTGAGCTCCGCGTCAGCGCAGTTTACAAACAGCTTCGTTCAGCTGAGGCGCCGCGGTAGTTCCTGGAAGAACGTCAGTTCCCGAGCCGTAGGGGTGGTCCTTTATTGACAACAGCCCACATGTACGTTTGGCCATTTGGCCGAAGAGGCGACCCCGCACGGCACATCTGGAAGTGGTTCGCCTGGCGAGTGCCCAGCTTATCAGCATCGGACCACACAAACTGTTCAGAGGTGGAATATCTCCGCGCGTGCACGTGTGATAACGGTGGTGCTGGCCGCGTGACGTGATCGGCTCCGGCATCCTCTCCCGGGACCTTCGGCAATTCCAGCCATGGGCGGGTCAAGGACGTTCGTTCTGGACACCTCCCATCCTCACCCTCCTTCCTCGCGCAGGAGCCAATGGGGGAAGAGCCCGGGCATCAAAAAGCGCGGGACCCAGAGAATCAAGGAACCCTCGCGGAAGAGAACCCTCTGAAGAAAACCCTCTTGCTAGTGGAGTCTTGCGCAAGCAAGCGCCCTGTAAATATGTAAAATAAACCTCCTTTAGGTTCTCTCTGCCCCGTCTCCCGTCGCCCTGAGGACCGGTACCTGCGGGTCGTTTTTCGTCGCTCACCACCACACTACCCGCTGGCCGGCTCTTGTAATAGGCCAGTCGTAACACTACTTAGTTTGTGCAATCTTCCGTTGCCAACAAGCATAGCTTTCTGCTCCTGTGACAACAGAAATTACATCGAAACTGTTTGTTTTCTGGAGATGGGTCGTTTCATTGAAGAACAGAGTAACAGATCTTTTTTCTTAACATTGATACCACAGCATCCGTTCAAGAGGCCTCACACCGAGGTTCGCAACACAGAAATGCGAAAGCCTTCGTTTTAAAGAGGAGACCTGTCTTTCGTAGGTTATGCTTCACCTTGCGGCACGCCTTGCTCATTCGTTTTGATGGCCACATGCTGTTCAAAAATCGGCGTAATGAGCAAGGAAAGTAGCTGTCGCCGGTGAACAGACTGTGTAGCTGAGTACGGCGAACACCACCACTCTATGTCGCACCAAGTGGCGCAATGCACGCAGGTATGCACTAATTACGCAAACACCTGATCGCCAAATCGATGTGGAAATGCCGCTGACAGTACGTGTAGCGCACGATAGGTTACACGCGTATAAGTTATGTATGTTGCTGTAGGCAACTACCCAGGCAGCACAACAACATTGGACCGACCTTCGCGCAACGTTGGAAAACATTGGATAGAATATTGGAACTACATTGGCTTTCGGGGCCCATGCTACACTTTAGACTAGATTAGTCCAATGTTGGATACCAGTCGTATAACGTTGGAAAAATTAGGAAAGAATGGCTTTGCCCAACATTGTCCATCGTTTGTATTTTCAATATTGGTAAGCATGTATAAACAATGGCAGCTCGAACCGTTTTTTCCAGCGTTCATTGAAGGCTGTTCCATCATTTTTTGCCAGCATTCATCGTTGGATGAGGCAGCATTTCTTGCCAGCCTTCTTTATTCGCTGATGCTATATTTTTCCCACCTTTTTTATTGACTATCATGCATGCACTTAAATTTGTTTTGCCGAGGCTTCTGGCTCTAGGCAAAAAGCAAGAATATCCAGTAAATTATGGGAGTGACAATATAGCTTTATTTTGTACTCAGTATGCATGTATGTATTGTCAGCTTGGGAAATTAATTTTGTTATGTTCACGCTTCGTTGTTATGACGATAGCATAAAACAGACAAATGGTCAATGCACTCGTATGTTAATGCCGAAACGTAACTTTCAGAGACACACACACATAAAAATAAACAAAATGTCTCCTTTGTGGCACATTTTATTCGTGAGTTTAAGAGACATGAGAACGGATTGAAAAGAAAGTTCTGATAAAATCAACAAATCAATATTCAATCTAAGTTTGAAGTCCACTGTATGTGATCAGCCTCGAGAAAACTAAACGCATAAGCAAAAAGAAGGGGTACAAGAAAACATACGCCTAAAACTATGCGACACGTTGTGGTTTACTTGCTTATTAAATGGTGGAGCAGCTGAAGCTTGAAAGGTTCCTTAAAAAATTGCACGAAACAGCTGAATTGTATAAATTAAACACTTCCTCAAGTAAAACAACATAAGTGAAAGCTAGGATACGGTGATGTGTTTCAGCATGCAGAATCCGGAACGGAGTGTATGTGGGGACAAACCGACGACTTCTAAAGAACCGAAAAACAGGAACAAGAAATTTATTTATTTATTTACAGATTACCTACATCGCCATATAGGCATTACGTAGGGGGGGACAAAAACAATCAGTACGAAGCAATGCGCAGCAAAACATATAAACACAAATACAAAAATCACCGTCACATTTATCGGAACATAAGTATGGATCACGAAATACATTTTCAATACACGTAGTACATACATAATGCAAGAACAATTTCACAGCATAGAAAAAAATAAATCATTATTTGTTATATTTACCTAAGTCGTCAGTTAAGCTGTTCCACTCTCTTATGGTTTTTGGAAAGAATGAGTAGAAAAAAGTGTTAGATCTGCATTTGAAGGTAGATATCTTTTTGCTATTATCACAGCGAGTGGATGTGTAGGGTGGTTGAACAAGGTAGCTATGATGATTGATTCCTGTGTTAGAGTGATATATCTGGTGCAACAGTTTAAGCCGTAGTTTCTGTCTACGTACACGTAGCAGATCCCATCCCAAAGTGGCCTTCATTTGTGAAACGCTGGCTTCATTTGTGAAACGCTGGCATAGGGGCTATAATTATTTAAAACAAACCTTGCCGCCTGGTTCTGAAGTTTTTTTTTATTTTATTTATAAGATAGTCTTGGTGGGGGTCCCATACTACGCATGCATAATCAAGTATAGACCTCACCTGCAAAAAATATAATGTTTCCTTGATTTCGCGCGTCGCCTGTTTGAAATTCCTGCGAATAAAGTAAAACATCCTACTAGCTTTTCCTATGTAAAGCTGATAACGGTATTCGCTAATCGAAACGACGTCTAATAATATGTTGTTTCGTTTTAACAGGTCGTGTGCTTAATATCCCGAAGGGTTACCAGACGTTTGCACGGATTCTGTTCATATTTATTGCTTTATTACCTAGAACACCGCTGTTCCCACTGGTAATACAGGGAAAGTCGAGACACTGAATACTTTGCGCAAGGGGTGCTTACATGTTTAACGTTGCTGTGTTGTGTATACGTTGTGCGTGGATGCATGTTTTATGTATGCGATCTCTCATTTAGGCACGCTCTCTTGGCGTATTCGCTGTTGCATGGTACGATCGAAAGCTTGGCCATGCCATCTTCTTTATTTTTCGTTACGTCCTGGAAAGAGTGCTCGAACTCCCGCGGAGAAGCATTACTTCACTCTCCCGCACTCCGCTTCAGCCAGAGTTACTGAACTGTGTGCGAGAGAGTGCGTGCACTCTGTGCTACAGAGAGTGCCCAGCACTCGTGAAAAGAGTGAAATATGGGACAGGCGTTTACTCTGCCGAATAGAGTGCCCAGCAC
Organism: Hyalomma asiaticum; assembly: GCA_013339685.2. Lineage (NCBI taxonomy): Eukaryota > Metazoa > Arthropoda > Arachnida > Ixodida > Ixodidae > Hyalomma > Hyalomma asiaticum. The sequence continues at coordinate 103,693,721 of CM023484.1, read as the reverse complement.
TCCGTCGCAGCTACGAGTGCATGCTCCTGGCACAGTGGGCGCGGGGGTCCCCTTGAGTGCGCCTTCGCCGCCTCCATAAACAATTCAACAGGTGGAAATGAACTCTGTTACTCGTAACGCTACATCTTTTTTAATCATCCGGCGTCACATTGTGCCTGCCGCCCTGCAGTACATGATTACCTCCAGTCAGCCCGACTCATATGCGTGCCCCTAGCTGGCTCTCAAACGTTCAAACACCTGTTTGTATAAGGTATATGTTATCGCGTGTTACATGTTCGTTAAGCTCGGTGCATAATATTTCTGTATTTTAACCATTTTTAATGTGATTGAAATAGCGCCTTCACAATTGCAAATTCCTTAGGTCCTACAGTTGTGTGTACAGCAAGGAAGCTGGAATTTATATGTTTAATTAAACGCTGTCTGAATCTCTAAAAGATGTTTTACATAATGTCCCTTGTGCAAAGAGTGTGAAATATAGTTTCTTAACCTGGCATGACTTGTCCTTTGAGTGACTGAATGTAATACACGCTTCACCCACGATGATTCTTGTTGCTGTGCGAGATCTCTGAAGCGAAATAAGTTCACAACCTTCGCGGTGGTAGGACCATGTGTACTGTTTCTCTTGTTTTCCTTGCGCATTCTTACTGTCTTCTGTGCATGATACAGTGCTAGTCGAGCCTTGCAAAATGTCGAATACTGACATGTGGATATAGCTGCAAAACACTGAAGACCCTGACTAAAAAGCTCGTAGTGGTAAGCGAAGCGGTCACTACGCGTAATTACTGTAGCTGACTGCGCAAGCAATTTATTTTTTCATTACATTTAATTCTCGCATGCATGTTGTTATCACCCGCTTACCCGTGCTGACACCTTTGTTTCCGTTCTTTCCTTGTGTGTGTCCATGTTGCGCGCTTCCACGCTGTCGCGGTCACCACATTACGGGTCCCGAACTCTAGCACCGGAACTAGGCCGCGCTGACGCCATCCTGCGCATCAGTTTCTGCGTTCTCTTGGCGGCCTAGCACTAAGACAACGCTTAAGTATGGATAAGCTTCATGCTGCACGGCATTATTCAAGCTTAGTCTGTTTCAAGTGTCATGCGCGGAAACTCAGCCAGAAGTACAGCGCGTAACGGACGCCCCTCGCTTTCCATGCAGTTGCCCAGCGCGGAAAGTCCACGGATCTTAGAATTACTGTATATGCTCCCTACAGGAGCAGAGTTGCGCATAGGTCCACCGTCTTGCATATCCATTCTTGTTAAGCAGGAAAGCCGCTCCTCTCGAATGTAGGAGACGGCACGGCTCAGCGGCGGCGTGCGCTTTCTCACTCGTTGGCGCAGACTATCGCTTACAACTAGGAAAAAAGAAAGGGTGACTCGAACAAACAACTAATGTGTCAATCTAGACGTAAATGGTGTTATAAATTGTTCGGTGGCCCTCGCTATCGGTAGAAGCATTTTTTAAAATGCCAAATGAAAACATGATTCTGGACAAAATAAGTTCAACAAATCGGTCGTTTAACGTCGTTCTTGGCGCAGCGCATCGTCAGATAAAACAGGTACTTCGAAAAAAGTCGATTGCACATAAAACAAGAAAAAAAGAACTATCTGCATGCAGAATTTTTTCCAGATATGTGCCGATCTGGCGTAATCGAAACTCTATACTCCAAAGTTTTACGCTGCGTAGTGGTGTGTACTAGATCTATACAAGGTGAACCCTTATGCATATTCACACGCGCGCGTTTGTTCTTTCCGCTCCGTTTCTTTGTCACCGGTTAGCCAGCTGTTACTAAGTGGGCCTGAAACCTGACATTTCCTGCACGGTTACGCCTTCTCTATCGCGAAAATATTGCTAATGAGAGTTATAATTGCTCCATGTAATCAGACTTTGAGCGTGGTGTGTGTAGGGGTGCGCATTCCAAAACGTACTGTTAAGCTGAAACAAGTAGTGGGTCGCATTCAGCTGCCGACATAACCTGCTGTGCCGATTTCAACCGTCTACCACGATCATTTATTCATTTTGCTTCGATTGTCCCTCTGTGTATTTATTTTTTGGCATATATTTCACGGGGAGACTGAGTTTCCAGCAAAATTACGTTTACAGCTGAGCCATCTGCCTAAACGCAGAAGCTCGGCTGGACTGGAGAGCTGCGCGCGCCCAGACCGGACGAGGTCGGACTCAGGACAGCGGTGACGTGGCGGGCGTCAGTGCACGCGCAGCCGTGAAGTCGGCTTTCCCTCAGAAGGACGCATTTTGCGCACGTCTCTTGGCGATTGGGGGCGCGATCGGCGCGTTCAGTCGGAGACGCAACTCTGTTCCCCAAGGGAAACATCTACAGGAACTCTAACGGGTTCGGCACAGCAGCGTCGCGGCGCGGCAGTTGACCGCCAAGGGACAACCGGAAACCGGCGCTCTGCCCACTCTCCCGGTATTTCTAGTTCACTCTAGGTTAATGCGAAAAAAAAAACAACAGTTTTCTTGGTAAACAACTAGCCAGAAACGAGCGGTGATACCGTCGCCTATTTTTGGGAAGTCGTCCTTGAGGGTACTGTACACCAGGGGACAAGACGACAACCGAGTACTGCTGTTCTACACAGATGCAGTAGCTTATATGCACAGGGCTGTTGCACTTCTCTAGGTCTTTTATCCACAATTATTCCACGTCGCTTGTCTTGCCCGTGAGATTCACGGTGTTTGTCAAGAGCCGAGAAAGTCGGTCAGTTCTATTAACGCACTAATAGCTGCAAGCAAGGCAGTGCTCCTTAAGGCGCCTTCGCCCGTTCGTGCCTTTAAATAGCAGTTACCAGATCCGTCCCTTCCACCAGAGCCCGTCGTAGGCCACTCGGGAACATGGCTGAAGGCAGAGGGGTACTACAACAAACACTTCGTGGGTGTTAGCGCTGTTATTAGCAGCTTTGCAGCGGACGAGAGCATCGTCGTGAGAAGGGCGCAGACTGTTCTACACCACCATACACCTGAATCTAGCTTGGCATATATGTGTGCTCATTTTACTTTTCTTGCAGACACCATGCAGGAACTGGAATGTTCGGGCGCCATTCTGACTCGGAGTGTCAAGCTAATTTTGAGCCAATGGTTTGCCACCGCTCCCAATGGACCTGTTGATGACAGCGTTATCTGGAAGCTCAAATCTGTCTTGGAGAGAAATCCCCGATTTTCTGCGCGAAAAGAAGAGTCCAATATTCTCAGCGGCAATGATTACAAGATTCCAGATGCAATTGGAGGACTATATAGGGCTCCACACTACAAGCACGCTCCGCTAACTTTAGTGGACGTTGAGCGTTCTTTTTCTGCATATACAAATACTGACTGATCGAGGGCACAACTTCAAGCCAGAAAACCTTCAGATGGTGCTTGATTGCCATTGCTTTGATATTATTTCTCACAGCGTCGAATCCTCCTACGTTTCACGTAAATCTGTTCAAATGGCTATTCTTGTCCCGAATTCTTTTCATGAAGCAAATAAATTTAACTTTCCCAAAGCGCAGAATTTGCATGTTTTGTTAGGAATCGAAGATTTTTCCTGAAACACACTGCTGAACTTAACATAACCGTTTTCAGGACCTATTATAGGCGCCTAAAACCTTGCCTTTCATACTTGAACTTCCGGTTTCTAGTGATGACATCGCTAACGTGATCGTTCCAGGAAATGAATTCATTAAACAGGAAACAGATACTTGGAAATGTAGGTACAATTTCTAATGGGAGAGTTGAAGTTTATCAAATTGGAGGCTTTTTTGTTACGCTGTCTAAACATAACGTCTTGTATTTTCGCGACATTCACAGGTAATCTATTTCGTGTGGCCTATTAGTGTCTTCTCATGCGCACGATTTGTAGTTACCCTACTGAAACGTTCCGTATGGTCGTTCCAATAATTCCGTATGTTTCCGTAAGACTCATATGGAAAAATATGGAAAATATACGGCAAGTATATGGAAAACTTATGGACTTTGTATGGAAAAGATGGTATTATTAGAATACGGAAAGGGACTTTTTCAGTAGGGTAATGGCAGCGATTCTCTTGATTCACTTGGATTATATAAAACGCAGTCACCTGCAAAAGTTCCGCGGATGATCCCACAGATTCTGTGAATCGACGTTCTAAAACGTAATCAGAAAGTAATTTATCTGTGCGGAACTATTTGGTATTAAACCAAATGGCACGAGTAGGATCCACATCTACATGCGAGTGGGATCACAATTGCGTAGCGTCCAATGAATACCTAAGCACGGCGAGCTACACTTTCATTCCAATATTGGTAAAGGCTAAGTTTCTCGTGTGGATGTCGGAAAGAAACAATGCTACGAGCAAGTGAAACAAAATCAAAACCCCGAATGTGCGAAAGCACCGCCTACGTAGCCTTCGTTCCATACAAGAGTCTCATTTGCGTTGCTGTGGTGGAATATCTTCGGTCTCTTTATAGAGGCTGGTGTTAAACGAAGCAGACATTGGTTGAGAGATGTTTAGGTAGATCAAGCGCTTGTGTTGTAATGGTCAACAAATGCCCTATATATATAGAACATTCGCACTTTCATTAAAATAATCTCTGAAATGATGCCCACCAAGTGAGCTCCCGTGTACGACACAATTATGGTTGCCAGGTCTTGAGCTTCCAAATCATTGCTGATAGAACGATGAAACATGATCTCTCAAGAAGTGCTTGAGAACTTTATTAGAAATACTAAACATATTCAAGTAGGGTAATCAATAAGGCTCTTGTTATAAAACTGCTAATCGTATAGCATATCAACCCGTATTCTGTCGCTATGGCTCATCCCAGACTTAGTGTGGACGTCTTGAAGGGTGTCACCGTTCTTCTTGAGCATTGTTGGCGAACTTTTATTTATGGAAAAGGCGGTCGAACCATACAGCATAACAGAGTTGTAGTCGAAAGACGTGATCAGGCGGCTCCAGGGGAGGTCTATTTTAATGAACTGGCGTTCGAATCCTGGGAAAATGCAGAAGACAGGGCGATTTGAAAGAAGCGCGGCACTTATTCGCACGTTTTAGTCACACTCCAGTCCTGCGACGGCGCTGAAAGAATACGCAGCGGAAAAAGTGCACTTTTTCTTTACAGCGAAACATCAATATTAAGCCCAAACACGTGCACTTATCCTTTAACTTATCTTTTACCTTAGCAAACTGATCTTAAGCACTTATCCTTTAAGCAAACTACTGGCACTTGTGGCACGCGGTCATAGACGTCAACATTATACAGCACAAAAAAAAACCTCAGGCACATTTTAGGCAAAATATATGTACATAACTGTTCATCCGTAGCGTTAATTTATTTAGGAGTACACATTGGTCTGCTTTTTTGCGTTAGAAAGTTAAATATCAACGCCTTAGATATGGTGTCGTCGAGACCCTACGCGCTAAAAACAACGGTACAGAAGCTGCCACACTGTAGACGGCTTGAAGGTGGTGGTGGTGGTGGTGACAACATCTTTATTTCATGGTCACGGAGGGTGGTCCTCAGGGTGGCCCATCTTGGGGGCGACTCCCTCGGCCCAAGTGACCAGTTTAACTTGGTCTCCCAGATCGATGGCTGTCCTTAGTAGGGCCTGCCAGGTAAGTTTAGAGGGGGCTGGCAAGAGCGTTCGTGGTGGAGGCGAACCTCTACATCCCCAGAGGATGTGGTCTTGTGTTGCCAATTCATTCAAGTGAAAATTTTGACATATGGCATTGTACTCCCCATTGGTGATGATTGATAATCTATGTGGACTCAAAAACGAGTCTGTCTGAAGCTGTCGTAAGACTGTAGCCTGCGCTCTGGTGAGGTCTCGATGAGGCGCCGGGTAAGTGCGCCTTATTTCTTTATATAGAGTGGTAATTTCATTATATGTAGTCACCGCCCCACCCGGAGAATCCGAGTCTGAGTGGCGCGCCTCCCGGTTTGTTAGCCCTCGGGCGATGCGGTGCGCCTCCTCGTTACCAGGATTCCCCGAGTGAGCGGGGACCCATACTAGATTAATAAGTCTGTCTGATTGATAGAAAGAGTGGTTATAATTTCTTAAGATTCGTTGCGTAGTTTTAGTAACGGTGTCCTTACTGTAATTTAGGATCGCGCTTTTTGAATCGCGCACGATCGTACTAACAGAGTCCTTCGTGATGGCTAGAGCGATCGCAGACTCCTCCGCTTCAAGGGCGGAGAAGGCCTCGACTGTGGCCGCGTTTAAAATACGGCCGCTCTTGGTCACTACGCTCACAACGTATTTTCAGTTACCCTGCGCACATAAGCCACAGAGTGGTCGCCTTTATACTTGTCCCACAACTCCTTTGCCCTGGCCATGACCGGCATGATTTACATATGCCACGGTCTTGGTGCTCTGCCGGCCGTTTCATTAACTGGATGGACACGAAAATTGGTATTCAACAACATGACTGCATGACGAACATAATGACAGGTCATAACATGAAAATCACGACATGCGCGTCATGATCGGCATGATTTACATTCCACGGTCTTGGTGCTCTCCTGGCCGTTTCATTAATGGGATGTATATGAAAATTGGTATGCCACAACATGACTGCATGAAGAACATAAATGACAGGTCATAGCATGAAAATCATGACATACAACATGACTGCATGACGATCATAATGACAGGTCATAACATGAAAATCACGACATGCGCGTCATGATCGGCATGATTTACATTCCACGGTCTTGGTGCTCTCCAGGCCGTTTCATTAATGGAATGTATATGAAAATTGGTATGCCACAAAATGACTGCATGAAGAACATAAATGACAGGTCATAGCATGAAAATCATGACATGCATGTCATGAGCGACATGATTTACATGCCAGGGTCTTGGTGCTCCGCTAGCCGTTTCATTAATGGGATGGACACGAAAATTGGTATGCCATCACATAACTGCATGGAGAACGTAAATGAGAGGTCATAACATCACAATCATGACATGTATGACATGAGCGGCATGGTTTACATGCCACATTCTTGGTGCTCTTGCGGCCGTTTCGTTAACTTCATATGTACCAAAATCGGTATAGCGAGACAACACTGCAGATCCATTTTACGTTCCTGATGCGTGCTTCGCATTTCCTTGATTCGCACTGCACGTGGGATCTGCCATTTTTTCTCTTCTCTTCTGCACGCATTTGCGCGGGGCATCTTTAGACCTATGCGCTCAGTTGACACGTACATGATGATCGTTACGCGAAGCATATAATGGGTGGTGCCGTGGTAATCCGAAGCCACACCTTCAGAAAAAATTCACGGATCTCCACGAAGTTAACCATGACGAGTGGGCGAAGCACTAGGGATCCTTCGGTGTTATCGTAAATCACCCGTGACATTGCCCACTCATGCATGTATATGTGTGACAACGTGTGTGCATATTTAGACACGCGTTGTAATTTATGCTCGTTGTCTTGATGAGGTTCCTCCGCTCCAACGTCGTAGATCGTGCCGAGTTCTGGGTTAATTTAGTCAACGCGCACGTTGCGAATCCTTACGGTTCCACCGTGACTGCGCACAAATCTCCCACCGGCACTGCATTGCAGGTAGATCCAGTGCCTATGTATAGGAGGTGGCCGGTGAACGGTCGTGCCGCGGGAGAAGTCGGTTTTTAGGGGCGAAGCTCCTCTTAGTCTAACCTTGTCACGCGTCAGTTGTCAGGCGTAACCCGCGTGCCGGCAGGCGCGCGCTCGTCCTCCGCGCGTGCCTCCCGGCGCGTGCCTCTGCTGTCTTGTGAGAGAGCGAAAGGCGCGCGTTGGCTATGGAAACGCTGTTTCTTAGAGGAACGCTCTACCAGCTCGCAGAAGGAGAACGCGCCCTCACCCGCGAGAGACAACGTTGGCGCAGGCAGCGTCTCCTAGCGAGTTTCTTTATTGAGAAATACCGACTGCTCGCGTTGGAGAAGCGTTCACCGGCAACCTATATATATATATATATATATATATATATATATATATATATATATATATATATATATATATATATATATATATATCGTCGCCAACTTCTTCATTCATGAAGTCGTTCTGGGACATGGTGCACCATCCGTGGTTATTACACACAGAGGCACAGCTTTCACAGCTCACCTACTTGAAGAAGTGATGCACCTCAGCGGCACTGTTTGCGGTCGCACGACTGCTTATCATCCGCAGACGAATGGACTAACCGAACGGCTCAACAAAACCCTCGCTGACATGCTTTCAATGTACGTCGACGTGGATCACAAGAATTGGGATAGCGTTCTTCCGTTCGTAACTTTCGCCTATAACACCGCCGTACAAGAAACCACAGGATTTACTCCTTTCCGCTTGCTCCATGGCCGCGAGGTTACCACAATGTTAGACGTCATGCTTCTGCCTGACCCCTTCACAACCACCACAGTGAATGCTGCCCAATACGCCCAGCGGGCCGAGGACGCTCGTCGATTAGCTCGCCTGCGCATTCGCTCTAAGCAGCACTACGATGCTCACAGGTACAACCTACGTCACAGAGAAGTTTCCTACTGCATTGGCGACAAAGTATGGATCTGGAGCCCTGTGCGCCAACGAGGAAGGTCGGAAAAACTTCTGCGCCGTTACTTCGGACCTTACCGGGTTATTGAACGTGTCAACGACGTCAACTACATAGTTGTTCCTGAGAGCACCACGGGACGCTCCCGCCGCACACCACAACCGGACATCGTTCATGTGGCTAGGATGAAGCCATATTACTCACGATGATCACCACTCCTTCCCTCATTCCTGTGTAAGCATGGGGCCGATGCTTTTGACGGGGGAGGGGAGCAATGACGCAGTACTTCAGTGCATTTGTGTGCGTTGTGCAGTTACGGCCGTCCGCAGTTTTATTTTGCGCACCGCGGATTGTGGCGTGCAGGTAGACGAAGACAACGAAGATGACGTACTGTTCGATCGGTGCCATTTTGCAGGGTGACTGGCTGTTGCCTCTTATGCATTTATCGTGGCAATATATATATATATATATATATATATATATATATAGGCACTGGACCTTGACTTGCAACGAAGTGCCGGTGGGAGATTTCACTTGTGCATAGTTGAACCATGAGGATTCGTAGCGTGCGCGTTAACTAAATTAATCCGGAACTCGGCACGATCTACGATGAACATCCCGAGCTTCGCCCACTCATCATCATTTACTCCGTGGATATGCTGTAATTTTTTTCAATCAAGAAACTCGCCAGCAGACCCTGCCTGCGTCAGCGTTCTCTCGCGGGCGAGAGCGCGTTCTCGTTCCTTGGCAGCTTGGGCCAGCCGTTGCGCATGCGCAGTGGGGGTGTGGACGACGCAGAGACGGAACAAGCTCCACCATAAGCTGCTTCACATCTAAAATAAAGGTATAGCCAGTAATTGAGATGTCCATTATTAAACCGAAGGGGTTGACGCAGTTGTAAATACCGCGGTCGCGCATTTCAACTCCGCTAGTTTACCACCTGCAAGTGGCTCAGGGGCTGCGAATTTTCTCCATCAAGCGGCTGCCCCCGCGATGTTCTAGTGGCTATGCTGCTTGGGAATGGTCCCATAAGGACCCGGGCTCAAAACCCGGCAGTGGCGGGCGACCTTCCATTGAGTAAAAACGCTAGAATGTTCATGTACTGTGTGACGCCAGAGCATGTAAATAACCCTTGTATTTCCAAATTGCAGAACCATACATTGCGGCGTCCCCTCCTCCCGCTCTTCCGTATCCTTTTTTTCCCACCCTGACGTTCAGCCGTGCTCCGCCCAAAATCTTCAGAAAGCGGTGTGATCGGCTCAACCGGCTCACATCGCAGCGCAGGGCCCACGGAGAGCAAATGTCTATGTTACATTTATGTGTAAAATAACCCTTACGAAAATTGCTGACCGCGGCACAACTCTCAGCAGCCGTAAATGCTTTGTATCCGTGTAGTGCGGCTTCGAAGAGGCCTGCAGACGCCTTTGGCATTACGCCAGTTGCGGGGACGCATCGCTCTCGTCTGTCACTGCGGATTATTTCCCGCGCTCTGTTGGCTTTTTGCGCTTCTATTTTAGTTTTGCGTCTGTTCGAAAGGCTTCACGATTACCATCAGCACACAGCTGTCTTACAGTGGTAGTTACGCGCTGGTCATCCCTGAAAAGTTGATATTTTTCTACGGGCCATCTCTTTGATGGATAAACTATGGAAGCGCACACACAAAAAACACGGACTTAGGAGACACGGACGAGCGCATACCAAAAGGTTGATAGTTGACGACGACGGAAAAGCAGAAACATTGAAGAAAAGGCCCACTGTAGTAGAAATATGGTTCAATAAAACTTGCTGCTGGGCGAGTTGGTTCATACTTAGTAGATAAACTATGGAAGCGCACATAGCTTTCTTATGGAAAAGTATCTTCTTTCACTGCTACGTATTCGCTGTCTTCTTCTTCGTCGCAACCGTCTTCCTCATCATCATCGTCGTCTTTTTCTTCTCTTTTCGCGGCATTCCTCCTTTGCTCCAGCTTCCTCGCGTTTATCGATAGAACCACACTCAACGGCGGCGGACGTCAAATAATATCCCCCAAACACCATTCTTACCATATCAGAGCCGTGGCTGAGAACACGAAGTTCCCGGCCATGGGGCGAGACTGAGGGACAGCTGTCACTGGTCCTATTGAGCTGTAGGCTTGAATCCTCGCAGGCGTGAAAGATTTTATTTTTAGGGATATCGGTGACGGAAGCCATCGCAAGGAAAATCGGCCATTGTAACGAGCACATTACCACCTTACGCTGTAAACAGTTACATTGATCAGCAGATGCTCTGGGGCATCCCTGCGAAGAACCATTGCACTGGTCGAACACCTATTGGGACGACATCTTGGTAGTTAATTCCCGAATGAAAAATTCCTATTGAAAACGCAATCATTCTGCACTGACATGTTAATTCTGGTGCAAAGTCCGTTCAGTTTTTGGGTGAGCTTGAATCGTAGACTAATCTCGCTCGAATACAACCTTGAGTGACAAGAAGAGAGCGGAGTGGGTTATGGAAGAAACGCGTGTTAAGGACATATTAGCAGAAATTAGGAAGGTGAATTGGACGTGGGCGGTGCATGTAATGCGAAGGTGAGAACCCCGTTCGATATGAGGCTAACAGAGTGCATCCCTAGAGAAGGCAAGCGTGGCAGGGTGCGGCAGAAAGTTAGGTAGGCAGATGAGAAGAAGGTTGCAGGGATAGACTGGCCGTAGTTAGCACAGGACGCGGATAATTGGAGATCTGTGGGGATAATTGGAGATCTGCCTTCACCCTGCAGTGGGCTATACAAGCTGATGATGATGGAGAACCAGCTCCCAGTTTGATTAGGAACACCTTATTCGCAGTGATACTTTTTTTGAAAAAGAGAATGAATAAACGCGCGCAGATTGGCACTGCGAGAAAAAGAGGTTCGAACGATGAGCAGTCATCGGTCTCATTCTATCGTGAATCGCTAGTCCCATTTCTTTACATTCTGGCCCCTCGTGCGGAGTTGTTCCCTTCTTCAAACGAAGGAAGAGACCTTCCACTCGACTGCTGCGGTCTGCGGGCGGTTAGGTTCGACGTGATCATTCGGGATCTGCAGGGACACCAGATCTAGATCTCAGGAGCTGCACGGATGGACCGGCTCAAGACATAGCGACCCGCTTGGCGAGACGCATAATATCAAGATTCTCCAGGAAGCACGGTCGCTACTGACAGAACCCAGCGCGGAGGAGGCCAAACTCTCATGTATTCCAGAACGTTAATAACGCCGAGGTCTCGAAGATTAACGACCCGCTTGAAGCAGCATATCACCGACGAGGAGCTTGTAGACGAATATCTAACTAGGGCCGAACATAACGATCAAACTGCCTCAAAATAGTGTCCACTTTGTCGAAAAACCCTGCATCGAGAAGGAGCTGAAGGGCGTTGCTCCGCGAACCAACTGACGAGCTCAGCCTGCAAGCACCATGTTGACCAGACACTTCGAGTGACTCTGGTGAAAAGGACTCTTTTTATGTTTTATTGTCTATTGTAGCGCATGAGCTCGTACACATGGTGTTAGTTGCTTCCGTGTTGTCTTGTAGCCCATGTTTGTTTGCATTCTGAAGAGCCGCGTTTGTGCACGTTTGTGAACTGCCTGTTCAATAAGAATATATTTATTTTGTTTTGATCACCCATGGCTCTGACGCCCCGCCATGGTGGTCTAGCTAGTATGGTACTCGGCTGCTGATCCGAGGGTCGCGGGATCGTATCCCGGCCGCGGCGGCTGCATATCGATGAAGGCGAAATGTTGAGGCGCGTGTGCTTTGGGATGTCAGTGCACGTTAAAGAACTCCAGGAGGTCAAAAATTTCCGGGGACCTCCACTAGGGCATCTCTCATAATCAGAGCTGATTTTGGTACGTAAAACCCCACAAATCAATCATGGCTCTGACTTCACTTTTGAACCACTGCCGGCGTTTTTCCTAGTGCACCAGACGAGCCTAAAACTTAATTCTGCAACAATTCGTGCTGTCATTTTTCGGGAACTGATACGTCAGTTCTTGGAATCTTTCCCGGTGACTGCCTCCTGTTTATCACAGCTCGGAAATGGTGACACAAGCCATTACTATGCTTGCCGATATTCGCTGCGAAATCGCCGCTCTATCACTAGTTAACAGCACAGAAGCGACTGCTCCTGAGAACGAAAGCCCAACAGTGCCTGACGCAGTTCCAACAGTTGGCCCAACACTGCCGGATATGGAGATGCCTATATTTCGATGCAACATATGGAGGAATGGCCAGCGTTCTGGAAGCAGTGTGAGGAAACTGTTCATTTCGACAATGCCTTATCGACCACGGCACAGTTCTATCTACGGCATTATCTCACGGGAAAAGCTGCAGCAGCGATTTCCGATTTCCCACTTCCGAAACCTGCTATGCAGACGCTGTAGAGCTACTGAAGGAACGTTTCGGCGATCGCAAGGGATACAGTAACGCATTTTAGCGATTTGCACACTACCGCATGTAAAGTCGGGAATTGAGGTACGAGGCCTCAGGCAACATTACGATGTCGTGCACCTCCACATCCGCTGACTGGCCTAAATACGCCTACGCTAAGTCTTTCTACAATGCTAATTGATATTTTGCAGACAGCGTTGCCATAAGAGATACTTTTGGCATATACGTGAGGAAAGCGTAGCGAAGCATGAAGAGAGGATGGGCCCTCTACGGACGCATAGGGCACTGAATTGACAGCTGGGACATCAGATCAAGAGTTGAAGGAACTGCTCACGTTTGGACGTATCGAGCTAGAAAGTCGTGGGCAGTGTAAGGCATTTTGTCCATGACCTGCCGATGACCGTGCTTCCAGAAATCGAGGCAGGAGCAGCGCTTGCGTGTTGCTAAGCGCATCGTGCAGCTGGAAAAAGTGTTCCTCTGCGAGTCCAAGAAGCACGGCACGCGCGCCTGAGACGCTTACCTTTCTCTCTTTTCTAAGAAATAAACGCTTGCTAAGGACAAGTGCTGCTACAGATACACATCTAGAGATCAAGTGCGGCCGTGGAAGGGCACACTCAAGTGTTCAACCTGTCAGGGAAGGCACACAGCAAGTATGTGCGATCCTCATGATAGAAAGGACACAACAGCGAGAACTTTATCACTGACGGAGGCTTCAATTAGTGCCCTAGCAACTGTCTCGTCGCAGTCAGCTGTACTGCGCGATAAGGCTTGTACCAACAGTTATGATGAAATTGACTGCGATGTCTACCTAAACACGTTCTACGACTTTTGGGTGCACAGTAACAGATCTTGATATATAAGAACAATTCTCGATGGAGACAGTCAGCGATCCTTCGTCACGGAAGATCTCGCCATAAAGCTGCACCTGTAGGTGACTGTACCCGAATCGCTCTGAACACGTTTGGCAACGCGCGCATCACCTCGGTCTGCAGATACACGAAAGGTTATCCTACTGAAACGTTCCGTATGGTCGTTCCAATAATTCCGTATGTGTCCGTAATAGTCATATGGAAAAATATGGAAAATGTACGGCAAGTATGCTGGAAAACTTATGGACTTTGTATGGAAAATATGGAATTCTTGGAATACGGAAAGGTACTTTTTCAGTAGGCGTATATTGCAGTTCCACCACATAGCCATCATTGCTCCAACAGCCATATCGTTCGAGCGTTTGCAGTGCCGGTCATCTGCCAAGACCAGAAGCCGATAGCCACTTTACGAGAAGCTGGAGCATGAAGGTAAATAGATAGCTGGCGACAAGAACTTTGACGAGCAGACCGAAAACGCCTCAGCTTGCTGATCAGAGCTGACCATATTTGGACGCCCATGTCAGGAGAACTTGTAAAGAGCGCGGAAATTACAGGGCTCGTCGCAAGTGACACTGCGTTTGGGAGGACGTTACAAGGGCTCGGTCGCCAAAACATCTGTCTGGACTGCAACTATATGGTATACATTCTGCAAGTGGAAACAAATGAGGATGACGAGACAACTTCGCAGGTTCTGCAGTGGTTCTGGCAAATAGAAGGAATGGACATGTGTGATATGGAGGTTCTTTTTTGAACAGATTCGTTTTAGCTGACTCTCTCAGGCGGAGCCTGTGAGAGCATAAATGAGGAGAAAACCGCTCCTCACACTATACAACAAAACACAAAGCTTTTAATGTAATCTAAATAAATGGAAAGCTTAAGAAAAAGAGCAGTCATCGAAAGAAAGTTATACACTGCGGAAAATTCAAGAAATGTTCTAGAAACAACATGCGAGCGCGAGGAGTTCGAGCGCGATTCGTTCAGTGGCGAAGGTGGCGGAGTGATAAAGAATGTTCTTCGTGGTCTCACCAAATCTCGCTGGGCTTAGGTGCAGACCAGATGACTGGAGTGCAGCAGGCTCGCCAAGATGATGCCGCCGGGATTCTGGTCGCGATGGATGACTTGAGCCGCTAAGTGACTCGTTCAGATGGTGGCGGCCTCCTGGCTGGCCTCGCGTCACGATGCTCGGGCCCGCAGCCCGAACTGCTCCGGTGCTGCCCGAAGGAACAGGCATCTGCGGGTTGTCGGCCGAAATCCGTGCGCCACGGGAGCTTCAAGGACAAACGCCAACACGAGTTCCGAGGTCACAAAGTGGATGAACAGGACGTCCCGGACGGGTGAAGGCCTAGTGGCTCGGCTCTGGAACACGACTGCCGCCTTCAGCGCGCCGGCCCGGTGGATGACCTGCCCGCTTCGCCTCCTGGAACAGCTCTCTCTCAATGCGATACCGCCAGGTCTTCTTCTTCCTTGTTGTTCTCACTGGCGACAACTGGGCACCCGCGTTCCTCAGCCATTGGCTGCTGGGAACTCCGTGGCTCTTCTTGATTGGGTCCTTTTTCTATTTTATTTTGTAGCACCACGCCTTTCGTTCTTTCGTCGTCTTTCATTTCTTGTCACTCACTTTTGAACGCGCGCACTTTTTAAACCGCGCATTTTCCAGAACGCACTTTTTAGGAATCGCGCACTTCACTGCACCACACACCACAACATCACAGATTTTGGTGAACCTCCCTCGCACGAATCCACTACATGCTTTCAAGGAACTATTAGCAAAAAAAGGAGGACAGATACGCCGTGGCGCTGCCTTGAAAGGAAGAGAATGCGCCGCTACTTGGAAGCAAGCGTGAAACAGTGCCCATACGTTTACAAGTACTTACAAAAAGGTTGTCAACGAAGGAAGGATTGTTGCAGCAATACGACACTCAGCCGGCAATACCTTGAGCTAGGGCACGCTGACGCGGTGCCTCAGAATATTGCAAGTGATCGGGAGCTGGTCATCTATTATGTGTTGCATCAGCAAGTCATAAGAGAGTAACTGTTAACTACGAAACTGCGGGTGGTGTTCGACACGTCTTCACACACTCAAGTAGCATCCTTCAAGGATAGCCAGGGCAAATAGTGACCCTGCATCCTTAGTACGGGCCTTCGTTTTCTGTGGTTCCCTGTGACCATCATTCCAGATATCGAAAAAAGCATTGAGGTATTGGAGACTGACCGAGACGCATTCCGGTTCCTCTAGTATAATGACATTCCGATCAGCCATAACACTGGAATTGTTTAGTGACGGATAACACAGGCACCATTTGTATCAATATCGCGCCCTTTCTTGCTCATAGTGAGCATTCATTACCACTTGGACAACGCGTGTGAGGACAAAGCTCTCGCTTCCGTGCTGACGAAGGCATTATACGTCGACGATCTACTGGCGTAATAGGAGACATTGCAAGAAGGTCTAAGCGTCTGAGTGATCGAAGGCAATTGTGAGAGAAGCAGGAATGAATCGCAAAAAGATCAGACCACTAACCAGCAACTACAGGATGTTTTAGACAGCCAGGAGAAGCAAGTGGAGGTGCATCAAGTCAATGAACTGCAGTTTTGGGAATGCGATGGGATACAGGAACTAGTCACTTCAAATTTTCGTCCAAATCTGCAGTCCAATATTTGGCCTGGGCTAACCGGAATACGAAACGCATTCTGCTCAACGCTACTTCACAAATTGCGTTGTCAGTACAACGTGCACTGGCAACCCCAGGTGGTCTAAATTTCCGGAGCCCTCCACTACGGCCTTTCTCTCTCTATCTCTTTCACTCCCTTTCCCCAGGGACGCTTAGCAGTGCTCCCTATATGAGCTGAAGAAATCAGCGTCTTTTCCTAACCGAACCACAATCATCATCATCAGCTGCTTGGACGCCGCGACAGGACCCACGCTCTCGTCGCGCATAGGGAGCCTACATGTGCTCGCCTCCATGCCTCGGTCCTTTAGGGTGGTGTCAGCCTTGGCCCACCACTCGCTGCCGCCCGACAAAGCACAGTGTTGCCAGTCCACGCTTCCATGGCAACAGGGTGACGAGGCGCATGTTCAGCTCCCACAGCTACTCTCCTCCTCCGTCGTACTGCACCGACTGCACGTTGCCGCGAATGTGCAGGCTGCGGTATGCGCTGTGCCCCACCGTTCTAAACCCATAACTTTTGCTGTGACACTATCCTCTCGCTAATTGCACCGAATGCAACTTTGGAGTGAAAATGCCAGGCTGCCGCGTGCCACGATGCGCAAACCACAGCAGACTGGGCGTAAGAATGTTCCGCTGTCGGACTTGCCCTAACCGACGGAAACGATGAATTGCTCAAATGAAACAAGATTGCTGGGAGCCCACTGCTGCTTCTGGTATGTATTGCCGGAAGCTCTTTAGCGCGTGTTTATTGTACCTGCTCCGTGCACTTTGCCAGTTTAGCATTGATATTCTTGCGTCCGAGGCGCAACAAATGAACATCGCCGATAGCGAATCGTCAAGGCAAGCTAACTCCGCAGTCATCAGCAGCGTTACCTTACCTATCGAAAACACGATGTCGCGTTTTAATTTGACGGGCGGTTGACATTACATAATGTGTGTGTGTGGGGATACCGGTCCTTGGAAGTAAGTTCCAAGCTGCACTGAAGCCCCGCCACGGTGGTCTAGTGGTTATGGCACTCGGCTGCTGATCCGAAGGTCGCGGGTCGAGAGCCCGGCCACTGCGGCTGCATTTCGATGGAGGCGAAACGTTGAGGCGCTTGAGATGTGCGGCGTCAGTGCACGTTAATGAACCCCAGGTGGTCGAAATTTCCAGAGACCTCCACTACGCCGTCTCTCATAATCAGAGCTGGTTTCGCGACTTAAACCTCAAAAATCAATCATTCAGCGAACGCTGAGACCGAAGATGGCGGCACGTCATGTTTAGCGGCCGCTGAAGCTGGTTGTAGGCAACCTTGGACAAATTTGTCACCACCCTAAAAGACGGAGGCATGCCCATGTAGGCTCCCTGGTCGCGCGAAGCTTTGCAGAAACGCATAGCTCTGTGAGACGCTGCGCGCTATACAAATCTATGCACACTGTCCTTGTATTCTGGTGCTTACATGTGCAACACGTGCGCCCGCAAGCCGCAGTTCTGCCAAGTGGGCTGAGCGCACGAGCGCAAGGGTAGTGCGCGCACAAACGCCGCGCGTGGGCATTGCATAGAAGTGCGCGCGCACACTTGGGGGCCATAATTATTGGCGATGATTTCTTTTGCCGGTCGAACATCTTGCGGTCGTCGCGAAGCTTTCCTAGGCCGCAGAATACTTGGAACATTGAACTTGGAACACGAAAGGAGCTGTGCTGGCTAGACCAGCTGCTGCGGCGCTCATGCAAAGCCATTGACAATGGTAGGTGCGTAGTTTCACCTCTCCCGGGGCAAGGCATAACTTCACACGAGCTGCGGTGGCGGCGGTTTCGGGGTAGCTAGGCATGGCTTCTACTTATCTGTTGTTCTACTTGTCCGCTAAGGCGGATTCGCGGCTAGGCATGACTTCACACCAGCCACAGAGGTGTCTTCATACTGCTTCAGCGCATACGAACGCAGCCTTCTATATCGTTCTCGAGGGCAGACGCATGCGGAATTGGTCTATTTCGTGACGTATTCACTGACGTAAAATGTTGCTTGGCGACACTTATCTTAAATTTGGCACTGTTGTGAGAAAGCGCATGCGCGACTAAGCTGACGTCATACCAGCTATCGCGGCAGCGAGGCGAAGCGATGCCAGGTGGTGCGCAGCTGTAGCGTCAGCGGTTGCTAGGCAACGGCGAGGCCAGGTTTTTTTACCAACAAACGTCGTTTTAATGATTTCACTAACCACTTCGTTTTTGAAATGTTGCCGGCATTTAGTGTCCCTTTGTACTCTTGCGCGCGAAAATGTAGGGACAAAGAACAAGAGAACAGGGGCAATACTGAACTTGCCATGCATTCATCATCATCATCATCATCATCATCATCATCAGGCACTCTACGCCCACTGCAGGGCAAAGGCCTCTCCCATAGATCTACAATTATCCCTCTCCTCTGCTAACAGTGCTTAAGTTATCGCCGCCGACTTCCTGATCTCATCTGCCCACATAACTTTATGCCACCCCCTGCCACGCTTGCCTTCTCTGGGAATCGACTCTGTTACGGTCAATGACCAACGGTTCTCTTGTCTTCGCACTAATGGCCCGCCCAAGTCCCACAAGAAGATAGCGGAGTGGGTCAGGAAACAAACGCATCTTAGCGTAAAAATAATTGAAATTAAGAAGAAGAAATTGACGTGGGTGGCCACGTATTGGGTTAATATAAAGAACTCGGGCCATGCGGCACGCTGCCATTTGACCACGGCGTTCTTCCTACGCAGTACTTGACGGAAATAAACCTCTCGCATTAGCAGTTCTGGCGACACTGCTTCTCCTCAGTTTCCACACCGACGCGCAATATTTTCCAAACACTTGGCGGCATGTCAACTAGTTCGGCATTGACGCATTTCTCGTTGAGTGCTCCGCGTTACATGGATTCCAAGAATGCGTGCGAACCGCCGGATTTTTAATCTTGCCACCTATCGATGCTCTATTTCACGTAACCATTGCTCCATCAGTTTGTTCGCTACTGTCGACGTCCCTCGTTGCAGCCCTACTCTCTTCTGACCACCATTTAGGGCTCGTTCCGACAAAATCGAAGGTGCCATTATGCGTCAATACATAGTCGACATCGTGCACCCACGAGCATTGAAACAAAACTTCTTTGTGCACCCTTTCCTACAACAACATCGTTATTTACACCTACCGTTACCCTGCATGCGCGCCTAAGTGCGGTTATAGACATATGGACTTACCCGGTTCTACGTTCTTCATGAACAGGTCGATGTACTTGTCTCGGTCGGGCCGAGAGTGCTCGTGGTAGAAGCCTACAGCGTGCATTAACTCGTGCGTAATGGTTCCTTTGTAGAGGCAACCTTTTCCAAGAGATAATGGCTGCTCCCCACCTCTTCGTCCGACGTACGAGTAACAACTGCAAAGATACCTTACATTTACGGACTAGAGCTAAAAACTTCAGCACGACAGAATTGTAAAATACTACAGCAGCATTGCCTAAGCCTCTTTGCGAAACATTCGGATAGCCGTGTTCTTCTTTTGTGTGTGTGTTGTTATGCCAGCTCAAAGAAATATTCCAGAATACAGATTTCCACGATCTGTCCAGTATAGTTCGAGTCAAGTAAAGAAGTATCGTGGCTATTCAACTGAGGCCAAATGGACTTGCGAGAATTCTTTTACAACAAAGTTGAAGGCGAAACTGATTTAAAAGCTACAGTTACAGACGAATGATGGCATACACTAGAAAAGTTGCCATGCCTCTGCCGCTGTGTCCTCTGAATGGGCTCTTCACCAGGTCTGGCCATTTCATATTGACAAGCTGAGCGCATACATTACGCTCTCGCGATTATGTCGGCCAATAGTTACAAGGCTACGCGCTGCGGAGAGGGTTCAAATGTGATCGTTCTATGCCCTTCACTTCGCGGGCACCGCAATTCAAGATGCAAGATACGCAGTGAAGATGACCCAATTAAGGTGTCCTTTTATTTACGTGATCGGTTGATGCAGCGTTATGATGAAATAACGCAAGGGATTCACCGCGATTTATGAAAGCATGTGGCTACTGACTCCAGCACTACAGCCACATGATTATAAATCTCCATGTTAAGATATGGAAGGATGATTTTTAATTGAATGAAAGTACCGATTTTTCGATCCAGAAGCAGGCAATTCGGCAATTAAAGCCTGTAGTTGTAAGGTTTAATGAAAGAGGATATGATTAAATAAATCCACCGAGAAAACGCAATACCCAGAACAGGACCATACGCAGCTGTAGTGATCGAAACACGAATCACTTTGCGGTTCAAATAAGTATAATGTAGCGCTTGTATTTGTATATGAATAATGGCATACGTTGTGCAGTTGAATTTAACAATTTATGTGCATATACTAGCACCAGATACGATTATGAGGTACGCCCGGCAGTGGAGGGCTCTCGAGTAATTTTGACCGCATGACGTAGTTTAACGTGCGCCGGAATCTACGTACACGGGTGTCTTCTGCACTTTGTCCCCCATCGAAATTCGGCTGCTTTGGCCTGGTTCTGATACCGCGACTTAGTGCTTCGCATGTCAAGAATTAGCCGCTTAGCTGTCGCCGCGGGTGGCAGTTCAATGCTTCCGAGTAAGGTGGACAGGGCCACTTGCGTCCATAATTGTTACGGCGTGGCAAAGACAACGAAAACAAAAAAGGTGAGGGTTGTCTTCCACACCTCTTTTCATCGTATTTGTGACGCTGTAAGAATTATGGATCACTTCTTATGCTTGCAAAGAGCGTTTCCTTGGCACTTGATGCCAGCCGAAAACACATCTTCCGAGAAATGTTCGAACTTATGTGTCAATGAAACAGCCAGACCATTTTCACAGCGGTCTCAACGGAAGGGAAGGACAGGAGCAGAAAGAGGAATAGATAAGATGTAAACTACGTCGAAAGAAGTGGTCGAATACCATGCGCAGTTTCTGGGGGCGGGCAATTAGAAAGGTAAACGTGTGAAGAGAGACAGGGAAAAATTGAAACAAAATACACGCACCACGTTACGGTGAATCCCACTGCTTCCCGATATGAGACATAACTTATCACCCACGATATCTAGGGTATTTGTATAGCCGCCTAAGTGAACACTTTCGTTGTTTGGCTTATTCAACCAGTAGGCAAGTTCTCGTAATGTGCACCTGTTACATACTTTTCTCCTGAAACCATATTGAGGATAACGCTGACAGCCACGGAAATGAAAATTATGGGTGTTTATAATCACGTGGCTCTAGTGCTGGAGTCAGTAGCCACATGCTTTCACAAATTGCCATAGTTCCTTTCCATTGTTTCATCATAGCACTGGACAACCGATTACCTCAATAAAGGAGACCTTAGTTAGGCCACCTTAGCTTCGTAGACTGAGTTATGATTACTTGCTCTCGGTATTTCTTGGCCCTGTACGGACACCGCCTGATCGTTGAGCCCATTGCATACCACATTTTGTTACACTAAATCCTAGTCCTACAGCCTCGCCTTCCTTTCCGCGTATAATCACCAGCCGTTGTATATCTTCTCGACTGTCCGCGAATAAGACAATATCGTAAGCATAAAATAAACGTGGAAGCATCTGCTCACTCGTGACGTCACCCTGTTTGTGTGACAGATGAAAGCCAGTGTTGCTATCTCCTAGCGAGTTTTCCATTCTAACCATGTATGTACAGCATGAATAACAGCGGTGACAAAGGACATCCCTATGCTACTTATTCCTTCCCATTCTATGTAAACTGTATTATCTCGATATATTTCCCTCAAAAGCTGTACACAATCGTGGCCTATGTCGATTCATTCCAATATTTCCCACAATATTTCCTTATTAACATTGTCATACGCCCCAGTGATGTCTAGAAAAGCCACATACAAGGGGCTGCTTTGTATGTCAGATATTTCTATACACCGAGAAGAACAAGTAGGTTATCGTCTAACCGCCTGTCTGCTCGAAATCCGTTCTGAAGTTCTCCCAAAATACTGTTACATTCTGGCCTACGCTTCAGCGAGCGCCGCAGAGCCATCCGTGAGCGCTCCGAGTACTAGCGTGGCTACGGCGCAACAACGTCGCCCACGGACAAGCCCCGCCCTTAAGGAACTTCGCCCCTAAAATACGCCCATAGCCACCCGAGCGAGCCCCTTCTAATACGGCCTACACCAAAACGGCCGTGGTATCGCGTCGGGATTGACTTGTTCCAGTTCGCAGGGGACTCCTAGGTCCTAGTGTATGACGACCAGTCGAACATCCGAGATGTTGAAACACTGGTGGGCACGAGAGCAGCGGAAACGACTTCGAAGATATCTTCGATATTCCCCCGCTATGGCATTCCTGCGCAAGTGCGCACTGACAATGCGCCCCAATTTGCTTCGAGTGACTTCGCCGCCTTCGCAAAACGCTACGACTTCGAGCACACAACATGCAGTCCTCATTTTCCTCGCTCAAACGGCTTGGCCGAAAAGGGCCTACAGATTGTGAAACGAATTCAAAAGAAAACTACGGAGAGCCATCAGGATTTCTGGTTCGGCCTTCTGGCTTATCGATACGAGGATTTCTGGTTGGGCCTTCTGGCTTATCCCATAGAAGATGGGTGGTCGCCCGGAGTGGTGCAAGGTCGTCGTCTTCGTTCAACGGTTGCAGAGTTCACCACCGATAGGGAGCTCCCTGTATCAAAACAGCGGCAATAACTCCGGGGCAGGCCATTATCGCCCCTTGATGCATGCAACGTTGTTCGGATCAAAAATGGGAACTGGTCACATGAATCGACGTTACTTAAAGAGGCAGCATGCGTTCATACCTGGCAGCTGAGGCGCTGAGGCGAAATTGACAACTTTTGCTTGGAACACACGAACACTGTGCAAACGAGAATGGCTACGAGAGCGGGCTCAAAGACTGTGAGCCGCCCAGTAGCGCAGGAGCATCCATCGAACCAGTAAATGGCACGTGTGCCGCAACAGCCGCTGACCTGCAAACTTACCGCAACGGCTGGGTTCCTGGACAAACTGAGCAAACAGAATCGCCTGGAGACCCATCCGAATAGCCTACATTACGTCGGTAAACTAGATCCCGGACGGAGCCGCAGCGCCTTTGCTACGAAGAAAAAAACTTTCGTCAGCCGTGCTAGTTCAGGTTCCTTTTTTCTTTGTTTGACAGGGAGGACGAGTACAAATGCCTCAATAGTATCAAGAAAAGATGTATCAGATCGCACTATTGCGCATGTGCGCAGATAGCGTTTGCCATTTCTTTCCTTGCCTCTCCCTTCCACTCGCTGCCCACGCAGCTACATAAGAACTACGAATAAACGACCAAGCAGTCAATCTTTGCTGAGCAAAGTGTTGCCTCACTTCGTTCCGTCGAACAGGATACATTATCAAATGTAGTTGACTGTTCCACTTAACTCGAGCGATATCGAGGAAAATTTAGCAGCCCGTCTACCATAATTAGCACGTACTTCAGGCAAAACTACACGCTTTTATATGAAAATTTTGTGTTAATATGATCAACCATGTCACAAAGTGAGATATACACCTTAATAATCTTTCTAGACCGCAAGCAAAACTATGAATTTCTTTAGTGTCCACGAATTAACATAATTACTTGCCTCCAGGCGAACTTCACTTAATACGGACACCGGTTGTCCTTGTTTGCACTGAGTGCTGAACATGGCCCTTTCAGAAAGTTGGAGCTGCAGTCATGCCACTTGAATATTTTTTAGTTCGTCGCGAAAACGTCTATGCTCTGAAAACTTCGGTCCCTTGTGCTTGTAGAAGCCTGGCACAATTAGCGAGGCGCTGTATATTGCGCTAGTAATGGTATACGTCCTATGCAATGAAATTTGCTCAGGTTGTGTAGGGCCTAAAAGTTAGCCTCGTTCCTTTCCACTTGGTTCTTTGCTGCATGGGAGTCTTTAAAGCGACAGATATTGTATAGTATCTTGTCCGTATTAGTCTAGCCAGAGCGGGTGAAACAAAATGGGCTTACCCTTCTAAAGACTGGATATGGATGTAGTCTCTTTCCCCTTTGCGGCGTACAAACTTCAGTTCTGTCGTGTACATCATGAACTTCATGGCTGTTTCTATCAATTGAATATTATTTTCTGCAACAAAGAAGGACAATTTCCCGAGCTATTACAGTGTTTTTCGCTGCGCGATTGAAATTTCAATCTAATTATCAAACGCTTTCAAAAAAAAGTGCGTGGCGCATTAGCACTAATGAAAAATACTATACACTAAAGTGTATCAGCGTCGTGCATTGACATTCATAGGGTAACTAGAAATTTCGGTTCATTAATGAAGCACAAAGCGAGACACGCAGAACAGAGGAACACATGCGGTGCCTAGTTCAGGCTGAGCTTCAAATCGAAGTGAAGCTTCCCTGTGGTCCGAGTTCTGCAATCACTATCTCGACGTCTGGTGCACCACAGATTCTAATGGCAAGCAATTAAGTATGAGTCATTAACGATTGGACGCTAGACGCACTCCTGCACACACTATAAAGGAAGCGCGCCCTAACAACTTTCGGGAAGCTGGGATGCGGGCGAACGTGTGAACGAGATGAGGCAGAGATCACTGCGCATTGCGTCGCCCATCCTGCGAGAGGTGATAATACATAGTCAAGGGTCACAGTGGACGATTCTTATTGTCTCAATATCGATGATATTACTTACTCAAGTCGCTGTGTATGACGTATGGAATTACTCCTCCAGGCCACCGAAAATCTTCGTTGGCCCTCTGCGTAAAGAAGTACAGGATTACAAAAAGCATTTGGATCAGTGCCATGTCGCTGAGGTGACACATGGTACGGCAAGTGTCTTTCAAATAGTTTTACCTAAAGCGCTTGCTTCCCTTCATTCCTCACCAATGCTACTTGATTTTTAGCGACAGATAACGTGTATGTTGGTCACCATTCTTCATTCAAATAAGTGGTGGCACTTGCCCGGATCAGCAAGGTCAAGTATTGGAGGCAGATGAGTTTCCTGACATTCCATTCTAAGACCAAGAAGTTCGTTTCGTTCTGTCCACAAGGCCTTCGGCAATTTCGATGCGTAGCACTCCAAAGGCGAAAATAATGTTTCAGTTAGTGCGTGCTCTTCACTAAACAAATGACACCAAAGCCTGTGTGAATCCAGAAATTATTTAAAACTGGTAACCACCAAACACTTCGTCTTTTCTTTCTCGCTCTAATAAGCCACAATGCAGCCTTTAGAATAATGTCTGACAGTAACCCTCTAGTGATGAAGAATGTTTGTTGAATACCTTGCCGTATTAAAAAAAAATGCGCCGGTGGACTTCCTGTGTTAAACGAACAGGCTATTGGAGCGATTAATAAATCACAATTATGCTCTCAACGCTTCGGAAAATACGCTGCTGCAGCCAGCGCCGCTACTGTCAATGACTTGTCCTTTGCACGCTCTAAGCCAAAAGATATCAACGCTGCTATAGCGATTGGTCCTTAACGAGACTAAATATGTTTCCACAACCATTGATCCCTTTCTTCCCAAGTCTATTCAGCCATCCGTGCTCACAACACGCCAGCGAGTGACTTACAGCGGCATGCGTAGTCTGCTCTGGAGCGACTGCAAGCAGCTTGTTCCAAGTGCTGTACGGCACGTAATTAGGTCAGAATTTATTACCGACTGCAACTAA
Source organism: Hyalomma asiaticum (assembly GCA_013339685.2). Classification (NCBI taxonomy): domain Eukaryota; kingdom Metazoa; phylum Arthropoda; class Arachnida; order Ixodida; family Ixodidae; genus Hyalomma; species Hyalomma asiaticum. Next base: position 103,667,653 of record CM023484.1, on the reverse strand, counting down.
AATGTCAGCCGCCCCTATTTATATATATTGACGATACAGACCGAAAACTCAGAAAATATGCTATATATCACATGGTAACGCGATTACTATGCGTCCCTCCCACAGGACGACATATGAACGATGGCAACACGCCGGAAGCGTCATACCTCGTGATGCGCAGAAAACTCAACTTCCTCCTCGCCCAAAAGTTAGAAGAACGGGCCGTCGCCGCGCGCTGCCGTGGCACAGCAGTTTCCTCTCCTCAAAATACTTCTTTCTCCGTGATACAAGGCTATGCTATGCTTCACTTTTGCCCACCCTCCTCACCGTCACTTACTTTCCCACACTCTCGACACACTATACATTGGTGTACTATGCTATGACACACCTCCCCGTTTATGTAGTGAGCTCGCGATACGATCCGAAAAGAAAGTGCGCGCACAAATGCCTGTGCATTCCGTAGGTCTGCACGCACATTTATTTCCTGATGACAATTTGTTCCGGCGAGGCACAAGTTGACCAAGCGGCCCCCCTTGAAAGATTAGCTCTTGCAATTAGATATATCTGCACATGATGCCTGGGTGCAGCATGTGAGTAGCATCCCTGTACATATTCGTGCTTAGGTTGCACCATCCATTTTGTTGAAATGGCGCACGTGGTTGTGTCATCGCTATTCGTACGTGTGTAGCTTTGCGCTAAATATCGTTTCACGCTGCTTGGAGGTGTACACACCCTCCACGACAGCATCCACTGATTACTGGCTGTTGAACTTCAATCACGAGTGGTTGCGAAATAGTTGAAACGTCTGCTTCCGATGCGCAAGGTACCGTGTTCAAATCCCTGTGCCGGCCGGACGCCCATCGCTTTTTCCAAAACGTCTAGAGGAGTGAAAACCAGACGCTCTGTTGTTTATGCGCCCTCATCTTGAAACGCGGCCCCATAAGGACATGGCAGGTCCCTTGGGCGCACCTTAAACAAGACACATACTTGGCGAAATAGTTGAGCGTCCGCCGCTGCTGTGGGAGGCAGGGAGGCAGTCGCCACTGCCTACCGGGTTACCGGTAAATAGGTACAGGCGCGCTTCCGACCTGCTGCTCGGCACAGTGTACTCTACACTTCGGAGGTCACGCACCAGCTTTGGTAGAAATTAGCGGCGTATGACACCATACCTAAAAATAAGCTCACTCTGTATTTTTGAACACTGAAACTGTCTTATGCCGTGGTCCACAAAAAAATCAGTGACGTGCTTCTGTAACGAAAGTAGATCTATTAAAAAATAAACACAGACTGAAAATTAAAAATTCCACGCATCACACCATCACGAGTGGGCGAAGCACTGGGGATCGTTCGGTCTTACCATACATCACCCGTGACATTGCCCACTCATGCATGTAAATGAGCGACAACGCGTGTGTATATATACACACGCGTTGTCAATTATGATCCTGGTGTCCATGAGGTTCCTGCGCTCCCACGTCGTAGATCATGCCGAGATCCGGATTACTTTTATTTAACGCACACACTGCGAATCTACGGTTCAACTACGCACAAGAGAAATCTCCCACCGGTACTACATTGCAGATGAAGATCCAGTGCCTATATATACGGGGTCACGAGCAGTCGGTTTTTTTAATCAAGAAACCCGCTAGCGGAAGCTGCCTGCGTCAGCTTTGTCTCTCGCGGGCGGGGGCCCGTTATCGTTCCTTGCGAGTAAAGTCCCTAGATATTTTAGGGGGGAAGCTCCTTAAGGTTTGGGTCGGTCCGTCCGTGTAGTAGCGCTTACCTACTAGGAACGCGCTACTAGGAGGGCGCGTGTGGGAACGCGCTACTAGGAGGGCGTGTGTGGGAGGCGCGCCCTCGGCGCGTGCCTCCCGCCGCGCGAGCTCTCTCACTCTTCCATCTGCTGTCTTGTGATAGAGAGAGACAGAGAGAGAGAGAGAGAGAGCGAAAAGCGCGCTTTGACTATGGAAACGCTTTCTTCGATGAACGCGTACCAGCTCGCAAAGATGGAGAACGCGCCCTCACCCGCGAGAGACAAGCTTGACGCAGGCAGCGAGTTTCTTGATTGAAAAATACCGACTTCTCGCACTGGAGAACGGTTCACCGGCCACCCATATATATATGGGCCGCCAGTGGCTACTGGGGGCCCATAGGCCGCCAGTAGCCACTGGCGCCAGTAGCCACCATGGGCCGCCAGTAGCCAGGAGGGCCGCCAGTGGATATATATATATATATATATATATATATATATATATATATAATATGCACTGGATCTTGACTTGCAATGAAGTGCCGGTAGGAGATTTCACTTGTGCGTAGTTGAACCATAAGGATTCGTAGCGTGCGCGTTAATTAATCCGGAACTCGGCACGATCTACGATGACCTTCCGGAGCTTCGCCCACTCATCATTCACTGCGTGGATATGCTGTAAATTTTTTTTCGGAAAAAATATCTAGGGAATTTACTTGCGAGCTGGTAAAGCGTTCATCGCAGAAAGAGCGTTACCATAGTCAACGCACGCTGTTCGCTCTACGTCACGACAGCACACACTGTCTGGGTGCACCGCCACGCGTATTTATGGATGGATGGATATTAGGAGCGTCCCCTTTATAACGGGGCGGTAGTCGGGCCACCAAGATCTAGCTTTATTTCTTTTTCCTCTATAAACATTTGTTTACCGAATCACACATATTCTCAGAACTATTTTTTCTCCTCACCTACCTATTTTATGTATTATCGTTCCGCTGTGATGTAACAATCTTACCCGAAGTATCTTGCGCTTCTGTTTGCTCCATACCTTTGCGCCACCAATACTCTAAGCGCCTTTTACTTATCTCTATCGCCGACATGTTCAGCTTTCCCGTGCTACCCCTGAAACCCATGGCCTCCTGTAGGGTAGTGTCCACAGCTACACCTGGGTGGACATCTGTACATTCAATCAAAGTATGATCTGTCGTTTCCCTAGCTTTTCCACAGCACGTACATGTATCCCCTTCTTTATTGAATTTCGCTCTGTAACTTAGGGTTCTCAGGCAACCGGACCTTGCTTGAAACAGTAAAGCGCTTCCCTTTGAATTATCGTAAAATTTTTCTCTCTTGATTTAGTCTTTCCTTTGTCTGCACTACAGCGCCTCTAGCGGTCTCCGCTCAAAGCGGACGCTCGCATCTGTGCACCGCAGCGCCTCCAGCGGTGTCCCTTGTAATCACATGGCAACGCCAGACAAGGGACGACAAGGCTCGACCCTAAGGTGCTTCGCCCCTAAAATGTTCCACCCGTTCGGACTCGAACACACATACAGCTAGGATCCGAAGAGAGCAGATGGAAGCTTTACCGCTAGGCCACCACAACATTCTTATATAGACAACATATTGGCCTTATATCTTCACTACAGTACATTGAAAGTTGCATCTACTTGTCGTACAGTTAAAGCAAAGGTGTTACAGTGAACTATAGCGTTTTAACAAGCAAATTTCCTGTTAAATTATCATCGCCACCCTTATACTGCACTCTTGGTTTGCTTAGGTCCACTGCGGTGGTACCGCCATCTAGGAAAGATAGATAGAGCGAAGTAGATTGTTGTGCTAATTCGCGCCGGCAGTCAGCGCTTCCGTAGTCTTCGTGTAGCGAAGAAGCGATAGCCGCAACGGCGGCCGACGTAGGCTGTGCCGTCGTCGCTACTTTATTTGGCTGCAGTAAACAAGGGCCGAGGCAGAGCGGAGCGGCGGGCTGCAGCGTCTAGCCCGGCCGTGAGCGTGAGCTCGTTCTCTTCTTTGTCTTCGTGGCTCGCTACCTCGAGCCAGGCGGCCTGAGCTCCGCGAGAAACGCGGCGCGGCCCGCGCGATGGTGGCAAGTGATGGCCATCACGCTGGCCGCTATATTCGTGCTCCGACCGCCTCGACTGTCGCAGAAGTTAAGAGGCGTGGCGCGTCGTTACGCTATAGTGCCTTTCTAGGCCCTATAGTTATGGTGCGTTCCTCGGGCACTGTACGAACGCTGCCGCTAGAAAATTTCTCTTGGGTGGCCAGGTGCGTTTAGTTGCGACGCGAACTGCTCCAGCACAAAAGTATTGCCATCGACAAGCAAAAGATTAGCCTTTCGCTGTAGTGGGCTGTGTTTTCGCAAAACGATCCGCTGACAATCCGTTCGGTTTAGCTTGCAAGGTGTCACCATTTGCGGACGCTTCTCGTTTGCGGCCCATTTGCGCAGGGCTCTGGCGCGTGCAATTCAGTGTCTCCAAGGCAATGTGAGTCGTTCGAGAACTTTCCCTCGTGTACAACTGTCGAGGATCCCTCTGCCGTGTCGAGGTTCCGCTGATGTCTGCATGTCTCTAAGGTCCCTGGATGAATAGTTTTGGATCTTACATGTCCTACCCCTCGATTCGCCGGATTTTGCCGCTTATGAATTCCAGAACTTCGCGAAGACAGGTTTGACTTTCGTGTTACACCGAGTGTTATCACAGAAGAAACAGCCAGTAGCGCACCCAGGATCTCTGCCAGGGGGGGGGGGGGGGCGGGGTTCAATTTTTCACGAAGTGCCGGGCATGCGATTACACAGTTGTTGCGTGTGTAAAAAAAAGTAAATAAAATGCCAAATAATAGTAACATCACTGATGAATATTATTTTATTAATTTTTCGGCATTTTGCAGAGACATTAGCGCCACATTCTTCCAGGACATAGGAGCAGTTACGGAGTGGGAGGAGGTTAGGTCGGCCTCAGGGGGGGGGGGGGGGTTACAACCTCCGAAACCCCCCCGTCGGTGCGCCACTGGAAACAGCCACATATTACGTGCCTTCCTTGGCCTCTTTTTCAAGTTCATAAGCTTGTGTTTAACAACCTTTGTCATTTCCCCTTTCGTTATTTAATAGCGTTGGTCTTGTACTGGAAGACATCAGGTAGCATGCGAGGGTTCATTCGTCAGATGTCATCTCGTAATAATATCGTGTACTACGTGGCGCCTTCTGGCATAAAAGAGTGTTCCACACTTGCCGCCTTGGCTACGAGTAGCGCTGAGAAAACACTCCCAGGAGTAAATGTACAGAAACGCCCAATAAAGTGGACGTTTCAACGACCGCCGCCGTAGGTCAGTTGCTAGAGCACCGGCCGTGTTATTCGAAGGTTGTGGATTCGATCCTCACCGACGGCTGGGCTGTTTTCTCCCGATTTAGTCCTTTCCTACTTATTTTGCAGCAACTTCACAATAGCTAAAAACTACAGATAACATACCCATCTCTTCCTTGGCCTCCTTCTGTCTTATGTTAGCTTTATGAGGTATAGCTATAAAAAGGAGGCCTTCTAGGTTTCCAACTTTGTTACTTAAAGAAAAGAAACACGATAAAGTGTCTCTTTTATTAGTCACTTCGTTTTATAGATAGAATACGATATGTCTCACAATATATCACGCAGAAGAATATTTTGTTTCAAACATGCCTGCTAAGAAAACTTTTAATGGATGTTAGCAGCTTTTGCAAGTTAAAGGAACTCACCCCTTGCATGTGCTCTTCGGGCGCGTTTACGATGTCTCCTTCAAAGTACCCAGATTGCATCGCACGGACAGCTGCGAGAGTTGGAGGCAAGCGGTTAGTGGTGCAGAGCGACACAAAAACGGCAAAAATTATAACTTTCACCATAGCACCCTGTGATTGATAAACCAGACACAAAAACTTCCACCGCTTCCCCATTCTCACCGCCACTCATAAGCTCAACATACTGGCAGAGTTGTCACGTATATATTGCCAAGATGAACATTTACAGCCGAAATCAAAGTGAACCGAGCCGTCTGGTTGGGAACCACCCAGCCAGATGCAAGAGACAGGTGCTTACGGTGAGAGGCTACGTGACGTCAATCTTTGATACCCACGCTGCACCAGTGTGTTCCACAAATAAATCAATGCATTCCAAGGTGCGTGAGCTGTTCAACGTGAACTATCAGAATTCCGTAGAAGGCCTGACCGTAATGACTAGGAGGATAGAGTGATGGGCTATTTGATCCTGCATAAACTTCGATTCCAGGTGAACCCAAGGAAATCTTTCTGCGTGTCCTTGTTTATAGTTCCTACATGTAAATTTTCGCGCCTCACTTCCGTCACGGAAATTATGTCGGGGCGTGGTTTACTCCAGCATGAAGCACTTTCGAGATAAAAAGAAACAAAATAAACGCGTCAGATTAGGGCGATGTTTCCACAGCAAGTGTCACGTCCTCTTGTTGCAGGGCGGTATTTTCGTGTTTCTCGGATCGACGCCCGCCATGCGGCGCAAGGAGGAATCACTAGAGGGTGTTGGACGCCGCTTTCTCATGTGCGTCGGTAGTTGCGCACGGTTATTTCGCCAGTCCACGTTTTTCGTTGTATTTTCACACGAAAGCGTTTTACGCCCGCGTCATCCACGACCCCTAACGTCAGAACCGTAATGGATATGATGCAGTAAACAAGTAAGGCCAATAAAGAAAAGCACTCACAAAAAGCTCGCCAATCTGTAAGCGCAATCTTATGAGATGAGAACGCGAAAACTCTGTTAGCTCGTTTAGCTGCTGCTTGCTCGGCCATTTTTTTTACAGCGTAAGCTGCAACTTTCGAGTTAAAAGAAACAAAATAAACGCGTCAGATTAGGGCGATGTTTCCACAGCAAGTGTCACGTACCTCTCGTTACAGGACGGTATTTTAGAAAAAATAACCAGGCCGAGGAGTATTCCAACTCGTCCTCTGCGTGGATTCGAACCCACACTCTCGGCGTGGCAGTCGAGCATTCTACCACTGAACTACGCCTGCTTATTTTTCATACATGGTATTCACTACAGCGCGCTAAGAAATTCGCAAATTGTATAATGCACTGTTGCAGTGACCTAGCGACAATAATCGCACAAACACTCCAAATGACATTGCCGGCCTAAAATACAAATTCACTGACGGAATAAGTGTTCAGGCAGGGATCAAGATGTGTTGCATAGCATGGCTGGTACAGATGAGGACTTCACCAAGATGGGGTACCATTCAGGGCTGACGTCAAGCTCGTCGCCTGTGGTTGAAAAATCATTGCTAAAGGAACCTAAACAGGTATAACGGTCTGCCAAGGAATCGCATTAACAAATGTAATGTTACGTGGAAGAATAATAAAACGTCACTATACGTCGCGGAAAGTGGATTGCATAACGAGTTCGAGGAATAATTTCAAAGGACACAGGGGTGCATGCTTCATAGCTCTGCACCCATTACAGAGGCATCGTCTACATCATCATTATGAAACAATCTTCTTCAACTTTACCGTCATCATTATTACGAACCGATGCCCTTTATCGTGTCGTATCGTGCCATGCGACACGTGGCAGGCGAGGTGCGCAGCCCCGACAGCAAATTGACTTGGCTCTTCGATATACCTGATGGCGCCTCCTCCTAAGGTACGGACCGCTGCTGAAGAAGCGAATCGCAGAGCCACGCGCGCGGCAGCAGCAAGGCAACGTCGGGCACAACAGACAGCTGTGCAGAAAAAAAGCTCAAACCGCAGCTCGCCGTCGACGCCGGGCCGAGAGTTCGGTTCGTTCTCGCGAAAACGACGCCAAGAGACTCTCTAAGATGTGCAGTTATACAGATTTGCACGTTACAATGCCGCAGTAATTATGGCGTAGTGGATACTCCCCTACTTTGCGAAATGATAAGAGTTATGCTACAGGAGATACCTACCACCTACAGTTGCACTAGTTTCCCCAAGCGTTAATAATGGCCTCTAAGAACATCGGTCCTCCAGCTTACGCTGCCACCGTCCTGCGGTACCGCGCAGGCTTGGCTCTTTCTTTGTAGTTGCCGACTTCGGCGGTGGTCCTAGCCCTGCTGTTACTGCCCGTTTTGCTCGCTTTGCGGCCGTCTGCTCCGCCTTTCTAGTAGCAGGGGACTTGGGCAGCGGCCGCAGACCAGCGACGGCAGCACGGCGTCGTCGTTCTCTCTTGACTTTCTCTTTCTTCTTCGTAGTTAGTGACTTGGGTGCAGAGCGTGCACGTCTTAATTTAGGCTCGTGCGCTGGGTCCTCCTTATCGAGAGAGCGCTTCGTCGACCGGTCTTCTGCCGATGTTGAAGCTAAGCCTACATCCTCGACATCGGACTCCCTGGAGCTACTTCTTGCAGAATCGCTATTCATGCTGCTGTGACAGTGTCTCCGCAGAAGAGAGAATTGGTTGTTTTTGAGGAACGAAAGATCGGCACACTATTCTGCAGCCCGTCATGGAGCCCAACTACCGGCTCAGCGCCAACCCACAGAACCTGACGGTGGACTGCGGGCGGGGGCGCACTCCCTGGCGAGTGTTGGCGCCGGCTTCACTTCCGGTGAGAGAAGTTACGTGCTTTCTGGGCACGGCTTTTGCGGACGTTTTTTTCGGACAGCAGCTGGATGCACCCTATCGGCAACCTAGCCAAGAGACGCTTTCGCGTTAAAGCTTCTGTTGATGTGCTGGGAATCCAATTTACAGCCCCTCCGCGCCACGTTGAAAGGTCCCCGGTGCGCTACCACTGCGCTAACGCCGCACATGCTGGATGTTGTACGAAGGCGCCTTCTTGCCTAGTTCGGCTCAGCACTCGCATGCAGGCACACATTGCCTGAAACGGTGTCTCCATCCAGGAGAGGCGAAGCGAATCATTGCAGCTTTATTTCGTCTCTTCAGGACGGCGGCACCATTGCAGGCGCGTTCCAAAGTCCGCCTCGACGAACATGTGCAGAGCCACGCGCATAGCCACCTTCGTACACCTTCGAGCGCATATGCGCCGGTAGCACAGTGGGAGGGCGCCGGTCACCTCTCTTCGTGGATTGCGTATCCCCGCCGACCGCTCTTCAAGCGTGTTGGGAACAGGAAAACTGCTGCCTTAGGAGCCAGAGCAATGACGTTGACGGCTCAATGTGGCGCAAGCAATATGATTCACACATTTGTCGCGCGGAATTTACTATAAACTGTGCCCAGTTAGGTAAACTACTTCAGTTACCGCAAAGGGTTGGCCCTTGATGTTATGAAGGCGGTGTGTGAACGTGGGTTCATCCATCTCAAACGGTGCCGTCCCAGCGAAACACCGATAGCAATGCGCAAGTTCACCCCGATGTAACAATAAACATTCAACTGCTTATGCGAAGAGAAATTTTACTTTCGCGTTATAGCGATTCCTCTAACAGAGGGAGCCCCGCCATGGTGGTCTAGTGGCTAAGGTACTCGGCTGCTGATCCGAGGGTCGCGGGATCGAATCCCGGCCGCGGCGGCTGCATTTCGATGGAGGCGAAATGTTGAGGCCCGTGTGCTGTGCGATGTCAGTGCACGTTAAAGAACCCCAGGTGGTCGAAATTTCCGGAGACCTCCACTACGGCGTCTCTCATAATCAGAGCTGGTTTTGGGACGTTAAACCCCACAAATCAATCAATCAACAATCTAGTCTACTTTAACCCATATCAGTCAACAGCAATCTAGAGAAATTAAAATTTCTCTGCAGTCATCCACCTTAGTCCACTTTATCCACCTTAATCTAGGTAGGCAAGGTCTTATTTTCGACACCTATCAAGATCGCGGGGTTGAGTTGTATAAGCTCGCGGGTGCGATTGCTGAAGGCAGAGACTTGGCCACAGCACGCTTCGGGTTCGCGTCCTGCAAGTCGGTTAGTTTGCATCATAGCACGTCGCCGGTTCGAGCCACAAAACAACTTCCGCGGTGGTACAGTGGCTACGGCGGCGCTTTTTATCCGAGAGACATGGGCTTGACGCTGGCCGTGGCAGTCGCGTTTTCGATTGGTTGAACTGAATTGGGATAAAGTTTATATGACTGTTATTGGTGTTCGTGCACGGGGTTAACCTCTCCGGGGCCCATCGCTCGACGAACGCCTTGTGAGTTCGCCAGCGGTGGCCAGATAGACGACTAGGAAGTAGAAATGCCAGTGGCGCGTGTACTGTGCAGGGGCAGCTTAACGCCAGGGGTTAAACATTTCCGGAGCTGTCCACACAGGCGTGCCTCACAAGCATATAGTGGACCTGGCGCATCACAACCTGGTAATTCGAAGTCCCATTCGCCTCGAGATCGACCTATACGTGGCAGCACCGTCACCGCCCGAGTGTGGATAGGCGTTCAGCGGCGTGCATTTAATGTACACCGCGGTATTCTGTTGTGAGCGGTTTGGGGCACTTGTTAGCTAAATAAAAGCATTGATTGCAGTCACACGGTAACACACGCGTCCTCCAATCTCGCGTCAGCGCAGCAAGCACGCGAAACGTTCCTATTTCATGTGAAGGAACCGTGATTTGCTGTTTAACTGGACACTGGCATCACCCGTCCTCACAGTATGACTTCCTCGGCGCTTCTTTCTGTCAATTTTTCTTTTACCATACTTCTGTTCTGTCTACAACGTTTTCATTGCTGTTACGTGATTGAAAGACTTCAATATTCAGTTCTCGCTCATTCTCACTATTCGCTGAAAAAAAAAGGGACTGTTAGTGCGCATTGAGTTGACGTATACGTTGTGTACTACACTGTATTCTTTGCACGTTCAGTGACGCACAAGGCAGTTAACTGGCTCAGTTAGTCAGGCTACGTGACTGTATGCGGCGCTTGAGCACTATCAGGATATTTTACGCGCGCCTATATCGATAACAAGTTTTTAGCAGTCGAAAGCATCGCTTTTTTCGCATGATTGCTTGTGTGAGCGTGAAGAGAGAAAGTTTATTTTCGTATGCGTACACACACAAAGAAAACACGTTCTTCCGGCGAATAACGTCTGCTATTTTCTGTCCTGCTCAAAATCACATACCACGAGACGATATGGCTGCGGCACTGCATTTAAACGTTGATGTTTTCCACTTAACTGATTCAGAAGGGCGCTAAGCACACATTGTTGTAAACTTAAAAGGCTACCGGAGGTGCGACGACGGTATAGCACGCTCACGACAGAGGTGCTCAGTGATCCTAAGAAAGAGTAAAGTTTCCCGCGCAAAGCCGCGTAATACTGTAAATAATACTTTTTTACGCTTGGATGTCAATACATGAAAGCACGCAACACTGCACCGCCACAGAAGACAAACATGCTGGAGGATATGTGTGATGTATGTATGCATATAAAAGCGCAGAGGCTAGCGGACGACGCAAGGAGCTATCCACAAGGAGCTGCGTCCACACAATTTATAGCCGAACAGTTGTTCATTAATTTGTTTCCGTTATCAACAAATGTGTCCTACACATGGCAAGAATGCTTTGGTTCACCTCTAAGGTTTGTATGGCGAAGTGATAGTTTTGTACGACATTTTCTACGTTAACGTTGGCTACAAGCTCACTTAAGCGCACCTTGAGTGCGGAACACAAGGCTTTTTCTGCAGTACTTGTAATTCTACAAAAAAAAAAACACATTACATAAAACGGTGCGAATATGACATGCCGAGCTTTCCGCGTGGCAAACGCAAATCTACCTTGGTTCTCCGAAAACGCAGCAATTAGTGCACCAGTACGCGGCAGGTAAAGGTCAATACTTTTGTTGGAGTCACGTCAAAATTACCTTCGGCGATGTCAGAAGCGATTTCTTCCCTGACGGGTGCACCGAGAACGTCCCGTGATAAGGCCGCTATGAACATCATAAGTAACAGATGGACAGTAAGAGCAACGGAATGGATACCAAGAGAGGGAAAACGTAACAGGGGCAGGCAAAAGGTTAGATGGAGCGATGAAATTAAAAAGTTTGCAGGCATAAAGTGGAACCAACTCGCTCAGGATAGGGTGGATTGGAAATTGTTGGGAGAGGCCTTCGTCCTGCAGTGGACCTAAACAGGATGATGATGATGATGATGATGATGATGATGAACATCATAAGTAGGCACGTCGCCTGTGCAAAGCGCGTGGGGCCTGTCATTTCGGTGATCGGAGCCAGTGTAAGCGGCTGCCATTGAGTAGCCAGTCCGCTTTGAAGTCTTATGCAATTTGGTTCACTATGTTGGCGATATAAGAAGATGCGCCTTTTTATGGGCTTATGGGCCCAGCGTGGATACGCAGTGAAGTACGGTTTATTCGACGTGACTTCCCTTATAGGTTTTCACATATGGACAACATCCGCACATACCTAAATGGAGCAATGTACGCGCACGTTGACGTCAGTGAACCGCGGTCGCTCTATGGTAGTGAGTCACGTATTCTTTATTTAGCCTGCTTGTTTTTTAGAATTCGCGAGTACTTGTCATTCCTGCGGAAGCGGCGCCGGCTAAACTTCACACAGGCGTGGGTAACTGCGAGCATAAAGAAAAAAAAACACCGTAGGGGGGGCAGAGTCAAGTTCGCTCAGCTGTGTGCTGCTGTTTTTGTGCAGCTGTAAAGCACGGTTGGGTCAATGAAACACTACTCCCTGTCACCTAGTATACCAGTGAGAAGTCAAGACTCACTTTTTCAAACGCCTTTCACTCAAGGGCAAGGTGGGCGTTCGATTTGCTTGTGAAGAGAAGGTCACAGGGACGATGTGATACTACATAAGTAGGACATACTGTTTGGCAAGTTAGTTTCTCATCTTGAAAAGTTGAACTCAGCGCGAATGACACGCACACAAGAAGAGACGAAGCGGCCGTTCTGATCGGCTTTGTCTCTTATATGTGCATTGTTCGCGGTGAGATCAACTTTTGAAGATGTGTTATTAGGAATGCACAATCGATCATGATCAAGAAATGAAAGGCCATAGCGTGTGCATTGAGGTTTTATGTGCTGAATTTATACTTTTGATCGCCTAGTTGAAATGCGGTTGACGGTTGGAACAGGAGAATGTCTCAGCTTCCTTCGTTCGTCCCATATTCTACTGGTTAATTATCTCGTCTTCATTCTTTTTTGCTTTTTTTAAGCTAATCTAGAATTCTCAAGCACACTGGCAGGAAATCTTCAAAGCTCAGACGTGTGCGCTCCTGAGCTTCAGTGGTTCAGCATTATGCTCAATAATTGAAGATAACGATATCACCTTCATTATTAGGCACAATGCGCACTACACCACACGGGCGTCTCCCGATGATTGTTACATGCCTTCCAACTTCTCAGTTTGCTCTGGCATATTACTCTCTGTTGCGTATGATCCCACCATTTCTCTCTTGATGCCCATTCCGTCAACACGACACACCATCGGTTACTTTAGGTTTCATTATTGTGCTTGCCTCGCGCCAGCTTTTTAACGCGAAAGCTTTACCGGTCTAGTCAAGCGAGTTTCGCCATGTATCTCCGCTTGGCCTTGAAGCGACGAAGAGATATCGCGTCACTAGGCACGCCCCGCCGCAGTGCGTATGTGCGCGCGCGTTCGTGTGTGTGTGTGCGTGTGTACGTGCGCGCGCGTGCGCTTGACTAGCCGCGCTCCGTCGCCGCTGCTACCCCGACGGCTACCGCTGCTCACTACCGCTACCATAGAGTTCATATACTGACTCTAGAGGCAAAGCTGGGCCACGGATGGGGGGTCCCGCTCGCGCGCCGCCCTATTGCAATTGTGTTTATGCTGCGAGCCCAAGTGTTACTGAAAGGGTTAAAAACAAGTGTACCCAGGCAGCACAACAACATTGGACCGACCTTCGCGCAACGTTGGAAAACATTGGATACAATATTGGAACTACATTGGATTTCGGGTCCCATGCTGCACTTTTGACTAGATTAGTCCAATGTTGGATACCAGTCGTATAACGTTGGAAAAATTGGGAAAGAATGGCTTTGGCCCACATTGTCCATCGTTTGTATTTTCAATATTGGTAAGCTTGTATAAACAATGGAAGCTCTAACCGTTCTTTCCAGCCTTTATTGATGGCTGTCCATCATTTTTTGCCAGCATTCATCGTTGGATGAGGCAGCATTTCTTGCCAGCCTCCTTTATTGGCTGATTCTATATTTTCCCCATCTTTTTTATTGGCTATCATGCATGCGCTTAAATTTGTTTTGCCGAGGCTTCTGGCTCTAGGCAAAAAGCAAGAATATCCAGTAAATTATGGAATAACAATAGCTTTATTTTGTCCTTAGTATGCATGTATGTATTGCCAGCTTGGGAAATGAATTTGGTTATGACGATAGCATAAAACAGACATAAATGGTCTATGCACTCGTATGTTAATGGCGAAACGTATCTTTCGAACACAAACACACATACAAATAAGCAAAATGTCTTCTTTGTGACACATTTTATTCGTGAGTATAAGAGACATGAGAAGGGATTGAAAAGAAAGTTCTGATAAAATCAACAAATCAATATTCACTCTAAGTTTGAAGTCCATTGTATATAATCAGCCTCGAGAAGACTAAACGCATAAGCACCATAAGCAAAAAGAAGAGGCACAAAAAAACATACGCCTAAACCTATGCGACACGTTTTGGTTTACGTGTTTACGTGGAGCAGCTGAACCTTGAAAGGTTCCTGAAATGATTCCACGAAACAGCTGAATTGTAGAAATTTAACGCTTCCTCAAGTAACACAGCATAAGTGAATGTTAGGATATGGTCATATGTTTCTGCATGCAGAATCCGGAACGGAGGGTATGTGGGGAAAGAAAACCGACGACTTCGAAAGAACCGAAAACCAGGAACAAGAAATGATCGTTAAAGAGCACAAAGAAAACACGCTTTTCACGCAAGACAAAAACACAAACATGAAAGTCACACGAACCAAAACAGCTTTGCTAGAACCGATTACTTCATCTGCCGCGATGTATACAACAAAGCCCACCACGTATCTATTTACAAATAGACAAATAGAAAGAAAATACGCAGTAATACATGCTATAATAAACCCGGCACACGCCAAAATGAGGGTGCGAGCACAACAGAATACACAATGAGTAAAATAAACGAATGGCTAAAATCGGCACGAAGCTTTCCGGAAAACCTTTAGAACTGTCGCACCACGTCGAGGCTCATCTGTTCAGTTCACTTAATATGTCCTGTCCAAAGAAGCGCAGGGCTGCCACTTTTTCACTATGCAGAAGTTTGCAGCCGCAAGTTCCGTGTCCGTAGACTACTCAGGTGTTCTGACTTCGTAAACTCGCCAGTTTCAGCAGATACACGATGCCCGTACGACACAACCTGTGCGCCCGAAAAACCTCTGCAGAGTGAAAGCCGCTTCGCCTGCCTCACCCCCAGCTCACTGCAAAAAACACGTCAAACAGGTATGCGAAGCAAAACGGATTAGTGCCGCCCACGCAGCTCCCCCCTTCCTCCACCCCCCCCCCCCCCCCCTGCCGTGGTAGGCTTCCATGTTCGGCGGGCTCCTGTGCCCACTGCTCGAGGTAGACAGATAACAAAGGCTTGATGCCTTTGTTGCTTCCAACGTTTTGCATATACCGTACTTTCTCAAGCATAACTTATACCGTGCTTACTCGCGCATACTGAGTAGCTCGTGTTTTTTTTTCTCCATGCATCTAGGAGTTCCAAAAGGTGCGTAAATTACATGAGAATTTCGCAAATACTTTCGGAATATCGCGTAAGGAATCTTTACGCGTGCTGATCTGAGATGCGTCAAATCAAATGTATCACAAAAACGAATGTAGCTTTCACTCAACAGAATGCGTACCTTAACAGTTAAGCCAAATGCATTCGTGGGCTACGTTCAAGCATTAGCGGATGTGCCACTCGGAATCATCGTCACTGGTGCTGTCAGCAGCATCTCTAAACTCCAGTATCAAGAGCGACTCGTATTCACGTGGCGAAATTATCGTGGCGGCACGGTTCTCAGTTAATCGGTAAACACTATGTTGAATTTGTTTTATAGGAATCGCCAATATGCCGCTATTAAACAATCAAAATGCGACCGGCTATGGCGAAGCCTGGGCTACCGAACACTCAGTACTGAAAAAGGACAACACTAGCCTGCGCCACGTGGCACTGGGTGTCATGGGGAGAGCATGCAAGTAATATTTTTGCGTAAACCGTACATAAAGTTGGGAGTGCAGAAATTACGCGTGGGCGCTAATTATGCGAGTGCACACGGTACGTACATATATATTAACGTTGTCTCAAATGAAAAAGAGATCATTGCTTCTAATATGTCATGTACTTCCCAATGTGAACAACATAGGCGCGACAGTATTTACGTCTGGACAATATTGTCTCGCAAGCAGCATTGGCTGTCCTGTATTGGAAAAACCAGACAGAATGTCTGGACAGTATACACAGCCTACTTCTATTATTTTGGAAATATTGCAATGACAACAGATAAAGTGACCTGCTATGCCATGCTCGTGGGCTCGGAAGCCACTAACATGCTGCTGGGCATTTTGGACTATGTCATGGCGTTATAGATGTTGTTTGCTCAACTTCCAATGTGCAAATTCTAGTCTACTTCACACACTTAGCTAGAACTTGCGCAAATAAAAAATTACGTAAATTATAGAGATAATTTTTCCTGCTGCACTGAATACATACACAATGACCTTTCTGAACTCATTTGCGGCACCGAGTCGAGCTAGTGGTCCTTTCATATTGTTAAAACAAGAAAACAATCGTGCGTACTTGCCACCATGTGTACCTGCCTCCCGATATATCATGTGTACATGCAAATGTTACCAACATTGATGCTACAACTCTTGTGTGCGGACAACATTGTCCGACACAGAACATTGGAAGTCCAGCATTGGCTATGCAGTGAGATTGATTGGACATTATATATACAGCCTGCCGCCATTACATAACCAATATTTATAGGACTATGTAGAAACTGACCCATCATTACCATCCTTGTGCACTGGACGCACCAATAATGTATGCTGAGTGGCAACTATGGCCCACATTTGCATTCTTTACAGGATGGGAGAAACAATATTGCAAATTGAATGGTTAAGATGGGCCATTGTTGGAGGCCTTAACAGATGGAATTTCCAATGCTGGCTTATGAGTGGTATCACAGGGCCTTCATTGGACCTCCGTAAGCCAACAAAAAAACAATATTGGCCCGAGCATCTGTGCTGCCTGGGTAGGTTGTCTTATGCCGATTCCATAAAGGAAAACAATAATCTTCCGAAGTTTGCGTGTGAATATTAAGCATACTGAAAGCGCTTCCTAAAAACGCAATTATATTTCATGATGCACGCATTCGCTCAACCAAGAACGGTTTCGGATCCCTCTATTTCTGTTTTCGGATTCTCCCTTAGCTTGGGTGTTGGATATTACACATGTGATCGCGCGGTGACATTGGTTGACGCGATGTTGCATTCGTGCGGTTACATTATTACTGTTGCGACCGGCCCCTCTCTTTGCTCTTTATGACCGTAGCGGGGTAGTCACGGAGGGGTTGATGCGGTTTTGTTAGCGAGCACCGGCTTGGCAGCCGGGCTGTTCGTCCATGCCTGAGCCCGCCTCAGGCGCAATGTACAGGCAAAGAAACTCGGACTGGTAGGTTGTGCGCCGATAGACCATTCTGCACCCGAAAGAATGAACCATGCTAACACTTACGTACGGTTATATAGGTGTTCTCTGTAGTACGTTGAATATCGCGCACGGACCGCTCGAACGCGGCGATAATCGATAGGATGATCGCACAGACAACGCCGGGTGCACCGCGTCCACTGACAACGTCGCGTGTAGTCTCTCGGTTTCTTGCTGAGACTGAGCTCCCCAGCTCCACGGACGGCCACCGTTCCACATTCCAGGGTTCCATCGTCGGGGATAACGAAACGTCTTTTTTGGGGGCCATGATTTACCAGCTCCGATAGCAAACACGATAGCTGCTGCCATCTATCGGCGCTGATATCCTCCGCATAGCCTTTGAGATTGGAGCGCCTATGCCCCATTTTGGAGGCTATGTATTTTCATACTTTGTTGCCAGATTAATACCGTCTACTATCCCCAAGGACACTGTGAGCGTTGCAAGATGGCGGCGACCACGGCGGACCCCCCCCCCCATACACGGGCCCTATGAGGAGTTTTGCCTCTAGAGCCAGTATATTCGCTCTATGACCGCTACCTCGCTAGCCGTATCATCGTGACTCACCCCTCTCTCTAAGCTCTCTTTGCCGCGTCGGTCAGCGGATTATCGCTTCAGTCTCTTCAGTTGCTTCTGCTCACCATTGTGTCATGGTCGCGCGATAGAAGTAGTGAGTGAGGACGCTGGTTCATCTTTGCTAAAGTTGTGTGCGCGTTCGCAGCGGTGAAAACGGCAAGCGTCGTCGGACCACAGCGCGTATGTAACAGTCCTGGTGTAATAGACCTGGTGTTTCAGAGAGAGTCGATGAGCTCGAGTTACCCTGTGGCCAAGATTGAAAAGGCGGCAAACTACTTCACCGACCATAGAAGAGTATTTTGCTGCCGTAAAACGAAACCGTGAATAAAGAATGCAAACAAAGAAAACATGTGGTTGTCTATATAATTCCAAACCAGCTTAGCAACACAGCACAACAAGCGTTCACTTCCACAACCGCCCCCAGCTGGGCTATTTTAATGCAGGCTAAAGTATCGCTCCTTCTGTATCTTATCTATTACACTACACCATGCATATATTTGTCTCCTAGTGTTACCCCCACCACCGTCCGTTTCAATGCCCGCTGTGTGGTGGTTAAATTCATTTACATTTCCTTCAATGTTGTCCAAGATGTGCCCTGTATTTGGCACTGCTCACAAGATGCACTGGTTCTACACTTGCAGCTTTGGGTGTTGGCCTCGCGATCTACATGTAGATGGCAGCACTGTCACCGCGTGAGTGTGGATAGGCGTTCGCCGGCTTGCATTGAAATGTGCATAGCGGCGCGCTGTTGTGAGTGCTTTGAGGCAGTTGTTAGCTTATCAAAGCATTAATTCCATTCAAACGGTAGTCCTTCAATCTCACGTCATTGCAGCAATCACGCAGAACGTTTTGATTGTACGTGAAGCAAGCGTGATATGCGATTCAATGCGCACTAACATCGCCCACCCTAACAGTTTTACCTCCCCAGCGGTTCTTTCAGCATATTTTTCTTTCAGGATACATAAGACCTCTACTGTCCAAAATATTGGCATTGTTGTTACGCGACTGGAAGAGTTTAGTATTGAGCTCACTCTCATTTTTCACTATTGGCTACAACACAAAAGGGCTGTTACTGCGCATTGAGTTGAAGTATCAGCTTGTGTTCTCCGCTGTATCCCTTACATGCATACTTCTCGTTTGAATGTCGTGCATGTTAAGTACCATGAAACGCATGCAAATCAGTTAACTGGCTCAGTTAGTCGAGCTGTGTGACTGTGTACGCTGCTTGAGTGCTATCATTCAATACTCGAACGCATCGCTTTTTTCCCATGATTACTTGCGTGACCCTGGGAAGAAAATGTTTTTTATGCACATAAAAATAAGTTGTGAGTAATTTTTCTAAAGAAGTTAAGGTAATTTTTGGGTGTGGTGAACTTATACTCAGTTCACACCTTCTCCTTCTGCCTACTTCTTCACTCCCCCGTGGAGCCGAGCTCCGCCAGGTGACGTTGCCGCTGCGAAGTAGGATGGGTGGAAGTCTTGGCCCTACTGCCTCTCCATCGTTGCCTTGTCTCTAATTAAAGCATGGAGACCAGCCTTTTTCTCACACAAGCGCAACTTGGCTTTTACGCACAAGACGGTATATACACATTGACAGACAGTAGCCTCGGTTGGCAGGACTTAGGTGGGACCATCGATAGGTAGGGCTTAGGTGGAACCATCGCTGCCATTCGGCAGAGCCGACCAGTGCATAGCACCGCTCCTGCGACCAGAACCACCACCCGGACTCGTACTAGATGTCCTCTCTAGCACTATCCGCTCCGTCCTCACCAACCTCCAGCCTTCCGACCACCTCTCTTCCAACCTCGATGCACCCCTCCCTGACAGGGACGAGGGGCCACCTTATAAACACTGGTTGCTCCGCCCCTGAAACCCTGACAGCAAATCACAAGAGTTTTCACACTGGGCACTCCTTCTACATCCCCTCTCCTTTTACTGCACACTTGGTAGAGGAGAGAGAGGTCTTGCCAAACCCCTAGCAACATACAGACATCAAACAAACAGAAACCCGCATACCAACTAGCACACAGAAAGGAACATGCAAACATACAGGCGCAACCATCCACACCGGCAACAAGAAGAACATACAGAAATGAAACACCCCCACTGACTTCAACCCGTGAACAATAAACTTGGCCTCCACTCTGCCTCTTGCTCACATATGGTTTTAACAAAGACGCTCCGTGGGGTGCGATGGCGCCAAACCCCTCTGACTGTGCCAAACCCCAGCCAGGGTGGTCTAAGATGGTGCCAAACCGCATCTTAACCAGCTGGTGACTACAGACTGCCTGACTACAAGTTTCCCTTGGGCTGCCAAACACCTGTGAAGCCGGTTCCCAGTTGCCAGCTACCCGGTTCCCAGCTGTACAACAAATTCCAACAATGGTCGCCTCTTGCCTGGCATGTCCGCCACGTGGCTGTGCGCCTTCACCGGCGCATACTTCACCATTACGGACTACCGTGATTTCCGTCTTTTTCCGACGCCCTTTTCACGCCCTTCCTAAGATTAGCGTAGTGCTCTGATACAGCTACTCGAATTATCAACAACAAAGGTTCGTCGGAACAGACATCAACAGCCGTGACCGGCGTGCACAAAACTAAAGAAACAACAAACAATAGAGCAAAAACAACCACGTGGCACACATGCAGTAATTACAAAACACATCAATGGCATAGCCATTACGAAACGGTCCGCCGCGTTGCTACACTACGCACTGCAATCACTCAGCAGTGGCACAAACAAATATCTACAGTCCGAGTTCCTGCCGTCACTGACACACACACGACACTCTGCACTGATGTGCACACTCGGCGGTACATGAATCGGTTGAGCAGTCTCAATGTCCGTATGCCACGAGTGTCCTCCGCGCGCCTAGTCCTCTCGTGCATTAAACCACCCCCGAAGCACTACTGCCGACTTCCCTAGTAATTGTTAAGCACTATAATACTACAAGGCAGTGGTACTCCTAAGGTGCAGGAACACAAGAGGCCTCACCACTTGAGACGATGCCGCTTACTTCCCCAACGCCTTCTGAGGTGCCGGCTCGCCCTCGTCGTCAAGCCTTGCCTGAGATGTTGGTGGAGTGTCCTCGTCACCTCTCCTGGCGCGATCGCGTAGTTGTTCTCGGCCCCTGTCTTCTTCGCTCCGGCTGGAGCTCGTTTTCTTGTTCCTCCCCGGAGGGGATCATCACCCGCCGCACAACGTTCTTCGAATGCAGAGCACTCGCTGCCGTCGTTGTTGCAATCCTGTCGAATGCGCCAATAATTTTTCTAAGGAGAAGTTAAGGTGATTTTTGGGTGTGGTGAACTTATACTCAGTTCACACCTTCTCCTTCTGCCTACTTCTTCACTTCCCCGTGGAGCCGAGCTCCGCCAGCTGATGTTGCCACTGCGAAGTAGGATGGGTGAAAGTCTTCCACCTACTGCCTATCCGTCGTTGCGTTGTCTCTACTTAAAGGGGTCCTGAACCACCGCTCGGGCTTAGTTTTGAAAACGGCTGGGTGCGTATTGAATGCCTCTCAGAAATTCACAGCCGAAAGAATTTTTCAGAACGGTTTGTTAGGAGCGAAGATATTGCGACCGGAAAAATTCCCTTTCCAGTCCTGTCTCAACTCTGCGGAATAGAGGGTACAGAGCTCCTTAGGGCGGACTCATACTAGAGGTCCTCTCTAGCACTATCCGCTCCCTAGCATCGGTTGGTAGGGCCTTGGTGGAACGATCGCTTCCATTCGGCAGAGCAGACCAGTGCATAACACTGCTCCTGCAACCAGAACCACCCCCCGGACTCGTGCTAGATGTCCTCTCTAGCACTATCCGCTGCGTCCTCACCAACCTTCAGCCCTCCAACCTTTGTGACCTCTCTTCCAAGCTCGCTTCACCTCTCCCTGACAGGGACGAGGGGCCACCTTATAAACACTGGTTGCTCCGCCCCTGAAACCCTGACAGCAAATCACAAGAGTTTTCACACTGGGCACTCCTACATCCCCCTCTCCTCTTACTGCACACTTGGCGGAGGAGAGGTCAGTGTCAAACCCTTAGCAACACACAGACATCAAACAGGACCCCGCATACCAACTAGCACACAGAAAGGAACATGCAAACGCACAGGCACAACCATCCACACAGTGGCAACAAAAAGAACATACAGAAATGAAGCACCCCTACTGACATCAACCCGTGAATAATAAACTTGGCCTCCACTCTGCCTCTTGCTCACATGTGGTTTTAACAAAGACGCTCCGTGGGGTGCGATGGTGCCAAACCCCCTCTGACTGTGCCAAACCCCAGCCAGGGTGGTCTAAGATGGTGCCAAACCCCATCTTAACCAGCTGGTGATTGCAGACATTCCTCGACAGGCTGCCTGAACTACACGTTTCCCTGCAGCTGCCAAACACCTGTGAAGCGGGTTCCCAGTTGCCAGCTACCCTGTTCCCAGCTGTACAACGAATTCCAACAATGGTCGCCTCCTGCCCCGCATGTCCACCACGTGGCTGTGCGCCTTCTGCGGCGCATACTCCACCATATCGGACTATCGTGATTTCCGTCTTTTTCAAACGACCTTTATAATGTGTTGTCCACACGAAAAAATTGTGCTATTTCCCGTCATGCTCACAATCACATATCGCGAACGATATCACTGCAGCACTGTTGTAGCGTACTCGCCCCAAGCCCCGCCACGGTGGTCTAGTGGTTATGGCACTCGGCTGCAGATCCGAAGGTCGCGGGATCGAATCCCGGCCGCGGCGGCTGCATTTCGATGGAGGCGAAATGTTGAGGCCCGTGTGCTGTGCGATGTCAGTGCACGTTAAAGAACCCCAGGTGGTCGAAATTTCCGGAGACCTCCACTACGGCGTCTCTCATAATCAGAGCTGGTTTTGGGACGTTAAACCCCACAAATCAATCAATCAATTACTCGCCCCAATCCGGAGCGAAAACAAGACGACTACACTCGTGGAAATTTGGGATAAGAACTACTATATTTGCCAAGAAAAACGTGCATAGAAAACGACAACACAAAGGGGCGTGTTGAGTGCGTATCTCCCGCAGCGCGCCGGCGATAACGTGAGGCATGTTGACAGCGGATGCGCCGTACGCCGCTGGCGTACGAATTGGTATGCGCACACAAATAAAAATTATCACAATCCGGCATCAACGCCCGCTACACTGTATTTACACACTTAATTTATTCAGAAGAACGCTAAGTCCGCTTTGCCGTACACTTGATATGCACAGCAGCATCTAAACTGAAATAGCACAGTGCCGAGCCGGAGGTGTGACGGTGACATAGCACGCTCACGACACATGCCCGCAGTGGTTTAAAGAAAGAGCAGATACTCCAGCGCAATGCCAAATAATGCTCTAATACTTTTGTGCGTGGATGAGAATACACGAAATCATCCAACCAGTACTGCACGGGCTCAGTGAACAATCCTATTGTAGGATATGTATGACCACTGATCTCCACTACAGGGTTCGTGGAGATCGGTATATGTGACCTACAGCGCCCATGTGCGTGCCGACTGTGTTCGATCTCGCGGCCAATAGCGTTGTGGCTACGGTCGTAATCTGGGAATACATACAAGGTATCCGCCAACACTTTCTCATTCTTCAGTGGATTTCTTGATCATAGGTTATGCTGTGGTCGGTGTCTGCTACTTTTCTTTTTTATCTTTTATCAGAAACTTTCCAGCGCACCGTAAATGCATCAGGCGATAACATAAAACGAGAAAAATACGGTCATGGACGAAAAGCACGAAATAAGGAAAGTCCCGTATATCTGCATGCTTCGCTGCAAACGACCTCGAAAGACGATAGTCTTCTGCCGCCCTCGATATGTAGCGCCCTCTCTTCTCCCCCTCCCGCTGCTCACGCTCTTCCTCTCCACTCTCACTCCTCCTCTAAAGGATGCAATGGAAGTTTCGCTGAATTCAATTCAAATTTCCCGCGTTTGCCCCGCTCTCGCGCCATACGTTGAGCAGCGCCGGCGGCGCACCGCAGTTTAGTTTTATTGTGCAGCGGTGGTTGCAGCGGCGGCGGTGTGCTCGCTCTGGGGACTTCGGCGGCGGCGCGAGCGAAATAGGCGGCGGCGTGGCGCAGCGGCACATAGGGTGCCTCGATGTGCTCCTCCGGAGCGGAGGCGCGCGCACATCGAGGCACCCTAGCGGCACACGGGTCTATCCTGCAGCAGAGTACTTAAATGCTTTGAAGGACTCTGCCTGCAGCAAATTGTTTCTTATAATTTCCGCCCAGTGGCGCTGCCGAACGGACACTATCTTTCCTTCACAAGGAGGTTTTTTTATTTAAACCTCCTTCTTTCTTCCTCAACACGGAGGTGATTCCTCAATATAGGAAGTGAGGGTTATTAGTGGAAAAAGAGAGAAACCTCCTTGACCATAACTGTCTTACCGCGCAAGCCAGCACGCAGGAAGGCTCGGCCAAGAAGGGGCAGGAGAGAGGTAACGGAAAAGTGGCTGTTTCTCAATTTCCGGCTCGCTCGACAAGCAGTAGCTTGCCTTCAACGCAATTTCAAGTGCGTTGATTTTTCATTTACAAAAACCAGACCAGTCTGTGGTCCTAATTAAATGAACGTTGCGAATCACGCTTCTGTATACATATGTTGCCTCGAACAGGCCCGAGCTTTCCTTTGTGCTGTATCATATTGACGTGTATCACCCCGTTGATCAGTGGTAGTTTTGTGGTTGGTTTTCAGGGCCCGTTTGCATCGGCCGAGCGGTTGAATGGTGTGGCAGACACACAGACGACGGACTAAGTTCTGGGCGTTTAGGTAGGCGAAGGAAGACTGTTGTCTTGAATATGCCTATGTGGAGTGCCTATGAACATTAGTTCGTGGTCGGCAAACGACCCCAGTATTTGCTAAAGAAAAAATTGGCCGCGTATCTGCGTGCTTCGCTGCATATGTCGTCGCAGGACAATAGTATTCTGCCGGCCGTACTGTGCTGCGTGAGATATGGACGCCATCTGGCGGCGCCGTCAGGAAACTTGATCTTGTCCAGAATCCCTGGGCAACTGCCAGGTGGCAGAAAGAAATCGTCGTCGGCAAAGGCCTTTTTTGTGCATAGCGTCGCATTTTAGATGCGAAGCAGCTTATTGAAAAAGGCCTGTCCCCCCTTCGCAACATTGTCTGCCGTAGCCACGCTAACCTGTGCCCGCGCTCGCTCCACTCCGGCGAGTGCTCTAGTTTGAGTGGAGACCGCCAGCGGCGGTGCATCACATCTATAAAAGCAATCGCTCTTCCCATGCGCGCTCTTCTACAGCAGCTCTCATGGAGGGTACTTCCACATCAAAGATGATACGGTGGATGATCGCATCGCGGCGGCGCGGGCCAACACCACCTAGACTTGCACGGGCTCGCAAAGCAGCTGCAGCGCGGCAGCGTCAAGCCGACCCGTAGCTGAGAGCTCGAGAAGCTGAAGCGAGACGCGAGCACCGGCAAGCCGATCCAGTGGCGGCGAGGGCTCGCGAAGCTGCAGCGAAACGGGCACGTCGACAAGCCGACCCGGAGTTGCGGGCTCGCGAAGCTGCAGCGGAAAGGAAGCGCGGGCAAGCGGACCCGGAGGTGGCGAAGGCTCGCCAAACTGAATCGAGAGATGTGTGCGATTTACAGTTTACGGACCAGAAGGCCGTTATACTCAAGGGGAAACTCCGGAGCTTAAAGTCATCTACGATAATGAATAAATAGCAACTTTACAGAAATCCCATGGCTGCTTCGCATACTATGCAGGGTTCCCTTACGGAGAGATGTGCGCGAATTTTCTAGCGCAGCCTAACAAACACTAGGGTCTTTAGAATTACGTATTTATGTATTTTCTAGTAAACGAAGACAGCACCTTATACTTACGCATTGATGTTGCGCCTCAGATATGCGTAATATTTGCTTTTCGATCGACATTGTTCACAAGTATGAACGCAGCCACAAGTTCAAAATGACCGGGCGTTAGGCAAGTGCTTAAAATTTGGCCGGGTGGCTAAATCGTGTGACAGCAGACAAAAAGAAAGACAGACCGAAATTTCTGCGTTCAAGTGGAAGCTGAGTTTACTGCCTCCATCTGTATAATCAATATTTGAAGTAGCAGTGAAGCTTGTTCTGATTACAGAGACGACGCAGGCATTCTCGCCAGAGCATTGGGTCCATTAGTGAGGTCATACTTCAATGCAATGGGAAAGAAACATACTATGAGGGAACGTTAAGCAGAGCGCCGTGAACGCGACCTTATACATAATTTCTAGAAATAGAGATCAGTTTCTCTTCGCTGACGACTACGACGTGTCCTTGAGCAATATTTGTCATTTCTTAATCGTCCTTCCCCGTGTCCTGCACTGACGAGCACGCAAGCAGCCAGCTACATGGTGGATGTACAACAACTCGGCTGCGTCGTCGCCAGAAATTGCAAGTCCCTGACACACCCAATGGAATGTAACTTGTGCTTCCACATCTCCTCCATTCTCGCCACTACGCGAGATCATACGCACAAACGACGAGGACTTTAAGCGCCCGTCCGTACGTCTCTAGCTTTTGTTAAAAGACGCTCTTTTATAATTTGTCACCAGGTAAACAGAGGCAAGCGTTGACGCGTCTCGCTTCATTGGCCCCCTGAGCTGTTTATGAGTTATCTTTAAGGTGCTGTCAGAGAATATCAGAAAGAAAATGCGACTTTAAGTAATCTAATATATATATATATATATATATATATATATATATATATATATATATATATATATATATATATATATATATATATATATATATATATATATATATATATTGTGAGGCGACGTCCAGTACGGCGGTAGGACCGTTTTATTAGAACACTGGCGCGCGAGACAGCCTCTCAGCTAGCAGCGGCCAAACCCAGCGATGATGATGATGATTGGCATAATCGGTATATAGATGAACACGATGAACTGCATACTTAGCGCTCACAATGTGTGCATATATATATATATATATATATATATATATATATATATATATATATATATATATATATATAGGATATCAGAAAGAAAATGCGACTTTAAGTAATCTAATATATATATATATAACGACAGCGAAGGAGTCAATGGCTCGTGTTTATTTGCTAGAAACATGTTAATGAACCAACAAACATTGAAGCATAGGAAAACATAGGGGAAGTTATTCAAGTTCCTAATTATGCGCCCTTGCGCCAATAAACGCTACATATCATCATCAAGTTCCTAATTATGGTATTATACTTTTGGGGTAAGTGGAAGGGGTTTAAAGTGGACGAAAAGACAAACCTGTCTTCGGTGGAAACCGAGCCCATGACCTTCGAATAACTCGTCCGATGCTATATATTGTTACGGGACAGAATTCGTAGGCATGCAGAAAGTGCGTGAAGAGTTTGTACAGAAAGGTAAGGCGATCGAAGAGTTTCTTCGGAAATAGCACGTGTGTCAGGAGTTCGTAGAGCAGGACGCGCGTGAGGAGGCGTCTGAGGATCTTGTTGGGAGTTTTTCTTCGGACGCAGTTGGCACAAGCTCACGACGAAGACGTAAGAGAAAGGGGAGAAGAAATCGACAAGCTTCAGACGGAATTCCCGAGGCTTTGCGGGCGACGGCAGCTGCAAGTTATGCCTTGAAGGAGGGCAGGGAAACAGCAGGGCCTTGTACCGAGCACTCGACTGCGGACATTAGCTGGCCTTCTCATCAGCGTCGGACAGCGACTGACCAAATTGACACCATCCCGACATCCGTATGCGAAGCAGTTTTGCCTGACAGAGAACCTGGCGGCGCCTAGCGTTCGGTGGTTCAACTAACGAACCAAGATAATTGAGGAGCAGCTCCTGCCGCAGCCTTCGAAGAAATGGTCTAAACTAACGTCCGCTGATCTACTACTGGAGACGTCCCAGGCGAATCACTTTCCGCGGGGCACAGTGACAAAGGAGAAATTCGGACCCATTGAATACCAGGTAATGTCGACAAATGGACAAGACGTATAGTGTTTGGAGAAGCCCAAGGTCGTCAAGAAGGTTATCATGGTCCACATGGCCCGAACCACGCAGAGGAGCAACGTCACTGAGAAGCTACTGGCAGCGAACTCTATTGGCCAACATATGCTGAAAAATTCCACACAGAAGCCCACCCGACGAATGACAACGGAGAGCAGCAGTTTGGAAAGAGAGGTGGTAAACACTTTTCAATTTGACACGGGTCAGTGCCCAATGACACGAAACGGCGAGGGAGCCAACGACCATGTGCCTAGCGCTCGAGTGATGGTAACGGTGACGCGTCTTCTACGCATCAAACTTGCGCGCAACCGCAAGAACCAAACCGTAGTTCGCTGTAGCACCGCACCATCCTGTCCAAGAACGAACCTAAACCTCCCACAACGATGCAACGTTTGCCCACCTCCTCCCCCTCCTACACGTCCCCTTCTACCTCCTCTAGTGGAAAGCCACATGAACTTCACCCTGTCTGTGAACGGCGCTTGACTGCCGGTGCACGCAATCTCCCATCATCCCCCTCCCTCGGCCGGTGGAGATGTTACAGAACAAAGTGGCTTCCAGTAGGGCTTGGGCTCAGGACAGAGCTAACGGAAGACGAAGAGGCTGAGGAAGAATAAGAATGGTGCAGTCTAGAGCAATGGTGCTTGATAAAGCGGTGTTTGTTGTGTACTTTATCGGCCTGTGAGTTGCGTCCGTTACAATATATATACCTACAATATATACCTATCTGTCTCGTGTTAAATGCAACTTACTCGGAATAGCCACAAGATTAACCTCGCACCATTCAAACCACGTACTAACCTATTCAACTTCAGCTTCTTTCGGCACACTACTGAAAAATGCCAGGTATCGTTAGACACTTACCCGTAGAGGAATTCTTAGGTCAATATTTAGAGCCACTCCACGTTACCTAATGCCGATCTGATTCTTGTTCTTTTGCGTGTGATTTTGTGAGAGACCACTTATTGCTGTGTGGCAATAGCTTTACGTAGAGTAGTATCCGTAATAACACTGCCGACGTAGACTGACGGGAACGAAGAGTGGAGAATGAATGCGCGTGTATCAATTTAGGGTTGGAGGATTCAAGCCTCGCCTCCAAAATTTTCAACTTTCCCCTGTACATGTACACGCGTAAATATGCACGCGTATATACACGTAAGGAGGAGACGCACAGTAATTTACCCCGCATAAATTCCTGATTATACCCCATGGGTTATGTACAGAATTCCTAAAAACACAAATGTTATGGATGGTTTATACGGAAATCAGTTTCCGCGTCGAGTATTTCAAGAAAAATGTGGCTCATACGTGCACATGTCTTAAGTACTCCTAGTTCAGCTTAATTAAGCTTCGCAGCATAAGCGTACTTGGCTGAAATGAGTATTACTTGAGTGCTGCCTCTTACCTTCGAAGCACCCAACTACAGGACATGGTCTGACCCGCTTCTTGCATGGAAAAGTAAAGCTACATGAAATGTATAACGACATGATATATTGACGAAAAACGGCACTTCCTGTATACATACACGTTAGCCCAAATAATGTTGACATTGAAAATAAGGGACAGTAGGCTCGCAGCCTTGGAAGCAAATCTTGCCTTCATGGATCTCCTCAGAGACTTCCTCCAATATGGGAGCGCCGAGTACATTGCAGGGGTCTGCCACCAAGAATGCTACAGCAAGGAGCACTGCCGGAGCAATATGCACGGAGGTTTCATGGCAATGATTTGGGTCTGTGTAGTGCGCTTACGCGTCCTCTGAAAGCCCCTTTTACCAGGTATATACTGGAAGGTTTCGCTGGAACTTTTGGAAAAATGTGTTCATGTTCGGTTTTTTATGGCCATTGTTGCCCGAGAGCACAATAACCTTTATAGAGCCATGGAATAAAGCCTAAAGCATGCGGCGTGAATCTCAATGTTGCGCGCTAAATATAACAAACATCCGGTGCCTACCATATGGTCGGCTTTGTAGCTACGGTGCTCTCACTTAGCCGGATTTTTTCCACGGCCATTGAGAAACCTCGCGGGTTGCTCGCGCTAGCTAGGTTGTTGGCCTACCGAACATATCGTTTCATGTTTATTTTGCTCGCACAGGGGCACAGCTGTGCGAAGGGTGGAAAGGAGGTCGGATCCAATGTCAGCGGAGCTCTGTGGCACTCAATTCAAGGATCGATGTTGCTGTACTCACAATAAAAAAGCAGTCGTAGTACCAAGGTCAATGACCGACTCAATTAAAATACGTCGATTTAGGGCCAGCATTTGAATATCATATGTCAGAGCAGCCACTGATAACGAGTGGGCCCACATTTGTGCTGGTGCATTACCTTTGTGCACAGCCCTTTCTGCAACTTACAGCACAATTTCGCCGAGATCTTCTCACGCGAGAGGCAGAAAAAATATGCCATACTAGGGATGTAATAATTCTTTGAAACTATAGATAAGGCACATTCAGAATATCTGAGAGGATTTATGAAATGGGCAACTGCCACCTTTTTTGCGAGACATGAAGCCTCTGAGCATTCTCTGAGGATATTTCTGCGGGTATTTCTTCACTGTGTAGCAAAGCACACCCAGGCAGCACAAAAACGTTGGACCGACCTTCGCGCGACGTTGGAAAACATTGGATACAATATTGGAACTAGATTGGATTTCAGCGCCCGTGCTACACCTTAAACTAGATTAGTCCAATGTTGGATACCAGTCGTCTAACGTTGGAAAAATTGCGAAATAATGGCTTTGGCCAAGATTGTCCATCGTTTGTATTTTCAATATTAGTAATCTTGTATAAACAATGGCAGCTCGAACCGTTTTTTCCAGCCTTTATTGATGGCTGTTCCATAATTTTTTGCCAGCATTCCTCATTGGATTAGCCAGCATTTTTTGCCAGAGTGCTTTATTGGCTGATCCTATATTTTCCCCACCTTTTTATTGGCTGTTACTTAAACTTTCAGCGTTATCGTGCACACACGTAAATTTGTTTTACCGAGGCTTCTGGCTCTAGGCAGAAAGCAAGAATAT
Source organism: Hyalomma asiaticum (assembly GCA_013339685.2). Classification (NCBI taxonomy): domain Eukaryota; kingdom Metazoa; phylum Arthropoda; class Arachnida; order Ixodida; family Ixodidae; genus Hyalomma; species Hyalomma asiaticum. The sequence continues at coordinate 103,636,737 of CM023484.1, read as the reverse complement.
CCAGTAAATTATTGGATTAACAATAGCTCTATTTTGTACCTAGTATGCATGTATTTATTGACAGCTTAAAAAATGAATTTTGTTATGTTCACGCTTCGTGGTAATGACGAGAGCATAAAACAGACATAAATGGTCCATGCACTGGTATGTTAATGCCGAAACGTATCTTTCGAACACATACACTCAACAAATAAGCAAAATGTCTTCTTTGTGACACACTTTATTTGGGAGTTTAAGAGACCATGAGAAGGGATTGAAAAGAAAATTCTGATAAAATCAACAAAGAAATATTCACTATAAGTTTGAAGTCCACTGTGTACGATCAGCTTCGAGAAAACTAAACACATAAGCACCATAACCAGAAAGAAGAGGCACAAGAAAACATACGCTTAAAACTATGCGACACGTTATGGTTTACGTGCTTACTAAATGGTGGAGCAGCTCAAGCTTGAAAGGTTCCTTAAACAATTCCATGAAAGAGTTGAAGAAATTCAACGCTTCCTCAAGTAAAACAACATAAGTTAATGTTAAGATACATACGGTGGTGTGTTTCTGCATGCGGAACCTGGAACGGAGGGTATGTGGGGACAAATCGAGGATTTCTAAAGAACCGGAAACCAGGAGCAAGAAATGACCGTTAAAGAGGAAAATGAAAATATGCGTTTCATGCAAGACAAAAAAAACAAACAAACATGAAAGTCACACTAACCAAAATAACTTTGCTAGGAGCGATTACTTCATCTGCCGCGACGTATAGAACAAAGCCAACCACGTGTGTATTTACAAAAATGACAAATCTAAAGAAAATACGCAGTAATACATGCTATAATGAACCCGGCACACACCAAAATGAGGGAATGGGCACAACGGAACACAAAATCAGTAAAATAAACGAATGACTAAAATCGGTACAAAGCCTTCAGGAAAACCTTTAGAACTGTCGGAACTTGTTGAGGCTCATCTATTCAGTTCACCTAAAATGTTCGGTCCAAAGAAGCGCAGGGCTGCCACTTTTTCACTATTAAGAAGCTTGCAGTCTCAAGTTCCGTGTCCGCAGACTACGCAGGGGTGCCGGCTTTGTAAACTCGCCAGTTTCAGCAGATATCCGATGCCCGTGCGACACAACTGTACGTCCGAAAAACCTCTGCCGAGTGAAAGTCCGCTTCGCCTGCCTCACCCCCAGCTCGCTACGAAGAAACATGTCAAACAGGTATGCGAATTAAAACGGATTAGTGCAAACTCGGAATCGTCGTCACTGGTGCTGTCAGCAGCGTCTCTAAACTCCAGTATCACGCATGACTCATATTCACGTGTCGAAATCTTCGTAGCGGCACGGGTCTGAGTTAATCGGCAAACGATATGTTGAATTTGTTTGGTAGGTATCGCCAACATGTCGCAACTAAACAATCAAAATGCGCCCGTCACTGGTGCTGTCAGCAGCGTCTCTAAACTCCAGTATCACGCATGACTCATATTCACGTGTCGAAATCTTCGTAGCGGCACGGGACTGAGTTAATCGGCAAACGATATGTTGAATTTGTTTGGTAGGTATCGCCAACATGTCGCAACTAAACAATCAAAATGCGCCCGTCTATGGCGAAGCCTGGGCTACCGAACACTCAGTACTGAAAAACGACAGCGCTACCCGCACCACGTGGCCTTGGGTGTCATGGGGAGAGCATGTAAGTAATATTTTTGCGTAAACCGTACACAAAGTTGGGAGTGCTGAAATTACGCGTGGGCGCTAATTATGCGAATGCACACGGCACGTACATTGTTTCAACGTTGTTTCAAATGAAGAAGAAATAATTGCTTTCAATATGTTGGTTGTCCTTCCCAATGTGAACAACATAGGCGCGACAATATTTACGTCTGGACAATATTACCTTGCAAGCAGCATCGGCTGCCGTCTATTGGCGAAACCAGATAGAATGTCTGGACAGTGTACACAGCCTACTTCTATTATTTTGCAAATATTGCTATGACAACAGATCAAGTGACCTGCTATGCCATGCACGTGCGCTCGGAAGCCACTAACATGTTGCTGGTCATTTTGGATCATGTGATGGTGTTGTAGATGTAGTTTGTCAACTTTCAATGTGCAAGTTCTAGTCTACTTCACACACACTTAGCTGCATGTGCAAATAAACAATTGCGTAAATTTTATAGGTAATTTTTCCTGCTGCACTGAATACAAACACAATGACTTTTCTGAACTCATTCGCGGCACCGAGACGAGCTAGTGGTCCATTCATATTGGTAAAACTGGAAATATATCATGTGTACTTGCCACCATGTGTACTTGCCTCCCGATATATCATGTGTACTTGCTAATGTTATCAACATTGGTGTAACAACTCTTGTGTGCAGACAATATTTTCCGACACAGAACATTGGAAGTCCAACATTGGCGACGCAGTGAGATTGATTGGACAATACATACAGCCTGCCGCCATTCATCATCAGCCTGTCTACACCCACTGCAGGGCAAAGGCCTCTCCCATGGATCTCCAATTATCCCTGTCCTGTGCTAACTGGGCCCAATTTATGCCCGCAAACTTCCTGATCTCATCTGCCCACCTAACTTTCTGCTGCCCCCTGCTACGCTTGCCTTCTCTAGGAATCCACTCTGTTACCCTTAATGACCAACGGTTGTCTTGTCTTCGCATTACATGGCCCGCCCACGCCCATTTCTTCTTCTTAATTTCTATTGGTATGTCCCTAACACGCGTTTGTTCCCTAACCCACACCGCTCTCTTCGTGTCCCTTAAGGTTACACCTACCATTTTCCGTTCCATAGCTCGCTCCGTCGTCCTCAATTTAAGCTGAACCCTCTTAGTTAGCCTCCAAGTTTCTGCCCCGTAGGTGAGTATCGGTAAGATGCAGCTGTTATACGCTTTCCTCTTCAGAGACAGTGGTAAGCTACCATTCATTATCTGAGAATGCTTGCCGAATGCACTCCACCCCATTATAATCCTCCTAATTACCTCAGCCTCATGATTCGGATCAGGGGTCACTAGCTGGGCTAAGTAGACATATTCACTTACTACATCCGGTGCCTCGCCAGCTATCTGAAATCGCTGTACTCGCCCAAGGCTATTGAACATTACTTTAGTTTTGTGCATATTAATTTTCAGGCCCACTGTTATACTTTGCCTGTTAAGGTCAGTAATCATGCTTTGTAATTCATCTCCCAAGTTACTTAGCAAGGCAATGTCATCAGCAAATCGGAGGTTACTGAGGTATTCCCCATTAACCCTTACACCCACCTGTTCCCAATCCAGCGTTCTAAATACGCCTTGTAAACATTCTGTGAATAACATTGGAGAGATTGTGTCACCTTGTCTTACGCCTTTCCATATAGGTATCTTGCTGCTCTCCTTATGGAGGACTATGGTGGCTGTGGAGCCGTTGTAGATGTCTTCCAGTAGTCTTACGTAGTGCTCGTCTACGCCCTGATTCCGCAATGCCTGCATGACTGCTGAGGTATCGACCGAGTCAAATGCCTTTTCATAATCTATGAAGGCTATATATAAGGGTTTATTATACTCCGCGCATTTCTCTATCACCTGATTGATAGTGTGAATATGGTCTACTGTTGAGTAGCCTTTACGAAACCCTGCTTGTTCCTTAGGTTGACTGAAATCTAAGGTGGAACTAATTCTGTTAGTGATTACCTTGGTAAATACCTTGTAAACAACTGACAGTAAGCTAATCGGCCTGTAATTTTTCAAGTCCTTTGTGTCGCCTTTCTTATGGATTAGGATGATGTTAGCATTCTTCCAAGATTCCGGTATGCTTGCAGTCATTAGGCATTGCGTATACAGGCTTGCCAGTTTTTCCAGTATAATCTGCCCACCATCCTTTAACAGTTCTGCTGTTATCTGATCCTCACCGGGTGCCTTTCCCGCTTGCATCTCCTTCAAAGCTTTCATTACTTCCTCTGTCAGTACTGGTGGAATGTCAGCCTCTTCTAAACTGCTTCACCGTTCACTATCCTGGTTATCACGACTACTGTAGAGATCTCTGTAAAACTCCTCGGCTATTATCACTATCTCATCCCTATTTGTGATCACATTGCCTTGCCTGTCTCGTAATGCATACATCTGATTTCTACCTATGCCTAGACGTTTCTTCGCCGCTTTCAGGCTCCTTCCGTTCTTTAGAGCATGCTCAATCCGCTCCATATCATACTTTCGTATGTCGGCTGTCTTACGCTTATTGATTAGCTTCGAAAGCTCCGCTACTTCTATTCTGTCAATTGCCTTTGATACTGTCATGCCTTTCCGCTTTCTAATCAAGTCTTTCGTCTCCTGGGAAAGTTTGCTAATAATCTCTCTACCGATCATACCTCCTACTTCTATTGCACATTCCGTGACAATCCGCGTGAGATTACCGCTGACTTCCTGAACGCAATTGTCTGCTTGGTCTGTTAGAGCTGAATATCTGTTCTGCAGCGCTATCTGGAATTCTTCGACTTTCCGTCTTACAGTTAGCACATTGATCGGCGTCTTTCGTACTAGCTTATTGCGGTCCCTCCTCAAGTCTAGCCCAATTCGAGATCTCACCATCCTGTGGTCACTGCACCTAACTCTGCCCAGCACTTCCACATCCTGCACGACGCCAGGGTTCTCGCATAGTATGAAGTCTATTTCATTTTTATCTCGCCATTCGGGCTTTTCCACGTCCACTTCCGATTATCCCGTTTACGGAAGAACGTGTTCATGATACGCAGATTATTCCGCTCGGCGAACTCTACTAATAAGTCCCCTTTGTGATTCCTACAACCCACGCCATAGTTCCCGACTGCCTTGTCTCCAGCCTACCTCTTCCCTACCTTAGCATTGAAGTCTCCCATCACAATAGTGTACTGCGTCTTTACTTTAGCCATTGCCGATTCCACATCTTCATAGAACCGTTCAACTAGCTGGTCGTCATGACTGGATGTAGGTGCATAGCCCTGTACCACCTTCAATTTGTACCTCTTATTAAGCTTAAGTACAAGACCTGCTACCCTCTCGTTAATGCTATAGTATTCTACTATGTTGCCAGCAATGGTTTTGTTGACCAGAAATCCCACTCCTAGTTCTCTTTTGTCTTCTAGGCCACGATAACATAGGATGTGCCCATTTTTCAGCAGTGTAAAGGCTTCACCCGTCCTCCTAACCTCACTGAGCCCTATAACGTCCTACTTAATGCCCGCTAATTCCTCAAACAGTACCTCTAGACTTCCCTCGCTAGATAAAGTTCTTGCGTTAAAGGTTGCCAGAGTCAGATTCCAGTGGCGGCCTGTCCGGACCCAGAGATTCTTAGCACCCTCTGCTGCGTCACAGGTCTGATCGCCGCCATGGTCAGTTGCTTCGCAGCCGCTGGGGACTGAGGGCCGAGGGTTAATTGGCGTATTCATGGGAGGTTGTGGCCGTTACTGCACCAGGTTGGCCATCCTGCTCTGGTGAGGGAGTGCCTTAACGGCTATGGTCGCCGGGATCCGGCCGCACCCCAAGCCTCCTTATGCAATTCGACCAACACGCGGATTTTTTTTTATTCCGGTGGAGAATTGCCCGGAACCCAGATTCGAACCACGGTCCTTCTGCACGCGAGGCGGATGCTCTACCTCTACGCCACCGCTGCCGCCATTACATAACCAATATTGATAGGACTATGTGGAAACTGACCCATCATTGCCATCCTCGTGGACTGGCCTCACCATAATGTATGCTGAGTGGCAACTATGACCCACTTTTGCGTTCTTTACAGGATGGAAGCACCATTATCGCAAATTGAATGGTTACGATGGGCCGTTGTTGGAGGCATTGATAGATGGCATTTCCAATGCTGGCTTATGGGTGGTATCACAGGACCTTCATTGGACCTCCGTAAGCCAACAAAAAACAATATTGGCCCGAATATCTGTGCTGCCTGGGTATCGGCACCAGCTGTGAGTCAGTGAGGAGGAAGATGTTGACGCTTGTGTGGTGCGCGCCAAGCGGACCGTCCCAGTTAAGTAGGCTTATGTATTCGCGACGTTTTAAAGTTTCGCTAGAACACATCTTTTTTTCAACCGAAAAAAACAAAGATACCTCGCCTTAAACCAAGAACTGCCGCCATGTCAACCAGGCATCGTCTGTCTAATCCGCTTCCATTCTCTATCCGTTGAACGCTTCGTGGTTTGATAGAAATTTCTTGTATTTCATGTGCCAACGCCGGGGTACTGGTTACAAGGCACGCCATATCAGGGCTCCGAATAATTTTCACGGGCCGGGGCAATTTCACGTATGCCTACATCTGAATGTCTACATCGCTGTCCCTGCATTTCACTGCATTGAGCTGGGATCGCCATGACAGCGAATCGAACCCATGTCATTGTGCACCATAACACTAATTTTTTGAACGTAGCCAGAAATCGGTGCGGATCAGTCCAAGGAGCTCCTATGAATATGAGAGCTAAATATTATTGCAGTGCACGCAACAGGGATTCGCAATTTGTTTTCAAGCACAGCGGGAAAGCATCCGCTCTTCTTTAAACGTATGACGTCACATGTGGCGCCAAATAAGTTGCTTGGTATTTGTTGTAGCATTCCTAGAGGGAACTGAGACGTAAAAAACATAGTCTGAATTATACGAGTGTCGTCCTCCATTTATTCCCCTTCTTCCTCTACCCCTACTCTACTTCGTCTTCTTTCAAGCATTCAGTGCAGGCAGCGTCATTCTTCCCGACTTCCTTGATTACACCTCCTGATGTAATATTTGAATACGTTTTCGATGGAGGCACACTCGATTTGACCCCAAGCTCCCATATACCAAACGTTCTTAAATATTCCATGCTGTGATGCTTTCCTTATAGCTTGGAATGGTCCATAGTACTTAGTATTTGAAGGTGCAGCTCCTTTTCTGACAAAGACGTATGCCCCAGGTTGATTTTGTGGCATGTCGCTGTTATGCGTCTTATCAAAATTTCTGTTCATCCGCGCCGGTAGACATCTTGTTCTGCGACCGTTTCCTTCACTTCTCTAAGATGTGCTAGCAGTTCATGGCCTCTAGAAAGTATGGGTGCTGTGCGGACTGCAAGATAAAATAGTGGTGTACGACAGGTGATGGAGCTTCACAGCGGCTTCAAGGCAGCACAACGAGCCGCCTACAAAGTCCGGATACATTTTTAGGAACTGCTTAATATCCCATATAGCCCGCTCTGCTAATCCGTCTCCTGCAGGGTGAAAAGGAGAAGAATAATAACAATGTTGTCGGTCTTTAGCCCATTTTGGTAGCTTGGAACTCCAGAACGCAGGACCGTTGTCACAGACTAGCATCATTGTGTGCTTGAAACATTCATCTTTAAGTAAATTAATAAAGCTGTTTCCATCCTCCTTTCCTGCTTTAGCAGTAACCATCATTGTGCATTCGTCAACGGAGAGCAGAAAAGCTTGTGTATGTCTGACTCCCTCCCTCCTCTTTTTGACCTCGGCAAAGTCCAAAAGAATAATTTCGAAAGGCAGTTGTGAGTACTCGCGGTTTGTCACAATGTCAGTCGATTGCTTGAACATTACTTCATTCACCTGGCAAAGATGGTATGTCGGGATATAATTGCTCGTGTCGTTTTTCATGCCTGGTCATGTAAACCTCATGAGCAATTTCTTATACGTGCGCGAGAAGCCATGATGTCTGTGTGATCCGGGAGTTTCATGGTACATGTGAAGAATCTTCTGAACCAGAGTGAATGGAATATTGTACTTGCCATCAATAAACTTGAAGCCTTTTGTACATTCCCACAGCTTGACATGATTGATTGCTTCTGAATTATCAGCTGGCTCCTGAACAAGCAACCTGGATAGCACGTCGGCATCTGTGAGAAGCGGGCCACGACGGTGTGAAACTAGGAACTCGAATTCTTGGAGATAGTTCACCACATTGCAATGTGTCCTCTTGGTTGTGCCATATTTAAATGTTGAGTCAAGGCTTGGTGGTCCATGAAAAGCGCGAATTTGCCGCCTTCAAGATGTGTTCGAAAATACTGAACTGCCTTTAAGACAGCCAGCGCTTGTTTTTCTGTTGCTGAATAATTTATTTCAGCTTGTTTCAGCGTATAGCTGTAGTATCCCACAGCGTAATGTATCGTCTGATCAGCCTGCTTGGAAGGTTTTTGATATAGAACAGCTACAATTGCATAGTGTGATCCGTCCGTGTTCAGTACCAATGGCAGAGAAAAATCTGGTATTCGCAGCATGGAATCCGACCTTATTAGCTTGACGAGCTCACAATAGGCAGCTTCGCACTCCTGGTTCCATTAGAAAGGTGTGTGTTTTTGAGTTAAGCGCGCAAGACACATTGTCTTCAGTGCATAGTCCTTGATAAACGCCAGGAAGTGTCCTGCTAGTCCCAGAAAAACACGCAGAGTGCACACAATGCCCTCCTGCTCGGAAATTATCCTTGTTGCGCTAGGTGTATTAGGAAGGTCCTGTGGCTCTACGTTGTTGCCAACCGCTAGTTTGTCATCCCAGCAGATGTTTATTTTGAGCCTCTTCATGTCTGGGCGTGAAAGAAAATCATAGGTGACACCAGGAAGTACAAATACGTCACTGGTCATTGAGTGTCCTTGAAATTCGATGCTTAGGATTATCTAGTCGCTATGCGTGCTTACAGACCCATCGTAGGCTTGCACGCGCAAGGCTCTACCAACATGCAGACCAGTGGCATGCATCCACTACACTCTTATTGAGGATTTAGACAGTAGCCCCGCTGTCTACAAGGGCTTTCACTTCAGTGCCACCTACCTTAATAGGGACATAAAGTAAGTTTGATGATCTCAGATAAACTGTCCCGGTGTAGCTGTTTGGCGTTTATGGTTGATGGCAGTGAGGTTTTCCGGATGCGCTCCGTCCTTTGAGGCGGCAGCAGACTCCGCCTCATAATTCCACTGATGTACAGTTCTTAGAGACTCGTCCTTACATTTAGGTGATGGAATTGACTCTGTATGCTCAATATGCTTCTATAAGAGGCTGCTCTGCTTCTATAAGAGGTTGCCGTGCTCGCGAAATACATGCTGGTACTAAGGTGTGCACACACCCCGGAAGGTCATCAAATGTTCTTGGACTATTGAGTTGTATTTGACTGATGCAAAGGCCTTGCGTTACCAAAACTGCCACTGCCGATGACGGAAGATTTGATTCTACATAATTCAGAAGGCCGCGCTTCTCAAGACAGTACTTCAGCAAAGAACCAGGCGTATATGTAAAGCATAGTGCCTTGTCCCATATTTCTACAGCGTGGCCTTGAAAAGTCACCAGAAAGCTTCTTTTCCACAGTTCCGAACACGTTGGCGTTTTATACATAAGTTGAACTCCGTGCCACTTTCTCGCAATGGCACCTAGGTAACTGTGCATATGCAAAATGTTTGTGTCGTCACTGTCCCAGATGTTCTTGTCGCATGCGTACTCAAAAAAGCACATCCAATAGCCCGCACTCTGCGAGTCACCTTCAAAAAATGCGCCTGTACAATATTTCGTGCTGTTCTGTCTTGACTAATCGAATAGGAGAACGCTCGCATTATATCAGTTTGTTGCAGCATGTATCGCTGTTGTTGCTGAATGTTTGCTAAAACCAAACTCAAGTTCTGGGAACGCGTTTCATGCTTGAGGTAGTCGCGACGAATAGGTTCCAGAACGAGTTCGCTCAGTGTCTGGAGCCGCAGGTTCACGTTTACAGATCCTGTTTGCACTTGAGCTTGACGGCTCATCGAAGCTTCTTCCAGCACAACGTCGACAAGTTCAGTAGAGCTAACTTCACGAGGAATTTCCATCGCTGGCTCGCCGTGCACTTGGTAGCGGGTAAAGGCAATGCACTCATGATGCTTCGTCGATGAAGAAGATAATCCACATGCTTGCTCTTCAAAAGCTGTCGGCTGCACCAGATTGTAGCGTTCCGGGCTTAGAAAAATTTATTATACCACACACGATTAACACCAATAACATTACAACACAACGTTATAACATTACAGCACAACGGTTTCATGCAAAGCATACGGCATCCAATTACGAGTGTCACAAGAGAGAGTTCCGTCACATATACACAACACAGGAATGCAGCGTGTATAACGGACCGTTCTACATATCCACACGCATATACAAACGAGTAGCTACAAAGAAAGCACCAATCAGATGCGAGTATGTACACACTATAAATATACATGTCATTGCCGCCAACGACAAACGATGCCTCAGCCTACCATAAGCAGGCACGCCGAAGGACAATCTTCACGCGATTATCAGAGACCAACGCAAAGGGGCAAGACCCATGGCGAAGGAATTCCTCACCTATAAAGAACAGTTCATCCTACCAGAACAGACAGAAGCTCTGAGTAAAGTTGCTCTAGGATGGGAAAAAGAGCGCTATGGCGACGGCCTGCTGCAACCGCCGTTCCTACAAGGAACTGAGGCATAGAAAGTCTTAATTATACGGGTGTCGTGCGCCATTTATTCTTACTTCTTCCTACTTGCTTCTACCTCTACTCCACTTCCTTCGTGCATTCAGTTCAGGCCTATTCGTTTGTTCTTTCTTCTTTTTTTGCTGCTCTTTAGGAGAGACACGCACGTCTTCATTATATAGCTGAATTCAGAATGGACAAATAAAGCGTAGCAGATTATCGTTCCTGTATCATAAAATCATTTCCTGCTATTTCTGTCTCAAGCGACTTATTCAGTCGGAAGGACGGCCATTTTCCACCTGCGTTTTAAACGAAACTGCGAATCCTCTGGTGGGGCAATACTATATTATTTCTCTTACATGTTCACACGAGCCTCTACGACCGACGAGCACCGTTTTCTGAATTTGTCCACAATATGTTGTAGGGCTCCATTGAACTAAATCAAATCAAGCCAGGCACCCATGGCATGCCTCTGTGCTCTTTCCTGCCTCGTTATTAATTCCTGATTAGTGCCACGCGTAGTCGAATGCGCAATGTCAGTTCCATATGAACCAACTAGCCAGCAAGGTCGTTTTATGGTAACAGATTTCTAGTGGCGCGGGCTCTTTCGCATTGTACCTGAATAAGGCTCAGAAAGCCATGGCATGCGTCTGCACTCTTTCTTCTTGATTTTTCCTTTATTTCGTCTTTGCACAGAACATTGGCAGTTGAATGTGAATGAACTAGCCAGGAACAAGGCCTCATTGCTGCGTATTGATTTATCGTCGCTCAGTTAGCAACCATCGAAGAGATTATCTCTTCGTCGCCAGTCGAAAGTGCGCCGAGAGGAAGCTGAGCGAGCCCAGGTACCTTGGCGTTTTTGCTTTTGTTGTTTTTTTTTTGTAAAATGTTGTAAAATGTAGGAAACTCTATCGAAGGCCATTGCGCGGGGCCATCGATTACCGCGGCCGGTATACGTGCGGCCGGTAGAGACGCGTGAATAGGGAACATAAAAGCTCGTGCATACCTTCATTTGCATGCGTGTATGGGATTAGTGGCAGATCAAGTGCTTATATATTGCGCGCAGTGGCTACAAGACGCAAGCTTGTTATAGGCCGTGAGCGTTAACACGTGGCAAAATTGGCTAGTGTTTGTTCCCGCCTAGGCCATGTATATATCGGCGACGGCATCGTCTGTCTGTTTTTCTTGGTTGGTGAAGCGTTTTTTTTTTTAATGCGAGCGCTTTAGACAGCTGTGCTAGTACGTCGCATAGTGCGCTACAATAAGTACCATTTCCACCCTCCAACATGAAAGCAGCGAAGCTGCTGGTACTACGATTTGCTTTCTTTCAAGTACATTTCACGGGTTTTGAGCAAGTTTCGCTTTTTTTTTTTTTGAAGCCTTTGAAATCGTAGCCCTCTGTTTTTGCAAAGCTCAAGCTTCGTGGTTGTCGTCATTTGGGCCATCGTTTCGGTAAATACCCAATGAAGGACCGACAGTTTCGACAGCTGCGTCTTCCGCTGTCGGCGGTAGCGGCTTGCGCTCCGCTGGGCATTGACTCGAGCCTCTAGGTCTCGAACCTCGCGACTGGAGCGTCGTCAGCGCTGCCACTCTCGTGCGAGTTCCCGGTGCTGTAATAGAATAATATATAAAATGATAAGGGAGCACACTTCCATAGGCCCCTGCGGCCGAGCTTATCCGAGTTCGCAGCGCCCCTAGCGTGAGTGTGGAACCTTCACAGCCGCATAGACTGGCACGGCGGAGGAGCAAATCTCGGAGGCTATAGTTTAGCGAATAGAAATCTTACAGGCCTCTTGAGATCTCTCCTGTGGGAATACTTGTCCCGAAGACAATGGTTTGATTTCTTTCTCTAGCAGTTCCTTGTATGCATAGAGGAGCTTCGCGTAAGGTGTAACGCCAGCGCTGCAAGCATTCGATGCTACTGCGTCTGAGGCCAACATTTATAGTGAACATGAGAGCCATTGGAGGAGACAAGTTTCATTTACAAGCCACATATTCTCAATAGGCGCGTGTTGAGAGGACAGTTTCTCCTCAACATTTGCTGAATGCACGCGCGAAAACATAGGTAGAATGCTCTATGCAAGGCTTAGCAATGCAGCAGTGACATGTTCAGAATGAGTTTTACACAAATATTTGCAAAAAGGGAGATATTAACAAAATACCCTCAATACAATAAAGCTACAGAAGACAGAATTAGCGTTAAATTCCACCGTTTCTCATTAGGGTCACCGTTGGCACCGCACAGCTAACAGGATGCTTCCTACAGCTGTCACACGAGCATACACAGCCAGACGCGCAATGCACTAAGCAAGTAACAGCAGCTACACTGTAACGAATATGCACAACCCAATTTAAAAACAACTTCTTGCACCGATGATATTGATGCAACGATCGTAAAGGCGACACAAGACCCCTGCCGTTCCCTTATCTGCCGTTCCTATCAAACTATAGCAGTTTCATATCTTTGACCCAGCTTGGCAGTTTTAGCATATGTCGGTTGCATTGACATTGTACTGATAGGTTACTACACTTATGGTTGCTTCTGCCCGGGCGCTTATTTCCGCTACATACAAGCTTTTATCCTTAAGGTACCAGGCCCAAACGCAGGGAAAGAAGAAATGATCTTGTCTCCGCATTTAACACATTAGTTCCACATCTCGCACGCGTGACCTGACACCACAGACTGACATCAGAATACGAAGTTCTCTAATCACACAATTTTTGCTCACGAAGCGCTATCAATTGCAATTACAGTTCATGCTGTAAACGCGTCAAGCTGCAATCCGGAAATTGAACGCTGAAAGCAAACATTCTCCAGTTTGTGTTTATCATATCTGACTTGCAAACACAAGCGTATTCGACAGCACATTTTGAAGACTCTATCACGATATACCACTGAAGAAGGGTGGAAATTCACGGATGAGACTTTATCGAACAAGATATAACAAACGCCATCACAATGAACCAGCGTCGGAGACGGGACTGACGCAGCTGCAATCGACAACGACACCGAGCGACGCATCACGACAAGGTGAGGCTCTCTTTGTGCTCTCGGGGCCCTTCTTATTGAATGCACTTGCGTTCAGGCACACTCTGGGAGATGGCGGACTCAGATAGAAGTGCTAGGGAAGGTGACAGTGTGAATAAATCGTGTCGCACGCGCGCGTTGATGCTTGAGATAGAAGCATTAAAGCTCAAGCTTGAGCTGGAGAAGATGAGGTCGTCGCGTGCCTCTTCAGAGCAGCCGGAAATGCGGAACCGGCATACCGGTCTTGCATGGTACGCGAAAGAGTTGAAAGCAGTCCTTGCGCCCATGCCCACTGATGAGCCAATGATTCCCGCCTGGTTCAAGAATGTGGACGCCCTTTTTGCGGCATTGAGCATACCTGAGGAAGTGCAGGGAACTGTTATTTTACCGTTCTTAAGTGATAAAATGCGGACATTCGTTGCCAATCAGTTGGAGGCTGGGGTAATGCCGTACCCAGATCTAAAATCTAGAGTTTTGAAGGAACTGCGGATGACTCCAAATGAGTATCGCCGAATGTTTCTAGAGATCAAAAGAGAAGCAGACGAGTCTTGGAGCCAAGTGACTGCACGCCTGGAGACAATGTTCACATACTACCTCAGAAGTAGAGAGGTGCAGTCGTTTGAGTCTTCAGGAATTGCTGATAGCTGATAGGCTGAAGCAGTTAATGCCCAGTGATCTCCGCTCACTGGTCACCCAGCAGGAAGTAAAGGGCTGGTTTAAGCCGAAGGATATAGCAGTTAGCCGCAAATTTTGAGGAAAGCCTCGATGGCAGCAGGCAGAGCAACTACCGCGGTACTGCATTAAGAAACAAGAATTATAGGCCTCAAGCGAGACAAACGGTAAAAACTTAAGCCCTAATTCAGGAGTATGTTTTGGATGCGGACAGCAGGGCCACTTTCAAAGAGGTTGCGAGTCTTCACGTGGCACGGCCGCTAAGAAACCAGAGGTCGCATGCGTAGCTCCCCAGAGGGCAATGCCATTTGAGTGACTAGCCACACCGTCGCGGCACACTGACTTGATGAACAATTCACTGATGAGGGATCCGAGGATTGAAATTTTCGTGGGAGGCAAGCCCTGTTTCGCGCACATTGACTCAGGTGCGGATATCACAGTGGTGCGAGCTAATGAAGTAACCGCTGAGATTTTGGGTCAGAGTAGCGGCACAATAAAGCGAACTGGTGCTTTTGGTCAGGGTGTTACAGCGCGCCTAATGTATGTGCCTCTCGGTCTTCCACACTCGTCAGGGAGCGCTACTCAGCGTGCGACCTTACTCTGCGCAGTAACTGACCAGTTAACTACCAGTGCGTCCGTACTACTTACTCCGGAAGATTATGAATGCCTTCGTCGCTGCCGTGAAGAGCTAATGAGCGATCAGAAGGAGTGTGAGAAAGGGATCAGATGCATTTCACAGGATATAGTACCGGAACGGTGTTTATCAGTGAGAGAGCAAGAGCAGGTGTCTCGGTGCTCTAACCCTAGCGCTAACGCCGTGCAACGCACATTAGAGGAGCCGCCACGTAGTGAGCATCGGGTGCCTAACACCGAGGGTGAGGCAAACACCTCGTTAGAAGATGAAAGAGAGGGGGAGCAGGACACACAGCCGTTGGAAACGCTAGCGACTAGGTCTATGTCAGGTTTCGACCTGGGGCAGTTGGAAAGTCAGAATTCTGTCGGCGAAGATATTATTGAGGACAGTGAACGGCTTGGGTCAGTCACTGAGAGTTATTTTGCAGAAGAGCAAAAGTGAGAACGAATCACTGGCTGATGCTTGGCGCTAGGCAAAAGACGGGTCACACGGTATGGTAATCGACGGTCAGTTGCTCTATCATAGGGAGCAGTTAGGCGGGAAACAATGCCTCCAGTTGGTAGTACCAAAGTCCCGCCGAGCCGAAGTACTAGAATTGGCGCATGACAGCCCTTGCGGTGGTCACTTTTCAGAAAAGAAAACAAAAAAGCGTATTAAAGCCTCCTTTTATTGGCCATCATTGGGATCGGATGTAAAGCACCATTGTCAGAGCTGTCACGGGTGCCAGGTTCACGCACGGAGGCTTAAAGCTGATCGGGTACCTATAACGCCGCTGGACAGACCGCAGACACCTTTTGAGGTAATTTACCTTGACTGCATAGGCTCCCTTGAGCCAGCTCCCTCACGGGGCCATAAGTATGCTGTAAGTGTTGTTGATCTGTGTACACGATGGGCAGAAGTGATTCCGCTGCGGGCAATAACAGCCAAGGCAACGTGTCAAGCTCTAATAGATGTATTTAGCCGCTGCGGAACGCCGGAGCTGATATGTAGCGACGAAGGAACCAATTTCACCGCTGAACTAACCATGGAGCTCATGCATAGGTTAGGTGTTAAAATGAGGTTCGCGACGCCCGATCACCGGCGGAGTAACGGTATCGTGGAACGCTGGAATGGGACGTTCAAAGGTATGCTGCGCCACGTAATCGACACGAACGGAGGCGTCTCTCATCATACTCTAAGAAAAATAAGAGTCAAAAGAGAGTCACTGCACTCTGACTCTCTTGGCCTGTCGCAGAAACCCACCAAGGAGGGTCAAACTTTTCTGAGGGGGTCAGTTGACTCCGTACGGCTCGCAACTCTTGTAAGAAGAGTCACCGTGAGAGTAAACTGACACCTGCAAGAGATACTAAGGATAACCGTGTGTGTGTGTGTGTGTGTGTGTGTGTGTGTGTGTGTGTGTGTGTGTGTGTGTGTGTGTGTGTGTGTGTGTGTGTGTGTGTGTGTGTGTGTGTGTGTGTGTGTGTGTGTGTGTGTGTGGACCATTCTTATACCTGCACGTGGGAAAGCTTTGCGCAATAAATTTTCTGGGTTAACTACAATTTCAATCAACGCGATGCACTTGCAGCGGTCAATTTCCTGCACATGTTTAATTACTGAATCTGTACACAAATTCAGAATGAAATAATATTAGCAGTGGAACGAAGTATTACGCGTAGTGAATATTGGCCTCGAGATCTTGGAGTGGCGCCCTCTCGCGTGTGATGTCAGAGCGGGGACTCCGATTTCAACCGCGCTGCAGCAGCCGCTGCTCCTGTACGCGTGTCGTCTGCTTCACGTGAGAACTTTGTCAAACGAACAGCCTCGCGACGGTCAACTAACGCCTGCAACGATTGTTTTCGAGTGTAATCTTGAACTTGTTTTAGTTGCGGCCCAATCGACAGGGCCAAGAAATCCCCCGGATGGCCGACGAGTGCGCCGATGCCACCGACCGCATTGCTCGTAAGAAAGTGAAACTATGTGTGAGTGTTCGCGCTCGTTATCTTGTTTCCGCCGTACGATACTAATTAGTTTGAGTGTTTCTTTCGATATTACAGTAAGCGTGCCGTTCTCGAGCATCTACAAGTATAAGCTTGCGAAACGTCGCGGTGTCTCATCGAGGGCGAGGCGGTGTACGACGCAGGCCACGTTGTTGAATGCGCGGTCGAGGCCGTCAACGGAGGTAGCATCACCGTCGCCGCTCTCGTCCTCCAAACAAGTGGACTCACCAACCCACCGCACAACGTCTCTGTCGTGATCGACAGCAGTGAAGTGGCCAATGCTCGCTGCTCGTGCAAAGCAGAGTGAGGCAATGTCAACGTGTAACATAACATAGAATTTATGTTCACTGCTGGTCTGCAGTTGGTGTCGAGCTCATATCGCCTTTTGCATTGTGTTAATGTTTCTAAATTAAGAGGCAAGTTCACTATTGAGACTAGTTTGAATGTTTAATGTTGGCACCATGAAATATTTAATTGCGGCACCATTTCTATTATTTCTATAAATGAAAAGAGACTTCGTAGGTGACTTCGTGGCTTCGTAGGTAAAATACGTATGTACACCATCCAGACGCAGCCGTAGTCTCATACATCCTGCGCCGCTCAGTTGAGCTCACGAGGCGCGCTTACCCGCGAGGCGATTCGGAGGCCGCGTCGTCGGCTCCTTGTCTAGGGGCCTTCGTCGTGGGACGGCACCGCACCTGGTGTAAGTCGCCTATGCTTATAGCCTGCGTGCAATAAACAGCTTAAGTATTGGCGAGGCGCTTAAACACGGTCACAAACTTACCGAAGAGTGGCGCGTACGGTGGGTAGCAGAAGTCACTGTCCGCGAAGTGTTTGCTGCACACGGTCGATGAAGGCGTGGGGCGCTTTCCCATTCTGAGCTTGACCATCCACTTCTTGTTCAGCTTCGGGTCCTTAGGATAGTTGTGAAAGCTAACGCCTCTTTCACGAGCGGACGAAGTACACTGAGGCACAGAGCAGTACTTCACCATTGCGCAGCACTCGCCGCGGAGACAAGCGGCCGCAGTTCTAAAAAACAAAGAGCCGTAGTTCTAAATGAACGTTAAAAGCAGACCCACGGTTGTTCGAACAGCGTCAGTAGCCACCATACGCGAGATAACCAACTGAACTGCTTTTTTGTTGAGATTTACCGCAACGGTGGCTTCAACACGGCGCTGGGCCTGCGTAGCAGACGAAAGCGCGCGAATCCCCGCTCTGACGTCATACAGGCGCCGTTCGCAGCGCCGCCATCGGTCGCACACCAGGCGAATAGCTACTCCAGAACAAGCAGAAACTGTTAAACTCGGCATTTGGATGTTCGCGTAGGACTATTATATGTCTATATGCGACGATAATAAATGCATGACAAAAGTGTTGGCGCAAGTAACTACCTTTATTTGGTTACGTTCAGACTGTCTGGACTTTATATAAATTCATTGCATTAGTAGGAAAGTGGACCATACCGAAGACGAAGTTGTCTAAGTACGGCACTGCCTCCGCCCCCTCCTTGCCCTCCCCCCCTTCTTGTAAACAAACTCAGGGTGGTAAAGAGGGGTGGGGGAAGGAGATGCGAGGAGGAACTTTCACAATGCCCCCACCTCTGCTCCCTGTAGCAGCGCTGGCTCAGCAGACAAACTTGGATAATGAGCATTTTTTTTCTCATCTACCTCCGCGCATTAAAACACGTTGCCGAAACTTCCACGGCCCCCCTCACTGCCCCTTTAAGGCGCAAGAATGCGCCCCTCTGTTACCACACAGTAAGTCTGCTGGTCTTCGGTCATCAGCTGTAGCGATGAGGCGCTACAGCTACACAGCCTTAGAGATCCGTACGAAAGACGGATCTCTAAGGCTGTGCTTTTATCTCACCGTCGCTTGCGGCGCGAGCTTAGAAATTATGTAGATATAACCTCTCTCATTTGACCAAAAATAAACATACATTTTCAAGCCTAGGCATAAAGAACCAGTACGCGTTGCAAGCACGGCTTGCACCTCCTACCAAGGTCAAAATTACACTTTTTAAAAATATGGTATGACAACATAACACTACTGCCCCCTATGAAATTTTCTCACTGAGCGAGCCGTTGGAACAGGTCTTGTTCAACAGGCTGACTGCGGCGCGTGTGATGCATTTCGTCCGCGTGTTTTCAACGTGTTTACTAATATTACGTGCGGTATTGTGCGTTTATCATCGTTGGCGCTCATCGAGTGGACAAATTTAACATGTTAGGGCGTTGTACAGCACGCGGTCGCCGGCGGATGGAGCGTCGTAGTCGCCTCTTCCCAGCGACAGCCACGACCGACGCGGAACTTTGTGCGTGCTCGCAAGGAAGCTGTTTTGCCCAGTTTGTCGATTATGCAAGTACGTGGTCGAATAGCGAGTGCACCTTCTGAGAAAGTCCCTTTCCAGTGATGTGATAAACTACGACTGCGGTTCTGGAGAAGAAAGTTCAGCCATTTGATGAGACTGTCGACGGGAAAGCCTCCGGGACTTGGTGAGTGCAATGAAGTCACTGAATTATGTAACTTGATTACTTCATTGCGAAATTGCTGTTGGTGCGCAGGAACCGCATAAGACAGCCCGGGCGGTGTGTTCACAAAGCAAGGATGAGTGGTCAGAGGAACAGCAGGTATGTTTGTGGTTCTGTCAGGCGACTGCCCCCCCCCCCCCCCGCGCTGTACTTGTGAGTGTGCGTGCGTGCGTGCGTGTGTGTGTGCGTGTGTGCGTGGGTTGTGTGTGTGTGTGTGACGTGCTGGTCGTCCTGTAGGCCGTTTACGGTGTTGATGGAACAAAAGTAGCGTTTCAGCAACGTCGGTAATAACGTGCGAAACAACCAGATTGCAGGAGGCGGGGACGCCGATATAACATATATCACTGCCACAAGCACAGACGACTCCGTTTAGTAGCGCGTGTATCCTGGTGATTGCGTTACAAAACAGTGTGTATTCGTTTTTGTCAGTACTGAACATAATTGCTTTGTCGTGAGGGTAATAATGTGGCTGAGCATGCTTGTTGCTTGAAGGCAATATATATGAGTCATTTATGTCATATGCTAGTGCCACGAAATGTACACTGCAGCAACTGCAATCGTGATTTGAAGCGAGCGAGATGGTTCTGGGTTATCGTAGGTCGATGAATGTGTCAGTTCAATGAAGATGTCGTGAACGAATTATCATTTGCATTTCAAGACAACATTGTTATTATGCATTGTTGACTTGAGCTGTCATAAGGGGTGAGCTGGATATCGAAAGTTATATGATTCACTCGGATCATAAGGTATTCTACATGGCACTAATGTTTAAAATATGTGTCTAGGCTCAACAGGTACCTGGCAGACAAGCATTGGAATGAAAGTATTTGACTAAGATTTCACTCCACGTAGATTCCACAGCATTGGCTGTGGAATCTGCGTAATATTTTTGTGCATTTCATGGTTTCAGTATCAGTGTCTCAAATGTTTAGGCACTACATGCAGGCAAGTTACCGAGGTTGCGAGCTGACTCGTTTTGCAAAGGTGACCTGCCTAAATGTTGCATTTCACTCTTTTATAGATGCCAGTGGGGTTGGTACCGTCATTCATCTCCTATTCCTATTGATTGGGCAAAAGGTTGACATGTCTGCACCACTGGTAAGAGCCATTACGCTGAAACAATCTCTCTCTCTTTTTTTGATGGGGGCTTCAATGTGAATTGTAAACATTTCTTGTGGTGAGAAAAAGCATTCAGATGTGGCCTTTCAGGATTTTCTGATTTATCATAACAACTTCTATGGGGTTAAAAAGCAGCATACTCTGTCATAACATTCACGAAATAGGTTCACTATACGCTTCATGGCCAGGCATCCCGCTGGAAAGGCATTTCATGGACAGATATAGTGTAATTGTAGCACATTTCACAAATAATGGATGTTCACTGTTGGGCCACTACCATATATGTTTGAGTAAATGTGCTTAGTAATGAATTACAGCACAACCAAGGACAAGGTCTTCCAGAAGAGCACAAACGCAGCACTGAATGTTTGAAGAAATGTGTTCAGTTTCTCTTGAGTACTGCGATTGTGGAAAAGCTGTGTGATGCACCTGTAGGCATTTGGCTGCCATAATAAAGCTTGTTTTTTTCCTCTCCTTTTTTAGGTTTATGGAAGGATGCATACACACTGATACCCGCCTTCACTGCCAAAAGTATCCTGTCCTCTCCAGAAATGAACATCATGTTGGAGAATGTCCAGACTTATGGGCTGAGTGTTGCTATTGGTATGTCACCAGCATCCGTTCTTCGAGCTCATCTCATTGCAGCAATATGTATCTGTGTGCAGGACCTCCACATGTTTATAAAATTGTTCACACAAAATGCAAGGCTCTTAATTATTTTTTGGTTCCCCTAAATGCTCCAGTTGTCCGAAAAGGATGCCATTTAGGAGTTACAGGAGAAACAGCCCATATTTGCAGTAAGATTACTTTGGAGTAGGTAGTTATTGAGAAAGGGTAGAAGGAATACTTTGTTTTCTATAAAAGCAACTATAAAGGAAATTCTGTAGTATCATGTGTAGAATTTCTGTTAGTGAGATGTATTCCCCTTTTTTTACTTTGCTATGGACTACTGTACAGAGAAACTTAGGAAAAAGTGCAGAAAAGTAGCAATTTTGAGAATACAGTGTTCTTCGAACCATTCTTGACTAGTATGGACGCTTCATTTTGAAGCAGAAGTTTGATTGCTGGCAGAGCACGTTGTGACACCATGTTGTCAACACTAAAAGGCTCTTGCATTTTTGTGTTCTGAATGCATGAACTGTTGTGCTGCTAAATGAAATAGCAATGTATAGCACAGCTGCTAACCTTGTAAACATTCAATGTGAATTTTTTGTCACAACTGGCAACGTTTTTTTATGCTGTAGTGCACTGCCTTTGGTAACTTCTGCTCAGGTAGTGGTTTATATGTGCCTCTCATTGCACCCTTTCCTTTTCGCATGTGATAATCTAACTGCTTCACCAAAACACATGATGCTCACAGGGAACTGTTTCATGCTCCTTGTCACTTTTTCCTGTGGCAATGCATTCATTTAAGATGCTTAGTGTGCCTGTTGTTGCACCTCATTTTTTTATGCACATGAGATAGCTGTGTACACCTAGATAAGCAATACTCATTGTGCTCTGTTTGATGCATATGTTGACGCCGCATTTTCTCGTGGCGTAGTATCAGTGCAAGGTGCTTAATGTGCCTTCTCTGTGTTGCTAACAAACTGCTATTATACACAGCAGCTGCCTTAGACACTGTGTTGCCATGACCAATCTGCAATGTGCACTTTTTGTTGCCTATTGCCACTGCCTTGTTTACATGATATAATGGACCAAATATTTAACTTCTGAAGTTCCAAGTCAGAGCTCTGTTGAAGTCTGCATATTTTCACAGAGCTTTTATCGTACAAGTGGTTATGTGGGTGAATTACGTCGCTGAATTTGCACGAGTGACAGCTAAGTGTACATTTTCCAAGTACATCATTACACTCTTTAGCAGTGGTAAGTTATCCATGTATTCTAAACTTTGAAAGAGACCTGTAGGATTTGTTGTTTGTCATTTTTAAAGTATGCATCTTCTGAACAATTTTTTCACACTGGCATGTGATATGCATATTGTATGTTCATAATGGTAGGCATATTGTTTAGTGTGAATATCGTTATTTTTGGTTGAAAGTAATAGGGGGCCTTGCAATCGTCCAAGTGTACAAGCTAATTAACTTCATTTTACCATTATCTTTTTGTGAAAACACTTGTGTGCTATTACCTTCACTTTTTATGTATAAATGACTGGAACACATTTTAGTACCACATCAGTAATTCATTTATTATGTTTGCAATGTCAGTGTACTGAGGTTGTCTTATTTCCTTGAGGCATTGTTAGACTTGTAAGTAAAGAAGCTACTAATGATGTTGTTGTGCTGTAGATCAGCACTTTGAATATATTGAAAGTGCAGACGGATCTTTTGCATATAAACATATTTCCATTTATTGGATTAGTCTCTCTTCTAGTTATGCCATTTCATGTTCCTATGTATGAACAGACATTATTCCACATATATGTCGGGTTAAATTGAATTGCTCTTGTACTTGTTTCATTTCTTTCATTTGAATGAGACTACCTACGACAAGTGCCATTATGTATGTGTATAATAAATTTCTTTCTTAAGCTGTTGTTTGTGTCCGAGGAAATATTTCTACCATTCAATAAGGAACTGCAGACAATCTTTTGCAGTCGTTTCACTGTGCTCTAAAAGTCATGTAATTCTTCAGTTGTTTCGTGAATATAAGGTGAAAATGCAAATGCATTTTCTTTTGCACACGTTGGCTCTATGGGGTCCTTTGACTCACCTAAAATGAATACCTGGCTCTCCCTGTTAGTAGTCTTGTGACAACACATAAAGAGTCTCTTGACTCAGTTACAGTAGTTATTTTGCAGAGTCGTTTGACCCATTTGGTATGACTACCTTGCTCTATCTTTATAAGAGTCGAGTAACTCTCAGCAGTGGTCGTGCAATCCTTTGGACAAGAGTCCTAGCACTCTTCATAAGAGATGCAAGTGACTCTCTCAGGAGTGGTCACACGATCCTTTGTACAAGAGTCCTAGCACTCTTCGCAAGAGAGTCAAGTGACTCTCTCAGCAGTGGTCACATGATCCTTTAGACAAGAGTCCTACCACCCTTCGCAAGAGAGTCAGTGTACACTCTCGCAGCGCCGTGACTCTCCTGCAGAAAAGAGAGTTGACGGGTATCTTCAAAGAGAGTCATATATGTGGCAAGCCCTGACTCTCCTAAAAGAGTAAGGTATACCATCTTTTTTCTTAGAGTGTGTGATGGTTCTGGGACGTAAAACCCCAGAAATCAGTCAACAGGAAACGTGGTCGCTGCGCTACTTTTTCCAACAAGTGTAATTAGGGGATGCGTCCAAATGTAAGGGAGGGTGCAAAACAGCAGATGTCTTGAATTTGTTACAATTTTCTCTTTAATGTAAGGGCGGTGCCTTTCGAACTCTAATGGTGTTCCGACTGCCCGAACACCACGGGGTCACCTTGAGTTCGCTTCCGCGACCTCCATCAACAATTCAAGATTTCACGGAAGCCAGCGCTTTGGCCACTCAAGCGGTGTTTCTAGTTCACTCTAGCTGAATGCAGGAGAGAAAACAGTTTTTCTTGGTACACTAGAAACAACTAGCCACAAACGAGCGGTGATACTATCGCCTACTTTGTGAACTTGTCCTTGAGGGTACTGTAAGCCCCCGGGACTCAATGACAACCGAGTAGTGCTGCTCTACACAGATGCAGTAGCTCAAAAGCACAGAGCTGTTGCACTTCTCAAGGTCTTTTATCCACAATTATTGCACGCCGCTTGTTTTGCCCGCGAGATTCATGGGGTTTGTAAAGAGCAGAGAAGGTCGGTTAGTTCCATTAACGAACTAGTAGCTGAAGGTAAGGCAATGCTCTTTAAGCCGCCTTCGCGCGTTCGTGCTTTTAAAGAGCAGTTACCAGATGCGCCTCTTCTACCAGAGCGCGTTGTAACCCGCTGGGTGAGATGCTGAAGGCATTGGGGTACTACAACTAACACTTCCCTGGTGTTAGCGCTGTTATTAGCAGCTTTGCAGCGGATAATAGCATAGCGATGAGAAGGGCGCAGGCTTTTCTACACCACCATGCATTTGAACCTGACTTGGCATATTTATGTGTTCATTCTACTTCTATTGCAGTAAGCATGCGGGAACTGGAATGTTTGGGCGCTCATCTGAGTCGGAGTGCTGAGCTAACTTTGTGCGAACGGTTTGCCACTGCACCCAATCGACCTGTTGATCACAGCGTTATCTGGAACGTCAAATCTGTCGTGGAGAGAAATCCCCAATTTCCTGCGCTGGATCAGCGAAGGATGTGTACAAGATTCTGAGCGGGGAAGATTACAAGAATCCAGATGTAATTAGTGCATCGAGGGCTCCACGCTACAAGCGCGCTCCGCTAACTTGAGTGGACGTTAGCGTTCTTTTTCTGCATATAGACAAAGAGTGGCTGATCGCAGGCGCAACTTCAAGCCAGAAAACCTTGGGATGGCAGTTCTTTTCCATTGCTTTCATAGCATTTCTCACAGCGTCGAATCCTCCTAGGTTTCACGTAAATCTGTTAAATGGCTATTCTTGTCCGAATTCTTTTCCTGAAGAAATCAAAATTAAGTTTCCCAAAGCACAGGATTCATATGTTGTGTTAGAAATCGAAGATTTTTCCTGAAACACGCTTCTGAAGTTAACGTAACGTTACCGTTTTCAGGACCTGTTACAGGCGACTGAAACCTTGCCTTTTTCCTCCCTGAACTTCTGGTTTGTAGTGATGACATCACTAACGTGATCGTTCCAGGAAATGAATTCAGTAAACAGGAAACAGATACTTGTAAACGTAGCAATGATTTCTGATGGGGAAGAGTTAGAGTTAATTAAACTGAAGGCTTTTGTTCCCTTGTCTAAACATAATGTCTTGTGCTTTCGCTACATTCATAGGCAATCTATTTCTTGTGACCCATTAATGCATCTTTTCACGCATACGATTAACAGTTAATGGCAGCGATTCTCTGCAAAAGCGCTTGGATTATACAAAATGCAGTCACCTGCTAAAGTTCCGTAGAGGATCCCACACATTCTGTGAATCGACGTTCTACAATGTAATCAGCAAGTAATTTATCTCTGCGGCACTATTTGGCACTAAGCCAAATGGCACGCGTAGGATCAACATCTACATGCGTGTTGGATCACAAGTGCGTAACGTCCAATCAATGCCTAAGCACTGCGAGCTACACTTTGATTTCAATATCGGTAAAGGCTGTTTCTCGTGTGGATGTGGCAAACACACAATGCTACAAGCAAGTGAAACAAAATCAAAACCCCGAATGTGCGTAAGCACCACCTACGTAGCCTTCGCTCCACATAACGGTCTCTTTTGAGTTGCTGTGCTGGAATATCATCGGTCTCTTTATAGAGGATGATGTTGAACGAACCAGACTTTGGTTGAGACACGTTCGTGTCAGGAGCGGGAATGATAAAGGTAGATCAAGCGTTTCTGCGTCGTAATTGTTAACAATTGCCCTATGTTTAGAACATCCGCAATTTCATTACAATAATCACTGAAATGATGCTCTCCAAGTGAGCGCCTGTCTACGGTACAAATTATGTTTGCCAGTCCAGTCTTCAGCTTCCAAATCATTGCTGATAGAACAAAGAAACGTCATCTCTCGTGAAGTGCTTGAGAAGTTTATTTGAAATACTAACCATGTTCAAGTAGGGGTAATCAATCAGACTCTCGTTGTCAAACTGCTAATGGTAGAGCTTGTCAACCCGTATGCGGTCACTAAAACTCATCCCAGGCTTATTGTGGACGTCTTCAAGGGTGTCACCGTTCTTCTTGAGCATGGTTGGCGAACTTTTATCGATGGAAAAGGCGGTCGAACCATACAGCATAATAGAGTCGTAGTCGAAAGGCGTGATCAGGCGGCTCCAGGGGAGGTCTATTTTAGTGAACTGGCGTTCGAATCCTGGGAAAATGCAGAAGGACAGGGCGATTTGAAAGAAGCGCGGCACTTATTCGTACGTTTTAGTCACACTCCGCTCGTGCGCTGCAAGAACACTCATCGGAAAAAAAGTGCACTTTTTTGTTGACAGCGAAAAATTACTATTAAGTTCAAACATTGCACTTATCTTTTGACTGTTCGCCTAGGGAGGTGGCCTGAATAAAGCAGCACGGGCCCACGCATACTTCTGGTACCCTGAATGCTATTTCATTACCATTTTACTTGGCGCCAGCAATAAGCACGGCATCTGAGGTATGACAAAGCATATCGGGAACTATCTCGCTGAAGGGCGCCAATGAGGTTACAATGTTCGCCATTGATCGTCAATTCTAAATATGCATTGCGGAACGTAAGAACACGTGGAAATGGAAACTTGCTATTCAAGGGGCGGTCAAAACCAAGCAAACTACTGGTACTTGTGGCATGCGCTTATAGACGTCAACATTACACAGCGCACAGGAAGCCTCTTTCATATTTTAGGCAAAATATATGTACATAACAGTTCATCCGTAGCGTTAATTTATTTAGGAGCACACGTTGGTCTGCATTTTTACGTTAGTAAATTAAATATCAACACGTTAGAAATGGTGTCGTCGAGAACCTACGCGCTAAAAACAACGGGACAGAAGCTGCCACTCCGTAGCTGGCTTGAAGCGAAAAGGAGTAAAAGGTCCCAACAGATGGCGCGAGAGCAGGGCGAACGCAGGAAATCGGGATTTTGAACCTTCATTGCATCCATCACGGGGAGACTAAGAGGGGAGGGAGAGAGCGCGAGGGTTAGCGGGGAGGGAGACAAGGGAGGATTTTACGATTCAGGGGTGGCAGAAGACTACCGTCTTTCGGCCCCATTTGCAGCGAAGCAAGCAGATATGAGGCCAATCTTTTCTTTTTCTCGGAGATTATGAGAGACGCTGTAGTGGAGGTCTCCGAAATTTAGACCACCTGGGGTTCTTTAACGTGCATTGGCATCGCACAGCACACGGGCCTAAACATTTCGCCTCCATCGAAATGCAGCCGCCGCGGCTGGGATTCGATCCCGCGTCCTGCATCGTGATGGTTGGGTGGAGCGCATAGCATCCAAGAAGTACGCCAGATGAAGGCTGCCTGAACAAGAGCGTTTTATTACAGGCGCCTATCGTTTTTATAGCCACCGCGAATTTATCTCTTGTACAATCGGGTGCGACTCAGTACAAGCATAAACAAACGCTATCTATAGCAGCAGGCAGTCATGCGCGCGCACTTATAGCGCATTCTACTTTGCAGCACCGCGACCTTCGGAGCAGCAGGCGAGTGCCATAACCACTAGACCACCGTGGCTGGGCTCGCAGAGCTGTTTCTTGCCGTCCGTCTTATCCGTGTTTCGGCGTAACGATAACAGCTTGCCTCTTGCACCGAAAACAAGTCGCAGTCCAGTTCTGTCAGAAATTTTCTTATACCTTGTCAACAGAATGCACGCACGACAAATGTGTTAGAGCGACGCCTTCTGCCACACTTATCACGTCCTGCTTTTCCCTTCTTTCCAACACCTGCGTTATAACGAGAGGAAAGCCAGCGCCAGCTTCCGACCATAGGCGCAGCGAACTGGCAGGCACGTTTAATGCCACGCTGTCGTATCTTAACGTTCATCGGCGGCCCACCAGCTGTTCACAGAAGGCAGTACGAGCGCATTTTTTTTTCTCTTCTGTACGCATTTGCGTGGGGCATCTTTACACCCCCGCACTCAGTTGACACGTACATGATCATCGTTACGCGAAGCGTAATAGGCGGTGCCGTGATAAACCAAAGCCACACCTTAAGAAAAACAAACGTATAGCCAGTATTTGAGAAGTACACTATTAAACGGAAGACGTTAACGCAGTTGTAAATACCAGGCCGCACATTTCAAATCCGCTAGCGTACAACCTGCAAGTGGATCAGTGGCTGCGAATTTTCTCCATCATGCGGCTGCGCCAACACATGGTAGCTTCAGAAGATTTCGTCCGGCACAGTGGTCTAGTGGCTATGGTTCTTGGGAATGGTCCCATAAAAACCGGGTTGAAATCCCGGCAGTGGCGGCCGAGCTTCCAGTGAGGAAAGACGCTTGAGGTCCTTGTGCTGTGCGATGCCAGAGCATGTAAGTAACCCAGTAGTTCCAGTTCGCGGAACCATACACTGCGGCACCCCCCCTCCCGCTATTCCGTATCCTTTTTTTCCACCCTAACGTTCAGCCATGCTCCCCACAAAATCTGCGGAAAGCGGCGTGGTTGGCTCAACCGACTCACATCGTAGCCAGAGCCGAGGGAAAGCAAATGTCTATGTTTCATTTATGTGTAAAATAACCCTTATGAAAATTGCTAGCAGCGGCGTAATTCTCAGCAGCCGTAAATGCTTTGTATCTGTGTGCTGCTGGTTCGAAGAGGCCTGGAGACGCCCTTGGCATTATGCGAGTTGCGGTGAAGCATCGTTGTCGACCGCCGTTGCGGATTATCTTCCGCGCTCTGTTGGCTAATTGCGCTTCTATTTTAGTCTTGCATTTGTTCCGAAGGCTTCAGCATTACCATGGGGACACAGCTATTTTACAGTGGTAGTTACGGGCTGGCCATTCTTGAAAAGTAGATGTTTTTCTACGGGCCACCTCTCTGATGGAGCACGTAGTTTTCTTAGAGAAAGGTATCTTCTTCCACTGCTACGTATTCGCCGCCTTCTTCGCAACCGTCTGCTTCACCATCACCGTCATCCTTTGCTTCTCTTTTCGCGTCATTCCACCTTTGGTACTGCTTCCTCGTGTTCATCAGCAGAACCACACTCGATGACGGACGACAAATAATTCTTACCACATCAGAGCTGTGGCTGAAAACACGAAGTTCCTGACCATGGGGCGATAGTGAGGGGCATATGTCACTGCTCTTATTCAGCTGTAGGCTTAAGTCCTCGCAGGCGTGAAGGATATTTATTTGGAGGGATGTCGGTGACGGAAGCCATCGCAAGGAAAATCGGCCATTGTAACGAGCACATTACCTCCTTACGCTGTAAAAGTTTACGTTGAAAAGCAAATGATGTGGAGCATCCCTGCGATGAACTGTTGCACTGACCGAACACCTACTGGGACGAAATCTGTGGAAATTGGGCGAAATTCTGTGGAAAGTCCATTCAGTTTCTGGGTGAGCTTGAATGGTAAAATATCTCCCTCGAATATAACCTTCAGTGACAAGGAGAGGACGGAGTGGGTTAGGGAACAAATGCGTGTTACGGACATACTAGCAGAAATTAAGAAGACGCATTGGATGTGGCTGGGTCATGTAATGCGAAAGTAAGACAACCGTTCTTCATGAAGGGTAACAGAGTGGATCTCTACAGAAGGCAGCTAAACGTGGCAGGGGGCAGCGGAAAGTTAGGTGGCCAGATGAGGTCATGATGTTTGTGGGGATAGATTAGTCGCAGTTAGCACAAGACGGCGATAACTGGAGATCTGTTGGAGAAGCCTTTGCCCTACAATGGGCGTAGACAGGATTATGATGACGATGATGATGACGACGATGATGGCGAATAAGCTCCCAGTTTGATTAGGACCACCTTATTTGCAGTGAAACGTTTTTTTAGCGTTAGCTACACTGGCCTAGCCAAGCCCGTTTCGCGCGGCACATCAAGAGCCGTGCTGCGCATGCGCAAGGATCAGTGATGTCACACAGCTTGCGCACCGGAGCCACCGGAGCCGGCACCTCTCGCGCACTCCGCCGCCGCCGGTCTGCGCATTCCAGAGGAGTGACGTCGTAGCCGTGGTAGACGCACTCAGGCCCGGGAAGGCTCTACGTTTCAGCGATCGCCGCAGATGGCGTAAAAATCAACCGCGGCGAGTTCCATCGAGTTGCGCGCAAAGTGGAGCTACTGACTCCTCTTTTAGCGGTCGGATACTTTAGTTTGCATTTTCTCTGCTAGGGGCGCTCAACGTGAGCAAAAAATTGATATAAAAACGTATTGAAAGTATTTGACAAGCTTGGTTACAGTGTCGTTTTTCATAAAGTAAGTAAAGATGTGTTTTTCTTGGACCTTTAGCGTAACGTACGTGCTTGAGTCTAAGTTTTGAGATTACACTGACGTGCGATGAGCAGCAGCCCATTGGTATCGATTGAGTTTCGGCCGCTTGTTTGATTCAAATTGTACCGCGGTCATTTCCTTCGACCACGCACGTTCGCTTTACGTTACAGTCAGTCTCAGGGGTATGAGCATTGTGTTGCTGCTTATGGCCGGGCACATACGGGACGTGGAAAGCGTGGGGTGTCGATCGCCGTTTGTGATTGGCTGTCGGGGATGCAGGGGCGGAGCAACCAGGGTATATAAGGTGGCTCCTCTTCCCTGGCACTGGCGGAGGTTCAGGCTTCAGTCTGGACAGACGCTTTTCGGCGCAGTGGAAATAAACGTTCTCTTCATCGGCCTGCGACTCTCACTTCGTGCTGCCAGCGTGTACTCGGGTCACCGAGGGGCGCCGACAACGGACCTTCTTATTTAACTGGCGCAGTCGACTCCAGGATCGGACAGCCCGCAACGAGGGAGACGTTTGGAGGTCGGTGGAGGTGAGCTGCCGTCGTCGTCACCACTGCGCCGACTTTGAAGAGTTCGGGCGCTACCGCAAGAACGGCACGAGAAGTGCCCAACGTCCAGCTGCCGAACGAGTGATGGTGCTGGAAAACCTCGTGGGCGAGAAGGAAGCTGCCTGAAGACGCCCGCAGCGGAGTCCTCGGGCGCACGGTCGAGTAAGGACGAGGCAAGGCTGCAAGCGGCGGACGTGTGGTCAGCGCTTCGGTGAGAGGAGCCGCGGCGAAAAGGCAGCGGCAGAAAGCCTTGGCGCCGTGAATGAGGCGACGGTGTTGAAACGCCGAAAAGGAACTTTGTTGCCGCGCGACAACAGTGCTGCTGTGCGGGTAGGTGACCTGCAGTTCATCGCCACCCCGAGATTTGGAGTCGTCCATTGTGAGCCTGGACACTTGCGAGCCGGAGTTTCGACGAGGACTGTAAGCCAAGGAGCCAGAGGTGCAACCGGCAACGAGCGTCGCTGCAGAAGGTGAGACCCATTTCGTGCTTTCCTTTGGTTCTCGAGTGAATGCACTTGCGTTCCGGCACTCTCTGGGAGCTTGGCAATATGGATGATAGTGCTCGTGTGTTGATAAGGCTCGTGTGTTGACTAAGGCTCGTGTGTTGATACGACCAGTCATAAGATGGGTCGTGCAGATGAGCTGAAGCTCGAAATCGAAGCTCTTAAGCTTCAGCTCGAGGTAGAGAAGCTGAAGACCGCGCGCTTTCTGCAGAATGCAGCAGAAGCACGGAGCGAGACGAGCGGGTTAGGCAGGTATGCCAAAGACTTAAAGGCGGTTCTTGTCCCCATGCCCGCTGATGACACCATGATTCCCGCATGGTTTAAAATGGCTGACATGCTGCTAAAGATGCTGGGAGTACCAGAGGAAATGCAGGGCGCTCTTATACTGCCTTTCCTAACCGAGAAGGTCAAGACATCGGTGATTAGTCAGTTACGGAGTGGCACTTTTTCCTATGGGGACCTTAAGGAAAAGGTGCTCAGGGAACTAAGACTGACCCCGACAGAGTACCGCAGGTGCTTCCTAGAGACAAAGAAGGAAGTACGAGAACAGAGCTGCGATCGTACGAAGCTCACGGGTTCGTTTGGTAAGGCGGTAACAACCGAGGTTGCGCGCGTTCCTGTCGGCCTGCCGTGTCCGTCGGAGAATACTCGGCGCGTATCATTGCCCGTGAGTCGGGAGCTGGCCACTAACGCGGATGTGCTGATGACTCCGGGTGACCATGATAATCATTGTCTTGCCATGTCGCGGTCAGAGCCTAAGCTTGAAGGTAGTGTCTGCGGCTTAGTGGAGAGGTCAGCAGAGCAAGCGGTAATCCTTGCTAATGGAAATGGGGTAGATACCGCCACTCCTTTTTGTGAAGAGGAAATAGCGCGGGACGCGGTCCGCGAGGAACCAAACAAAGGAGACGAGGACGACGTGTGCAGTGAAGCGACCTTAGAGTCGGCACATGAACGCGAGGTCAGTAGGGACAATAAGATCTCCGAACAGGAGGCTGATCCCGCTTCAGGCGGCAGAGAACAGGCCAGCATAGCTAAAGTGGGCGCCGCCGGAGACCCAGCGCAGGTGTGTAGCCTAATGGCAAAGGAACGGCCTATACCGTTTAGTGCCAACGCTCCTGCAGAAGAGCAAGTGCATGAGAAATCATCGGCAGAGGCACATCATGCGTTTGACGTGGTAGGAGAGGCAGTCGCGTCGATGCCGGCCTTAGCAGCGCCATTTCCGTCATCAGGCCAAGCGATCGGCCACTGCCCTTCTCGGGAGAGGGACGGAGACCAGCGCAGTGTTGCTGTTCTCAGTAAGGGTAAAGCGCCCACAAGGGAGAAAGGATCTGCAGCCGAACGGGGTGCGTTTGGGACAGTGTGGACAAGGGAGACGTTCGGCAGGTGGATTTTCGGCATAAAGGTCAGGCTTAAGACTGACCAGGACCCCTTGACCTTCCTGACCCGCTCAGCTCCTCGCAGTGCATTTTCCACATGTTATGTATAGTCTGGGACATCCGGGAATAGTCCGTATCGACAGGGCAGTGGAAGCTCTTTTTCATGTTTTGTTTTTCTTTGTTGTTTTTCCGAGCTGCCTGTATTTGTTTTGAAATATTCCAAGTAGTATTCTGTTACAGCATCCGCGAGTTTTAGTGTATTGTTGGGTCAGTGTATACATATTGTATGGTTTGTGTATGCTATTTTCTTGGATTTCGGCGAGGACCCTCGAGAGAGACAGTTTCTTTTGTGTGTGTGCCATTTGCTCCCTTTGAGAGTGCTTCGAGAACCAGAGAGAGCTTGAAATGTGTCTCACATGATAGGACAATCTAGTGGTGCGTGATGTGTTATGTTCAAGTGCAGTTCTCGTCTGTATGTATCCGGCGTCGCGATAGGGGGTATTGCTGGACAAAGTTACAGGTTCCAAAGGGCGTATGCGATTTTTTTGTGTGTTGTTATATCGTGTATGTTTCTTTTGTTATTATTACTGGGTGAAGAGAATGTGTTTATTTTTTTTAATCGTGTTACATAGACATCGAGTGTCTAGTAACACTCTTGAGGGGGGAGGAGTCAGTCTCAGGGGTATGAGCATTGTGTTGCTGCTTATGGCCGGGCACATACGGGACGTGGAAAGCGTGGGGTGTCGATCGCCGTTTGTGATTGGCTGTCGGGGATGCAGGGGCGGAGCAACCAGGGTATATAAGGTGGCTCCTCTTCCCTGGCACTGGCGGAGGTTCAGGCTTCAGTCTGGACAGACGCTTTTCGGCGCAGTGGAAATAAACGTTCTCTTCATCGGCCTGCGACTCTCACTTCGTGCTGCCAGCGTGTACTCGGGTCACCGAGGGGCGCCGACAACGGACCTTCTTATTTAACTGTTACCTTGTTTAGATAGCCGCTGCCACACAGCGAACGTGTCTAACAACGGTGAACTTTACCAGCTGCGACAGTTCACTGGCATAACGGTTGCATAGCTTTCGCGTGAAAATTTGATTGCCAGAACTGAGCACAGTGCCGGAAGACAACCTAGGAAAACGGATTGATCTTGCACCATGTGGCCATAGGCACCGGTGAGTAAAAATGCGCTGCTGTGCATCTTCAACAATGATTATTGTTAAACCTGCGTCACACGCGTACATTTGATCACCATCAGGGCGGATTTCGATTACGCTCGATGGTGCTCAGCTGCGGCTATATCGTTATTCTTGAGCGTGATCAGGCCCGATAGGAATCGTGTGATGATCGCGATCTGGAAGCCATATCACGATTTGGCTAATGTCAGCGCCAAACTCGATCCAGATCAGTCCTGGTCTCGATCAAAAGTGCCCGTGTAACACCGCTATTGCTTGCAAAACGGCTAAAGAACACATTTCATGAAGTGTTATTATTTGTGCAGCTAATCAGAAGCACGGCTTCTGCGTACCAATGATGTTGTATAAGAATGTTTATTTAAATATCTCACAAATGTATAAATATCTTTACCGTGAAACATCTGTTACGGACCGCAGCATAAGCTTTGCCTCCCTCTGTCAAGTGAGTTATAGCAGGAAATGCTCATAAATCCATGTTAGAGGCAAATGTACATAAGAGTATGGAGAAGGAATTCTATATTTAAATATACAAAATAGGTTCATAAGCGTTAATTGTGCATGTTTATGCAGTGGGACAAGGTAATTGCTTACTAAAGAAACAAATGTCCCTTGAGTGAGGCTTGGCTAAATGCATCACTGAAATAGATGCTCAAATAAATCTTACATGCATGCTATTCATGTTTGCAGCATTGTTGCATGCATTGTTAGACATAAATTACAAAGTTATCCATGCTTCTACCATGGTAACAGTGGCTCTTTCTTTTTTTGTTTATCAACCACAGCCTTCAAGAAACTGGGCATATCTACACACACTTAGCTGCTGTAATCTCTGAACCTGCCTCAAGTCAGCAGAGATTGTGTTGCCAATGGAAGTAACCTCAGGGACCGAAAATCCTCACACGGTATGTTTGTGGACATTTAATTTATGGTTATGCTTTGCTTATTTATTAGACCGAGATTTGGCTCACCATTTCTTTTTTATGGCTTCCTGATGAACTCGTTTATTTTTTCTATTCAGGACAATGGACAACAAAAGGATTGTTAGTTTTCAAGCCACCCTTACCAAGGCGCAAGAAGCTCAAAAGTCGCCATAGCGAAGAGAGGTTTTCCTGAACTCCATCCGTCACCAAAAACAGTTTACAAGCTCAACATGTGAAAGGAATGGGAACTGTACACCAAAATGCAGCAGTAGTATGTGGTATGTTAAACCAGCGCAAAACTGGCTGCACAAGTGATTTTTGATGCAAGAAGTAACCAGCGCAAGGGAAATGTGCCGGCTTAGGATTCCTTGGATAGTGACTGTCGCATGGTATCCTTCTGTAAGTGTGTGTCCACATTTGTATAGAGGATTGCATATAACATGGTGCAAAACAAGCCAGCAGTAGCGTGTCTGAGCGCAGCATTTCATTGCACTGAGTGTAGATTGTTGTAAATGTGAACATTATTTTGCACAGCAATGCCAAGGAATGATACCGTAAGGCATAATGCTGTCTTCTCGTAAGCTACATTGCGAAAGTTTTTGAAAGTGAAAAATGTGTACAAGCACTTGACCCTTTGTTAAAAGACATGCTATGTAGTGGTCACCTGGAGAATAACAGCCATGACTCTACTCCCAAGTACAGTTTGATTATTAGGGCAGAAGGAAAGCTGCACATAAAATTTTAGGTAGTATTTTGTTATACAGGCTGTGTAATTTGTCATGCATTTACAAAGGTCGTTCCTAGTTGCAGTGAATGAATTCTGGTCTGTTAAAGGGCTTATGTGAGGAGAGACATTCCATCCACAAAGCACTGTTGCATGTGTGCAAGCAACTTGTTTTTTGTGTAAGGTTCAGTCACAGGAATACGGCAAATAATAAAATCAGGTCCAGACAAGAGACCTAAAGTACGACATGAAGTTTTAAAAAGTAAGTTCATACAGTGCACAGAAGAGGTAACTCAGATCTCGTTAGAGCTGTTTGGCTAGTATTTGCTTGTATTTTATATTTGAAAGTGAAAGTGTACTGAGTGCTATTTCTTTGAACTACTATGCAGCTCAAAAAGGCCCGTTTTGAGCAGAGATTTCCCTATAGACCCCCTAGAGAAGGTGTTCACACCTCATCTTTCTAACCAAACCCCCTTAATTTCTAAATGTTTGTAACAAGTTCAAAATCTGGTGCTCCACACCTCCCACTGATGTCTAGACCCACCTCCTAATTTCAGTTCCTGGGGAAACCTCTGGTTTTGTGTGACACCCATGCTAAGAGTGAGGCACAGCTAAAGGGTAGTGAAGAATAAAACTGTAAATCTAGCAGCCACTCTGACGATTATGCACTCACAGAACCAGGAAAGATTGACTCATTTACTTATAAGTTGATCAGCAATGGGCAAGCAAGGGTATAGCTTGATCTTTGGAAACTGTCTTCTGTAACGACCTTGAGAAATATGTGTGCCAGTTGAAATGTTTGCTTCGGACTGAGGCTTTCGTTGCTAGCCAACTGTCACTTGATTGAAGTGTTTATACCACAGCAAACCCTTCACCTCTTTCGAATACATAAACCAAATTAATCTTTCAACGGGATAACGTAAAGTAAATTTTGCTTTACAAGTGCTATACAGTATACGAGTTGAGAACCACTGGAAGATGAGCTAGTTAGTAGCAGTTTGGTTGTAACAAAACAGTTCAGACAGGGACGCAGGAGAAGGGAAACTTAACGCAATATCAAGATCACAGAGTATGTACACAAAAATAGTGGTTTATTATCACTTTTCTTATTTTTTTTAAAGCCATGTGCCCCTCGCCAAGTGTTGTCAAAATAGTGTATCAGGATAATCTGCTGACACTACACCTTTGGCTAAATTTTGATGTTGTCTGTTTAATAACGCCTAAGTCGATAAACACAGACGTGTAGAGTGAGACGAGCGACAGCGTGCACAAATACAGTATGTATACAGTGCTATGCGACTGTGATACTCGCATCGCGCGATGGCCGGCGCATTCCGTGCTATTGGAGCGCGGTTGATAATCACATAGGAACCGAAGTGAATCACAATGCTTCAGAAAGCCTACTGTTTTCATTGAGTACACGAACGAATCAGCTCGATGGCCTCAGAGCAAAGCGACGACGCAGAAAGCATCGTCAGCCGCGCGCTTCGAGTACTGCGTTTCAAGGGGCAGCCCAGCGTAAACATGGTTGTCTGAAACATCGCTCTGCTTACGAACAGAATGAGATAAATTTCAGCTTGTAATTTTATTAAACAGACGGCTATTTATGTTGCCTGTACGTTAAAATCTGTCACCGACAGCATTGCTTGCTTATATGTATGCTGCATCCATCACGATTGCCAATAAAGGACGTAAGCTTACTTGCTTGGTGCGTTTATTGCCAGTTGAGGCCTCTAGGTCACCTGGCGACATAGCAGAAATATTTGTACTCGTATTAGAGTGCTGTACCCGAGGATAACGCCTCGAGACAGCAGTAACCGCACGCCTAGGACCAGCGAGCGAGCAGCGCGACCAGCCGCACGCAGCAGCAACGCAACCGCCATATTGTATTACGTGGTGATGATGATAGCTTGCGCAGCGCCATCTCTCGGTCGTATACTTTAGTTCACGACGCCACCGCTACCCTTATTTTCGTTGCACTGTCAAAGGTACAGTTTCCCTTCTCTACGTTGGTCATAGTATAGGTGTTCTGTGACGCACTGGCGCCGGCGCGCGCTCGCTGTGCAGTCGCCGTCTGACACTGCGCTGGAGCCGCAGCGCTTCTGACTGGCGTTTGCCAGTGTGGTATAGCCATGGAGAAGGAGAGCGCAAATGCTGCTCAACAGCGCAGAAGAGCGGAGAAGCTTGACTCATCGGATCCCGAAGTAGTTGCCTGGCAATTAGCGGTTGAGCGTAGGAGGAATGAACAGAAGAAGGCTAAGTGTGCTGCGGAGACACTGGAGCAAAGGGACGAACGTCTAGCAAAGCGGCGTCGCCAGGAGGCTGAGCGACGTGCCCGACCACCCCTGCAGCAACAACAATAATCAGCTGAACCTTTGCTAACGCTATATATATCCTGGCATAGCCGAGCTAAGCCACTGCAACATTTTTTTAAAAAGAGAACGAATAAACGCGCGCAGATCAGCACTGCGAGAAAAGAAGCCCGAACGATGGGCAGTCATTGGTCTGGTTCTATCGTGAATCGCTAGTACAATTTCTTTACATTGTGGCCCCTCGTGCGGACTCGTTCCCTTCCTCGCACGACTGAAGAGACCTTCCACTCGATTCCTTCGGCCTGCGGGCGACGAGGATTGACCTGATGTTTCGGGATCAGCGGGGACACCAGATCTAGATCTCAAGAACGGCACGAATGGACCGGCTCAAGACATAGCCACCCGCTCGGCGAGCGCATAATATCAAGGTTCTTCAGGAAGAACGGTCGCTACTGACAGATCCCAGCGCGGAGGAGGCCAAGCTCTCATGCATTTCAGAACGCTTATCGTCAAATAACGCTGAAACCTCGAAGCTCCACGACGGGCTTGAAAAGCATATCACCGACGAGGAGCTTGCAGACGAATATGTCTCTAGGGCCTCATATAATGACCATGCTGCCGAAAAATAGTGCCGGCTTTGTCGAAGAACCCTGCATGGAGAAGTTGAACGACGTCGCTCCACGAACGAACCGACGAGCTCAGCCTGCAAGCT
Organism: Hyalomma asiaticum; assembly: GCA_013339685.2. Taxonomy (NCBI): domain Eukaryota; kingdom Metazoa; phylum Arthropoda; class Arachnida; order Ixodida; family Ixodidae; genus Hyalomma; species Hyalomma asiaticum. The sequence continues at coordinate 103,598,121 of CM023484.1, read as the reverse complement.
CCGTGTTGACAAGACGCTTCGAATGACTCTGGTGAAAAGGACTCTTTTTGTGTTTAATTCTCTATTGTAGTGCATGGACTCGTGCATTTGGTGCTAGATAGTTCCGTGTCGTGCTGTAGCCCATGTATGTTTGCAACTCCCATGGGTCTAACTCGATCTTCGAACGACTGCTGGAGTTTTTCCTAGTGCACCAAAGGAACCTAAAACAATTCTTCAACCATTCGTGGCGTCATTTTCGTGGAACTCATTCGTCAGTTCTTGGAGCTTTTCCCGGTGACTGCCTCCTATTTCTCCGAAGCGGTGACACAAGCCATCACCATATTTGCCGACATTCGCTGCGAAATCACCGCTCCAGGACGCATTAACAGCACAGGAGTGAGTGCCATTGAAAATGGAAGCCCAACAGTGCCCGAGGCAGTTCCCGCAATTCGCCCAAGACTACCGAATATGGAGATGCCTGTATTGCGATGCAACATGGAGGGATGGCCAGCGTTCTGGCAGCAGTTTCAGCAAGCTGTTCATCTCGAAAATGCCGTAACGACCACTACAAATTTCTCTACAGCATTATCTTTCGGAACAAGCAGCAGCAAAGATTTGCGCATTTTCCCAACTCCGAAAGCTGCTATGCCGGAACGTTTCGGCGATCGCAAGCAGATACGGTAACACCACCTTTCAAGGCTTAGCAGTCTAGCGCATGTAAAGTCGGGAAGCGACGTACGAGGCGTCAGGCAAGTTTCCGATACCGTGCGGCTCAACATCCGCTGAATGCCCTAAATGTGCCTACGCGTAGTTTTTGTACAATGCTAATTGATATTTTTCAGTGAGCGTTGCCATGAGAGATACATTTGGCATGTACGTGAGTAAAGCGTAGCGAAGCGTAAAGAGAGGACGGGCCTTCCACGGACATATAGGACCCTGAAGTGACAGCTCCGATATCAGATGCAGTGAAAAAAATTCCAGCTGAAAACGACGCAAGCACAAAGAAGAAGGAATGCACAGGACAGAGCTAGACTTACAACTGAAGTTTATTTGAAAATTTCTTCTCTAGTTAAACTCCACCGCACATGCGCAAGCACCAGATATTGTAGGACAACCGATAACACACCGTACAAAATACGAGAGGAAATACAAAATACGTACAAAATACGAGAGAGGAGAGAGGAAACTTCCAAGCAGTGACTGTGGAAAAAATCACACGACACGGTGCACGTTTACGAAATGTGCAACATCCGTAATTTATCAGATTCCCCTTTCGTGCGGTGGCTCCTACGCGGGCCAGACTGGGCGGTGCATTAATGAACGCATGAGTGAACATCGCAATCTGCTCCCAATAGGTACAGGGGGAATTTACCTTTGCACTGCAAAAGGTGCGGGTATGAAGCAGATTTTCAGGGTGTATCAATAGTGGGGAGAGCGCGGCAAATTAAAAAGGGAGATAGGCGAAGCTCTCCATATCACGAAGTTGGGTGCCGATTTGTCAGTGAACCATCGGTACATCTCAATGATAAAGACATGAAATTTCTGAATAACTACTAAGGATGCGATGCAGAGCACGTGTCAAAATGATTTAAAACTAGGCAGTAACACGTTGTTCCCCGTGTGTTTCGTATCATTTTTTTTGTATTTTGTACGGTGTGTTATCGGTTGTCCTACAATATCGGGTGCTTGCGCATGTGCGGTGGAGTTTAACTGGAGAAAAAATTTTCAAATCAACTTCAGTTGTAAGTCCAGCTCTGTCCTGTGCATCCCTTCTTTGTGCTTGCGTCGTTTTCAGCTGGAATTTTTTCCACGCCATGAAACAACACGCATGTGTCATGTGAGGTTCGAAAGGAGCGATATTTATGCTGGGAGCGCGAGCTGACGAGGCCGCCTATTCGTTCTAGACGACACTTTATACACGTCAAGCACAACAAAGCAAAAGGAAAACTTACTAGTGTCCCTAGTTCTGCGGACCAAATAAGAGTCGCAAAGTCTCGGCCGACCGCGGCTCTTCCTTGTTGACACGGGCGACTGGAAGGAGTCAAAGTAACGTTGCCTGAACACAAGCGTAGTAGAGAGCGCCGGAGAGACGAGCGATGGCTTGTGGAACGCTGCTGGGGTCACTGCAGCCTTGGAGCAAGAGACGTGAAGGATAACAGCGCATCGGCTGTGACGTGTCGTTCTGAGCTAAAACTCGTGGACCGCACGAGGATCTTCTACACTCGGGCCCGGGCACCCGACTGTCCAACGCCCCGTTTTGCTTTTAAAGGGAAAGCTTTACTGGCCTAGTCCAGCGAGTTTCGCCGTGTATCTCCGTTTGGCCTTGACGCGAAGAGCAGACACCGCGTGTCTAGTCACGTTCCGCTGCCGTGCGTTTGTGCGTGCGTGTGTGTGTGGGCGTGCCTGTTTGTGTGGGCTTGCTTGCTCCGTCGCCGCTGCTGCCCCGACGGCTGCCGCTGCTGACAACGGCTACCTCGCAAGCCATATCCACGTGACTTACCACACTCTCCAAGCTCTCTCTGCCACGTTGGTTAGCGGGTTACCGCTGCAGTTGCTTCTGTTCAGCCATTGTGGCATGGTCGCGCGATGTAAGTAGTGAGCGGTAGTGAGCGCGATGGAAGTAGCGCTGGTCCATCTACGCTGAAGATGTGTGCGCATTCGCAGAAGCGAAAACACCAAGCTGCGTCTGACTAGCCTGCGCCTTTAACAGTCCTGGTTTAATATACCTGGTGTTTCAGAGACAGTCGATTGGCTCGAATTACTTTGTGGCCAAGACTGCAACGGCGGAAAGCTAGTTGACCGACCATAGAAGAGTTTCTGCTGCCGTAAAACCAAACCGTGAATAAAGCATGCAAATAGTGCAAGACATGTTCTCTATATGAGCCCAAAACGGATCACCAACCTAGCACAACAAGCTTTCGCTTGCACAACCGGCCATAGATGAGCTAGGCCGCAGTCATTTCCCTTCTGCCACCACGCTCGCGCATCTTGGCGTGTGTGAGAGCGTCGTCGTCGTCGTGCTTGCCTATTCCTCTAGCGCACCAGACAAAGGCACTTTTTTTGCGCGCACATCACAGTAAGATCCTGAATGCCTGTGCCACCCGAAATCAACCTGGCCTACGGAACCCGACAGGAGCACATCGATTAACGAAGAAACAGAGAGTCAGACGCAACATGTACTACTTCAAGCGCCGAGGCATAATGACGCTGTGACTTAAGAAAGCAGGGGGACCCACCAAGGCTCCCGCGCTTCACCGCCAGTGTATTTCAATTTGTGCATAGATGCCATGAGGTTCAGCCGTCGTTCGATCTCTACACTGGAGGAAAGCAAGGCTAAAACGTTTTGGATACGACGACTTGACATCGAAGTACTCGCAGAGGGCATTGAATTCGCAGAGGGCTTTACTCGCAGAGGGCTTTACATGGGAGACACTCCCAATAAAACACTCCTTTGCTGCGCGATCTTCACTTTTTTCTCAATTCAAGCGGACAGCTTCGATTTGGTGGACAATTGGAAAGGATGGACGCCACGTATTGCGAAAACAATCCGTTCACACTGCCAAGAAGGCAGTATGACTTCTTCATCTTCATGGTAGCGGGTGATGCTCACTACAGACCTTTGCATTCATGTTGTGAAAAGCACTATGATGCACAAGACAGAGATTCATTAGATTATACGGGCTCAACAAGAAGTGCAACATTAATACTTAATTTCTCTGCAGAAGATACAACATGAAACCTGTAAAGGTCCAATATGCACCAATGCAGGAACACCGGCTTCTCGCGCCACAGCCGTTTAAAGTAGTGCAGTTGGATTTTGCGGGCCCACTATATGTTAAGCAGCAGGGACCAGGTGAGGCTACAGTGAAGGCCTACACGATGACGTTCACCTGTGCGAGGATGAGAGCGGTGGACTGACTAGTGGGATTTGGAACATACAGAATGCCATGACGGCCTCTCCATTCGCATCTTTGCTACTGACCCATCGCATAGAATAGAAGTTTACTATGCCCAGTGCATTTTGGTGGTTGTCTCGTGGGGCATTCAAGTCATATCTACGCAAAGTGCTGGAAAGAGCACGCTCAACTGTGAAAAAAAGCTGAGACTGTGCTGTTCGAGGTTAGTACCTATATCTGTATTCAACGTTCGTACCTACATCTGTACGAAGGCTGAATAACCTTAACGGATATATCCTGCATATTTTCTTGTTGCACCTTCATTACTGGTTTCTCCAGAGCAAACCAACAATGACGAGGAACTTAGAAGCGTTCAGGCTAATTGATGTGACTTCCGCAGGAAGTTGGTCGACCACCCGCGGACCCGAAAAAAATAATGCTTACTAGAGCTGCGGGCGCTCCACCTTTATCATCAGATCCTAGTGAAAGTCTACAAGCTGATGAGGTGGTGCCATCCGAAAAGCCAGGTGTTTCGAGAGGTATTTGTCCCCTTGTATGCGTAGTAGACGTCTACCCCGGTCAAGATGAAGTAATCATAGCTTGCCGATTGAAATCCCAAGATAGCAAAGTTTTCAGAAGACCAGTACAGAAATTGTACAAGGTCTAGTTCGATAACTCTACTGGTAGCCGTATGTATGTTGAAAATGCAACGAATAAACACACGGAGATTAACACTCCGAGAAAAGCTCCAACGATGAGCAGCAATCCGTCTGGTTCTTTCTCTAATGGCTAGTCGCATTTCGCTACAACTTCATAACAGCCATAACCCGTTAAAAAATCAATGAAAAAATCCAATATTCTCTACTCGTCGTAATATCCTGTGGCGCCTCCCTTCGCTCAGGGAAAGTTTACTGGCCCAGCTTTTCAGTGAACGCTTTCGAAAATTCAGGAAAGCACGTTCATCGACGGAAAAAAAGTAAGTTTCGTAGTGATCAATCTACCAAGTTAGACGGACGTCTCTAACTGTACGGGACATGCTAATGACATGGTTAGTTAATTAAAATTTGCTAATCAACTATTTGTTTACGACTGTTTGCACTTAATGTCAATGACGAGTTTGTCGACACAGAGACGGCCGTACCATTTCAGTTTTGAAAACCAAGTAAGGTCATTCTCTGAAGCAGCCTGCGACCCGAGAAATTGTAGCACTTTTCGGCGGAAGTTGATTCACCGCAAAACGAACGCCAGAAACCTAATCTCAATGGAACGCCCACTGATGATGTGTTCTCATGGGTGGGGCGACCATTCTGAAAGGTATGGGCGCTACATACTCGCGTCTGCCTTGGCTCCTTGACCTCTTTGTTGAGCTCTTTGTTGCACCTTGGGTGTAACCAAAACATAACGGTGGCGAAAAAAGAGCGTTCCCATAGTCAGTGCGCGCAGTTCGGAGATGTGTGGAGAGGGTCACGTGAAGAGGAGGTGTGTGGAGAGGGTCACATGAGAGGGGGAGTGGAGAGGAGGTGTTAGGAGAGGGTCTGCGCATGCGCAGTAAGGGTGGTCATGCCGCACACCACCACCGGATTGAACTCCGCCATAAGATGCTTGGCATCTAAAAAATTGCACATTGTACGTTCCTAAATGGCTGCCTCAATCTTTGCAACGTGCCAGAAGTAGTCTGATTAAGCACCCGACTTTCGGCGGTCCTCATGCACACAGTTGTGGACCGTGCGGAAAAGAAGCCCAGGTGTCATCTAAACAAGTCAGGATATCTTTACACAACGAGTTTTATTGCTTCAGGATCTGTGACATCGTCTCCTCAGTGGCTACAAACTCTACAAAACTGCTAGCCGGTGTATCTGGAACAAATACATCATTCAGCATGCCCGTAGAACTAATAAAACAGGGCTCCTAACGATGTTCATTGACGTAAATTCACTGTTTTCTCTTTACTATCCGACAGTTCAGCCCGCTGTGCATAAGGCAGGAATAGGCAGGAGAGAAGGAGGTTTCAGCTATTGTTAGGGTGTCTAGAAGGGGGACACCGAGGCATTCTGCAGTTGTGGAGGAAGCTGTCTATGACGCCGTAGGCGACCTCGCTGCATAACACCAGGTCGACTACGTGACCGCGCCGAGTTTGCCGAATATCTTCGAGATAACGGAGCCTTTGTCGTCGTGCTGTCACCTGAATTTCCCGGCAACCATCCTTGTGGTGCAAATAATATTGACGTTTCAGGCGTCCTCAGGCACTGAACCGTCATTCTAATACAAGAAAATAATTTTCGAAGATTGCACTAATGGCGGAAGGTTACCAAAGCTGACGTGCATATATTTGGCCCGGTTTCGTCTCCGGTATACTCGCATTTGGTCATGGTCCGAGGCTTTGTGAAACGCACCTCGAAGCACTGTGAGGCCAAGCGAACGCTTCTGAAGGTTTCGCACCGAGCTCCGCATGAAGACGTTCGCGTTAAATAAGAGACGGAAGCAAACGCGGCACGCGTGGCCGTGGTTTGTTGCCGTCCCACGCCTTTGCTATACTACGCTATACATGTCTATGCTATCCTAGGTGCTCCTTCGACGCCGCGAGAGTACCCATGCCCTCGTCCCGTGTAGGGAGCCTACATGTGCTCGCCTCCGTGCCTCCGTCTTCAAAGGGTCCCTGAAACGTTTTTTCGACATTGCGTCACTGATTAGGCAACGCAATCTTGAAATCATTCACGCCATAAATAAGGCGAACGAAGTTGGCTGAAACGAAGGAGCACGGTGTAGGAGCACGTTTTTGCGGTTAGACTGGGAAAATTATTGATTGATTTGTGGGGTTTAACGTCCCAAAACCAGCTCTGATTATGAGAGACGCCGTAGTGGAGGGCTCCGGAAATTTCGACCACCTGGGGTTCTTTAACGTGCACTGACATCGCACAGTACACGGGCCTCAACATTTTGCCTCCATCTAAATGCAGCCGCCACGGCCAGGTGCGGCGACCTTTGTGACAAAACTTGCTATAGACTGTACTCATCCTTCAAACATGGCACGAATATAACCACCAACGCATGGTCGGCTAGCTGGCAGCTGTGCCCTCCTTCGCGATCCCACCGTAATCAACAAAGCCGTCTATTTTGTAGGTATACGCTTGTTTAACTCGTAAGAATGCCTAAGCTTCATTTCATCGACAAGAAGCATCCCCAAGCTGCTTGCTCATTTGACATGTATGTATTCCAGACAGACGGCTTCAAATCCATATTTTTATTAAATGGCCTCCAGTATTTGTGCCAGCTGGTTTGTGGTTGGCAGTGGTAGCATATTCAGGTCTATCAGCAGCCTTTAGGCCCGTGGGCTGGCGATTCGTACAAGCATGCAGTTAAGCAACCATTCTGCATTGTACGCATTCCACACGGTGCTTTTGCTTTGATTTTGCGAAATGCATTTACAACCGCCACCTTTTCGAGCGGTGGGAGGCAGTCCAGCTGCTTGTTCAGGCACTCTCTTCCGAGGTCGTTTCTATCATTCCTTTCAGTTCCATGATTTGTTTCTCCTGCTTCTCGCGAGCTGCTGTGGCCCTAAGAAACGTTCTTCTGAGATTCTTCATCTTAAAATTCTTAACGGTTGCCTTCGCTGGTGTCTGCAGTAGCTCCTTACGGCGTCTTAAACAATTCGGACAGATCTGGCGTAACGTGAAAACCAAGCAGATTTTTGCGTGTACTCTGTCGCTATCGTTCACATACCTTCAGTTCGTCAACTTCGCAGAGATGTTCCATTCCCGCAGCACAGCTTAGACTGTACGAAAGCTGTTCGCTTTATGTAGCTGTTCACTGTGTAGTTCAACTGCTCATCAACTACAACTGCTTTTTGCACAACCCGTTCACAAGCCGGCGAGTGTAAAATATTCCGCACCTACTGTTCGTTACCTCGTCGTAAAAACACTCAAAAAGCCGTTGCTTTGAACGTAGCGCGACAGTTGACAAGTGATCGAATGTGAATGTGATGCGAGCGCAATTCTGTGTCCGGAAGTGTTGGTAATCGCTTGTCGTTCGTCTTACTGTTCTACTTCTGACGCGGCTCCTCCGTCGACGAGCTGGGCACAGGGCTTTCGCGGGACGCCATGCGTTTTTTCGGGTATTTGCGCCTTGACCCTGAACATTTTGGCTTATATATATATGGGGTGGAAGTGCTGCGAACAAGCGTACGAAGCGCTAGCTCCCATCTTCTCCGAGGGATCAAAACTTATTGTCCAGCAAAACCGTGAAAGTAGCGCTCTATAATATTGCCGTGCTCAAAAAGGTCACAGAGTTTGCATTTCGGAGTGGGCTTTCAACTTTGCGATGTTAAGCTTGCTCCCACCTCCTGAATTCCGTAGGGCCTTTTGGTGGTCCGAAGGGGCGTGAACCGGGGTCATCGTTGCGGTGTCTGCAACGATGCACCCCGATCTTGCACCCCGGCGCAAAGCAAGTCGGCATAATGCGCGTAAATGATCCCGTGGCTCCTCGCTAGGCGTCGTACACGACGCGTGTGTCTTCATCCAAGGCACTTCGCATTGGCAAAAAAAAAAAAAAAACAGTTCCAAACATTACGAGTGAACAAAGCGTACCAGTTCAGTGGCGCACCGACGGGGGAGGGGGGGGGGGGGGTTCGGGGTTGTAACCCCCCCTGAAGCCGGCCTGACCCCCCTCCCCCCATATAACTGCTCCTATGTCCTAGAAGAATGTGGCGCTAATTTCTGTGCAAAACGCCGAAAGAAATAATAAAAATAATCATCGTCATTGATGTTACTATTATTTGGCATTTTATTTACTTTTTTTCACACGCAACAACTGTGTAATCGCGTGCCTGGCCCTTTGTGAAAAATCGAACCCACCCCTGGCAGAGATCCTGGGTGCGCTACTGTACCAGTTGCTGCAACGCACGTGCACGTCGACTGCGCCGTTACAACAAGCGCCGGTGGCGAGAGCCAACGGCAAGCGCAAGACGTGACTACAGCGCCACTAGTTCTCGCGACCGCCACGCGGACCGCCTCTCCGGCGGAGCTTTTAAACTGAGTTTATTCTAGTAACGTTGCTCGCGTCTGCCTTGACTCCTTGACCTCTTTGTTGAGCTCTTTGTTGCACCTTGGGTATAACCAAAACAACGGTGGCGAAAAAAGAGCGTTTCCATAGTCAGCGCGCGCAGTTCGGAGATGTGTAGAGAGGGTCACATGGAGAGGAGGTGTGTGGAGAGGGTCACATGAGACGGGGAGTGGAGAGGAGGTGTTAGGAGAGGGTCTGCGCATGCTCAGTAAGGGTGGTCATGCCGCACACCACCACCGGATTGAACTCCGCCATAAGATGCTTGGCATCTAAAAAAAATCGCACATTGTACGTTCCTAAAAGGCTGCCTCAATCTTTGAAACGTGCCAGAAGTAGTCTGATTAAGCACCCGACTTTCGGCGGTCTTCATGCACACAGTTGTGGACCGTGCGGAAAAGAAGCCCAGGTGTTATCTAAACAAGTCAGGATATCTTTATACAAGTTTTATTGCTTCAGGAACTGTGACATCGTCTCCTCAGTGGCTACAAACTCTACAAAACTGCTAGCCGGTGTAGCTGGAACAAATACATCATTCAGCATGCCGGTAGAACTAATAAAATAGGGCTCTTAACGATGTTCATTGACGTAAATTCACTGTTTTCTCTTTACTATCCGACAGTCCAGCCCGCTGTGCATAAGGCAGGAATAGGCACGAGAGAAGGAGGTTTCAGCTATTGTTAGGGTGTCTTGAAGGGGGACACCGAGGCATTCTGCAGTTGTGGAGGAAGCTGTCTATGGCGCCGTAGGCGACCTCGCTGCATAACACCAGCTCGACTACGTGACCGCACCGAGTTTGCCGAATATCTTCGAGATGACGGAGCCTTTGTCGTCGTGCTGTCACCTGAATTTCCCGGCAACCATCCTTGTGGTGCAAATAATATTGACGTTTCAGGCGTCCTCAGGCACTAAACCGTCATTCTAATAAAAGAAAATAATTTGCGAAGATTGCACTAATGGTGGAAGGTTACCAAAGCTGACGTGCATATATTTGGCCCGGTTTCGTCTCCGGTATACTCGCATTTGGCCATGGTCCGAGGCTTTGTGAAACGCACCTCGAAGCACTGTGAGGCCAAGCGAACGCTTCTGAAGGTTTCGCACCGAGCTCCGCATAAAGACGTTCGCGTTAAATAAGAGACGGAAGCAAACGCGGCACGCGTGGCCGTGGTTTGTTGCCGTCCCACGCCTTTGCTATACTACGCTATACATGCCTATGCTATCCTAGGTGCTCCTTCGACGCCGCGAGGGTACCCATGCCCTCGTCCCGCGTAGGGAGCCTACATGTGCTCGCCTCCGTGCCTCCGTCTTCAAAGGGTCCCTGAAACGTTTTTTCGACATTGCGTCACTGATTAGGCAACAAAATTTTGAAATCATTCACGCCATAAATAAAGCGAACGAAGTTGGCTGAAACGAAGGAGCACGGTGTAGGAGCACGTTTTTGCGATTAGACTGGGAAAATTACCTGCACGTCACTTGTTAGGGGGCCAGTCAGCGGCCTCCCATTCCATCGTTCGATAGGCGGGGGCGTTTGAAAACGCATTTCGACGAGCCGCGGCGATCATTTGTGATGCGCGTGTTCGAAGCCTTATTGTAAATTGCACACTTTACGCAGAGCGCTGAAATCAGTCCTCTAATGATCCTAATGACTCGCTCTACCGGATCACCCTGTTTTCACAAAGTCGTCAAAACCGTTTCAGGGTCCCTTTAAGGGTGGCGTACGTCAGCCTTTTACCCCACCGCTCCCTAATGCCCGCCGAAGCAAAGTGTTGCCAGTCGATTTTTCCATAGTAAATGGGTGACGAAGCGTATGTTCGCTCCCACGGCCTCTCCTCCTCCGTGATACTGCGCCGACTGCACGTTGGCGCGAATGTGCAAGCTGCCGTATGCTCTGCAGCCCACCGCTCTAAGCCCATAACCTCTGCTTTCACAATATCCTCGCGCTAATAGCACCTACTGCAAATTTGGAGTGAAAATGCGAGGCTGCTGCGTTTAACCTTCATTTTCTTGCGTGCCGAAGCGCAACAAATGAACGTCGGCGATAGCGAATCGTCAAGGCAGGTTAACTCCCCAGTCATCAGCAGCAGTACCTAACCTTTCGAAAACACGATGTCGCGTTTAACTTTCACGCGCGGTTGACATTACGCAATGTGCGTGCGTGGTGATACCGGTCCTTCGAAGTACGTTCCAAGCTGTGCGGAAGCCCCGCCACGGTGGTCTAGCGGTTATGGCACACGGCTGTTGATCCGAAGGTCGCGGGATCGAGTCTCCGCCGCGGCGCCTGCATTTCGATGGAGGCGAAATTTTCAAGGGTCCCGAAACGCTTTTTGACATTGCGTCACTGATTATGCAACACAATTCTGAAATCATCCACACTATAAATACAGGGAAGCATCATGCGCTAGGGCAGCTATGGGTTTATTTCTGTCGCCTTCCTCCTTACCACGGCTCTTCCTCCTAACTCGATCAGCTGCGGAGTGCGCGCTAGCGATGACTGCGCCTCCCGCGTCAGCCGCTCTGCCGAACCCGACGTAGCGATATAGCTCCCCGATATCTTTACTGAGATCGCCGGCCTCGGCAGTGCTAGCCTCTGTAATAGAGCGCCGGCGACTCGTGTGTACGCCGCGAGATGCGGCGACGATACCGTTGGCTGAAACGAAGGAGCATGTTGTAGGAGCATGTTGTTCACTGTTAGGTTGGGAAAATTACGTCCACGTCACTAGTTAGGCGCCAATCAGCGGCCTCCCATCCATCGTTCGATGGCGGGGGCATTTGAAAACGCCTTTTGGCGAGCTGCTGCGATCTTTTGCGATGCGCGTGTTCAAAACGTTATTCTAAATAACACACTCTATGCAGCGCTCTGAAATCTGTCCCCTAATGATCCTAATGACTCGCTCTACCGGAGCACCATGTTTCCACAAAATCGTCAAAACCGTTCAGGGTCCCTTTGAGGCTTTGTGCGACGTCAGTGCACGTTAAAGATCCCATGTGGGATCTTTAACGATTATCATGTGGGATATGTCTTGGAAAAACTAGCTCAGGTACCAGGTCTAATAGGTCGAATTCGGTATTTGCTCCCAAAAAAAATTTAAGCTTTTGCTATATCATTCACTTTTTAACTCTCATTTAAACTATTGTCACCTAGGTGTGGGGTACAACGACTGCTACTAATGTTGATAAAATATACATGCTTCAGAAATAATGTATTAGGCATATATTCAATGCTCATTTTGTGGCATCCACTAGACCCTTATTTTGTAGCTCAGGAATAATTAAGATGTACCAGCTATATAATTATGCATTAAGGCGAAAATTCAGATCAGAAACTATTAGGCACATAAGAAATCTACGCAGTCTAGCCAACCTGAGTACAAGGAATCTAAACTACCCCACCCGTCATGGAGAGAAGTGGGAGGTTGATAAAACACGGTTAAACTCCGGCAAACAGCGTTTATCTTACTCTTCCAGCTCTTCTGAATTATTGTGACCTAAGAGGTTTTGAAATAACGAAAGGGGAAGGGGTCAAGGGCTCGTTCTTTATTTGTTAGAAACAACTTAATGAGCAAACAGACAATGAAGCCTAGGAAAACATAGGGGAAGTTACTTGTGGTATTGTAATTGTGGAGAAAGTAGAAAGGAATTAAAGTGGACGAAAAGACAAACCTGCCCTCGGTGGGACCCGAACCCACGACCTTCGGATGTCGCGGATGTCGCTAAAAGGTTTTGACTTATTCAACTGCTCATACCACGACATCCATGAATTATTTGCAACAATATAATACTTGATCTTTAAATGAATAGTACATTCAATTACATATTTTTTCTCTCAGTCCCAAATCAAAACTCCTAGATATATATTTGCTTTTTTCACTTGCATGTAGATACTTCTAGGGTTGTAATCTATATAATGTATAATGTTGTAATCTATACAATGTCTTTTTATGCAGTGTATATGTCTTATATTTTGTTTCTGGATGACAATCGCGTTATCATGTTTATGTTTTCTACACAGTGTAATAATTTAGTTTTCAATCTGTTGTTCGTATGTGTATTAAAATCATAACTACAATGTGTACGCCCTTTCATGGCGCACTGCCCGTGAGGTGCCATATCACCATGTTTACCGCGGTGCTGCTATCGCTCCGACTTTTTACTAGATATTTATTTTCTGCTTTCTTTTTTGCGTGGGGCTGTGAACTAGTCAAGCTGTCTAACACAGCTTTTTTTCACAGTCCTTTCTTTTCCTTACGACAGAATGGAAAATAAACTTTGACTTTCACAGGTGGTCGAAATGTCCAGACCTCCACTAAGGCGTCTGTCATAATTAGAGCTGGTTTGGGGACTTAAAACCCCAAGAATCAATCAATCAGGGAACACTAGGACCCAAGATGGCGGCCCGTCAAGTTTAGTGACCGCCGAAGCCGTTTGTAGGCAACCATGGACAAATATGTCACCACTCTAAATGACGGAGGCGTGCACATGTAGGCTGCCTAGTCGCGCGAAGCTATGCACAAACGCATACCCCTGCGAGATGCTGCGCGCTATACAAATCGACGCACACTGTCTTTTCTGCTGCTTACATGTGCAACACGTGCGCCCGCCAGCCACAGTTCTGCCAGTGGGCCGAGCGCACGAGCGCAAGAGTAGTGCCCGCGCAAACGCCGCGCGTCGGGCACTGCATAGAAGTGTGCGCGCAAACTTGGGAGCCATAATTATTGACGAAGATATTTCTTTGCGGTCGAACATCTTGAGGTCGACGCGAAGGTTGCCCTAGGCCGCAGAATACTTGAAAAAGTGAAGCTAGTCGACGAAAGGAGCTGTCCTGCCACGACCAGCTGCTGCGGCGACAGCTAGGCACGACTCATGCAAAGTCAACGCCAAGGGTAGCTAGGTAGCTTCAACTCTCTCGGGGCAAGGCATAACTTCACACGAGGTGTGGCTGCGGCGGCTTCGGGGTAGCTAAGCACGGCTCCTACACATCTGTTGCTAAGGCGGATTCGCGGCTAGGCATGACGTCACACCAGCCGCAGCTGTGTCTTCATACTGATTCAACGCATAAGAGCGCAGCCTTCTAAGGCGTTGTCGAGGGCAGACGCATGCGCAGGTGGTCTATTTTGTGATGCATTAACTAACGTAAAATGTTGCTTGGCGGCACTTATTCTAAATTTCGCGCGGTTATCGCAATTTTGGCAACTTTGGCGCAGTTGCAACAAGGCGCACGCAAGGCTAAGCTGACGTCATACCAGATATTGTAGTAGTGAGGAGAAGCGATGCCAGGTGGTGCACAGCTGTGGCGTCGGTGGTTGCTTGGCAACGGCGAGGCGGGGTTCTTTCCCAATGGACGAAGTTTTTATGCTTTGGCTACCAGCGCGAGAACTCAGGAACAAAGAACAAAAGAAACAAGGACGAGATTGAACTCGGGCCACGCAGCACGCTCCCATTTGACCACGGCGTTCTTCCCACGCGGTACATGTCGTAAATAAACCTCTCTCAATAGCAGCTGTGGCGAAACCGGTTCTTCTCAGTTTCCACACAGACGTGCATTATTTTCTGATTACTTGGCTGAAAGTCAACTCGTTCGGCATTGACATATTCCTAGTTGAGTGCTCTGCGTTACATCGATTCAAAGAATGAATGCGAACCGTCGGATTTTTGATCTTCCAACCTATCTATAGCGTTATTTCGCGTAACCTGCTCGATCAATTTGTTCGCTATTGTCGAAGTGCCTCGTTGCAGCCCTACTCTCTCCTGAGCAGCATTTACGGCGCGTTCCGCCAAAAGTGAAGGTGCCATTCTGTGTCAATACATAATCGACATCGTGCACCCACGAGCATTGGTACACAACTTTCTTGTGCGCCCCTTCCCACAACAACATCGTTATTTATACCTACCTCACCCATACGCACGCCTAAGTACGGCCATAGACATATCGACTTACCCGGTTCTACATTCTTCAGGAACACGTCGATGTACTTGTCTCGGTCGGGGCGAGAGTGCTCGTGGTAGAAGCCTACAGCATGCATTAACTCGTGCGTAATGGTTCCGATGTAGATGCAGCCTTTTCCAAGAGATAACGGCTGCTCCCCACCTACTCGTCCGACGTAGGAGTAACAACTGCGAAAGATGCGCGATAGTTATGGGCTATAGCTCAAAACTACAGTACGACAGAATTGAAAAATACTACAGCCGCAAAACATTCGGATAACCGCCTTCTGCTTTGTGTGTTGTTAATGCCAGTTAAAAGAAATATTCCAGGATCCAGATTTTAGCAATCTGTCCATTCTAGTTCGAGTCAATTAAAGAAGTATCGGGGCTAGTCCACTGAGGCGAAATGAATTTGCGAGAATTCTTTTACAGCAACGTTGAAGGCGAAACTGATTTAACAGCTACGCTTACAGATGAATGATGGCATACACTAGAAAAATTGCCATGCCTCTGCCGCTATGTCCTCTTATCGGGCTCCTCACCAGTTCTGGCCATTTCAAATTGGCAAGCTCAGCGCATACATTACGCTCTCGCGATTATGTCTGCGAACAGTCACATCGCTACGCGCTACGGAGAGGGTTCAAATTTCGAAGTGATTGTTGTATGCCTTCACTTCGCGGGCATTCCAAGATGCAGGGGATGGCGCTCGTCACCGAGTGTGGCACGCACCTTCTTTCGATGCGTTACGTCACTCATAGTGACACCTGACCCTTTTCGATCGTGTGGCGGCCGGCCTGAAGCAATCAGTGTTCACCCAATCAGGTGGTGCATCCCTGTAGGAGAGAGCTTACAGAAAGGCATTGGCAGAAATTGGCCAAAGCGTCTGGCTCCTCACATAATAACTCAATCTACGAAGTTAAGACGCCGTAAATAAGGTCACCTTTTATTTAAGTGATCGGTTGATGCAGCGTTATTATCAAATAAGGCAAGGGATTTACGGAAATTTGTGAAAGCATGTGGCTAATGACTCCAGCACTACAGCCAGATGATTATAAACCTCCATGATACGATATGGAAGTAAGCATGATTTTTATTTCATAAAAGCAGGCAATTCGGCAAGTAAAGCCTGTAGGTGTAAGCTTTATTGAAGTAAGACATCTTGAAATAAGTCCACCTAGAAAACTCTTGACCCAGAAAAGGACCATGCGCTCCTGTAGTGATGGAAACACGAATCACTTGGTGGTTCAAATAAGTATAATGTACGTCTTGTAATTTGAATATGAATAATGGCATACGTTTCGCAGTTGAATTTAATAATTTATGCGCACACACCAGCACCAGCTACGATTATGAGGTACGCCCCGCAGTGGATGGCTCTCGAGTCATTTTGACCAACTGCCGATGTTTAATCTGCGCCGGAGTCTAAGTACGCAGGCGTCTTTTGCACTTCGTCCCCCACCGAAATTCGGTTGCTTTGGCCTGGATCTGGTTTCGCGACTAAGAGCTTCGCAAGTCAAGACTTAGCCACTGAGCTATCGCCGCGGGTGGCAGTTCAGTGCTTTCCAGTAAAGTCAACAGGGCCAGTTGCGTCCATTATTGTTACGGCGTGACAAAGACAACAAAAATAGAAAAGGTAAGGGTTGGCTTCCACACCTGTTTTCGTCGTATTTGTCACGCTGTAAGAATTATGGAACACTTATGCTTGCAAAAGAGCGTTTCCTTGGCACTTGACGCTAGTCGAATACACATTTTCCGAGAAATGTTCGAACCTATGTGTCAATGAAACAGCCAGACAATTTTCACAGCGGTCTCAACGGAAGGGCAACAGAGCAGCAGAGAGTGGAAAAGATAAGAGGCAAGCTACGTCGAAAGAAGCGGTGGAGTACCATGCGCAGTTTCTGGGGGCGGGCGGTGAGGAAGGTAAGCGTGTGAAGAGAGAGAGGGAAAAAAGAAACGAAATACACGCACCACGTTACGGTGAAGCACTCTGCTTCGATATGAGACATAACTTATCACTCAGGATATCGAGGGTATTTCTACAGCCTCCTAGCTGAACCATTTCATTGTTTGGCTTATTCAACGAATACGCAAGTTCTCGCAATGTGCACCTGTCACATACTTTTCTCCTGAAACCATACTGAGGATGACGCAAACAGCCACGGAAACGAAAACAATACGTGTTTATAATCAAGTGGCTCTAGTGCTGGAGTCAGTAGCAACATGCTTTCACAAACTGCCGTAATTCCTTTGCATTGTTTCATCATAACGCTGCGTTAAACGGTTATCTCAATAAAGGAGACCTTAGTTAGGCCATATTATCTTCGTATACAGATTCACGATGTGAGTAGCCAGACGATTTGGCCGATTTCTGTCAATGAAAACGAAAATGAAAATGACAGGTGAAACACTAAGCGGTCAGGTAGAATGCAGCCTAGCTTAAAAATCAAACGCCTAGTACTGAAATCGTACTGTAAATTACGAAGAAGTGGCAGTGAGCATGGCCTGCACTTCAAGGCGGGATACGAACGGCCATTAAGAGCAACAAGCTGGATACGAAGAGAATAGAGTCGTACATGGGGACGGTAAGAAAGTAAGTGGAATAGAAAAATATCGCTTTAATAATTTGGCTGAGAAAACTGGCCAGCCACCGCGGGTTGCTGGTCGATTGCAGAAATATTGTAATCGCAGAAACTGGGGGTTACATAGCTGCCCTAAGGCTCGGGGTGCATGATAGAATTTTGTCCTTCAATTTGGCAAAGATCCCTGGATATCGCCGGCTAACTTTATAAGAGCAGGCAACGCTAGTACGCGCTTACTTTCTTTTTTTGCTTGGTTCAGCATTATCGACGCTAGAGGTGCGTATCTTTAATAGCGTTCTGTCTGTTCGTCAATCATGAGAACAAGCTGAGATTATATGCGGGGTCGAAAGCGCAACCGAAACTGAGCGACGGAAGAAGAACCAGTGAGAACTCGTGACGGAAGAGCGCATGCCAGCGTTCGAGGCAGCTCAGCGTTCGGGCAAGGCGGTTCTCGGCAGGACGTCCGGTCCGGTGAACCAGGCGACGTCCTCTCGGCGCTGTTCTCTTCCTGCACTCCGGCTGGGTGGCTGGCCCAGGCACCAGGCGAAGGGTCCGGTGCTTAGGTTGCTGTTCCTGACAGCTGGCTGATCCGTTCTGACACCGCATCGAATGGTTTGACCCGAGTCCTGTGTGCTGGCAGCTACCATGGTGATTCGTACTACCGCTGCTGTGTCTCGAGGTCTTGTGTCGCTGGCCGACGCGCGCTGACGTACTCAACGAGCCGGTCATCGCATCGACTGACCGAGTCTGCGCCGACGCGTCGACAGTCTGCCACAAAAGCCTAACACTGTGAGATACCTTATTTATTGAGACTATTGCCTCTTAAAAGACTTCATGTTCTTAGCTACGTAATAGACTTCTTTAGTTGTACATAAATGTGCCTGTAAATTGTGTGTGAGTGCACTCGGTGGCTCGACTGTCTTCCTTTGCTCAGCAGTCCCGGGCGCACACAATCACATCCCCCTCTTTCCATCACACAAGCCCTCTTTACCCCATGCCTAGTGCGAGAGGACTACTCCGCCAAAGGGCCACTTCACGGCCGTTGCGCACACCAGCGTCCAGCCAAGCTCTAGCCAGGGCTACCAATTGCTCGAGCCACGCACAACAGGCGCACCCTTACTCGTCGGTTGTTGGTGCCGGGCGCCGTCCCACTGGCGGCAATCCCCACAGTATGTGCAATGTGTGGTCATAGTTATGTTTTAAACTATTGAATATATCCCGCATTTTAACAGCGAAGCTGTTCTAGGTAGAGGTACAATGTCTGTGCTGGCCTCAAAACTTCGGCATATCGGGTTTGCGCCAGAAGTGTACCAGAACAAAGCTTCTGTGCCCTCTGTCGTTAAACCGATGACGTTCTTCTTGCACCTCGTGAACATTACTTCCAACGAGATCAGAACTCTTTAGCTGTACCATATACAATTCCTTGGAGTCCTTTATGCTACCATCGCAAGAACGCTAACTGGGTTCGAGTGGGTGTCGAACCCAGGCCGTCTGCGTGGCCAACAGGCGTTTTATTAATGAGCCACGCCAGCGGTTTACGCTGCCTCGGAAGAAGCCACTGTACGTGGTGAATAGCAAAGCATATCCATGTATATTGTGGTACGGGAGGAAAGTGCGACAGGGAAGTGAGGCTGAGAAGAAGCGAAGAGGGTAAAGCATAGTATAGCCTTGTACAGCATATAATATAGCAAGGGGAGTAGGAAGGCAAAGCTATGGTGGGGAGGAGCGATGTGAGGCAGGGGAAGAGGGAAATGAGGAATGGAGAGGGTTGACCATGGCATGCCCATCTACAGTGTGGTAAAGCAAGGAGGCGCTGAAGGAAGTGAGCATGAGCAGGAAGAAAAGGAGGAGGGTAAGGCCACCACCGCCGCATTATACTGATAGGAAAGGAAGGTGAGGGTTAAGAGAAGCTGTGTGAAAGTGAGGAAGACGGAAACGAGGAAGGGATACGGTAAAGCGTAGAATACCCATATAAAATATGGTATAGAAAAGACGTGGTCAATGGAATTGAGGCTAACGATGGGGAAAGCAGAAGGAGAAGGCTAGCAGCTCCGCTGTAACTTAGCATAGCGCCCCTTGTGCGAGATGATACGAGTACTTTTTTTTTATCTGTACCAGATTGGGCTATTGTGCATGTGCGCAAATAGCGTTTGCCATTTCTTTCCTTGCCTCCGTTCCTCTCGCTGACCATGCAGCTACATAAGAACTACGAATAAACGACCAAGCAGTCATTCTTTGCTGAGCAACGTGTTGCCTCACTTCGTTCCGTCGAACGCGATACATGGCGACAGAAGTGGGATCGTCTCCTCAGCAGTATGGAGGTCGTCAAGCACCCGTAGCCGCTGCAGCTTTCCGGAAACCTGAGAAACAGCTGGCCGCAGTTCAAGCAAAAGTTGGAGCTCTTCTTGACAGCCACGTCGTCAGAAAAGCCGAGGACAGAAGCTGTGAAAGCAGCTATACTCCTCAGCGCCGCAGGTGATGATGCCCTGGACGTGTACAACAACGTCGTGTTTGCTGAAGGTGAGAACGAAGAATTTTATCAAACCTTAGTTAAAAAGTTCGAAGAGTAGTGCCTCCAACAGGGCAATTAAGTTTATGAAAGGCATGTGTTCCGCCTTCGAGTACAGGAAGAGGGAGATCCGTTTGAAAGATTTTTGAGCGACGTCAAGAAGCAAGCAAAACTCTGCAATTTCGGACAGCTTTAACAATCCATGGTAAGGGACCAAGTGGTATTTGGGATCAGCGATAGAAAACTCAGACACAGAACGCTTAACGAGAGGGGCCTTACCTTGCAGCAAGCTTATAAAATGTGCAAAGCAGCCGTGGTGTCTGCGCAGCAAAAGACAACGTGGTCGAAAGAAAACTTGCAAGTAGACTTCACAAGAACTCGACAAGCCAGCAAAAAGCAGTCACGGTGTCGTCAGTGTGGAAGACTTCGTGCTCCAGAAGAATGTCGAGCTTGGGGAAAGTTTTACTACGTATGCAAGAAAAAGAATCACTTTGCGGCGTGTTGTAGAAGACGCCAGGTTAACCAAGTGGACGATACAGAAGAGACAGAAGAGACCGACAGTTTCGATATCCTGAATATCGGCGTATGCGGCGTGGCTACTGGCATGGGAACAGACTGGACAGTGCGCGGCAAGATAGCCGGCCAAGAACTGCGATTTAAGGTGGATACTGGCTCACCAGCCATCCTACTATCTCTGTCTGTGTTCAGGCGTTCCAACCGAACAAGGCAGCCAACAAAAAGTCGAGCAGCTTTAAAGGCATATACTCGAACCATTATCAAGAATGTGGGATTTTGCACAGAAGTCTTGAAGGTAAACGGCCAAGAACGTCACGTTACATTCTTTATTGTGAAGAAGGGTCGCAATGCCATCCTTGGTCTCAAAGCATGTCATGAATTCGGACTAATTCCAGCACTGAATGCGGTGGATTTAAACGAACAAGACGCTCCCGAGCTGTCTTTTCCACACCTATTTTGCGGAAGGGGCTGTGTAAAGCGACAGTACAAGATGGTACTGCGACCTGATGTCGTTCCAGTTGTGCAGCCTGCCCCGAGGTACCGGTGGCGATGAAAGAGCAGCTTTGCGAGGAGCTAAACCTCTATAATCGTGAAAGTGGACGAGCCTACCGACTGGTCAAGCCAAAGGATGGCCGTCTTCGCGCATGTATGCATCCAAGGACCATAAAAGTATAAGGCGTGAATATTATCCTATGCCATCTCAGGAGACATTGAAAGTGAAATCTCCGGCGCAAAGTACTTTTCTCGGCTAGACGCATAGGCAGGCTTCCATCAGATACCGTTGGACGAGGCTATGTCACGCGTGCGCACCTTCGCAACGCCCTTCGGTCACTACAGGTTCCCGCGGATGCCATTTCGAATCTCCTCAGCAGGTGAGGTCTTCCAGAACACTTTGACAGAAATATTTGAACGCCTCACAGGTGTGCGCGTATACATCGATGATGTACTAATCTGGGGGTAGAGCAGCACAATTAACGGCTGAACGCCGTACTAAAGCGAACGGAGCAAGCTGGGATGACGTTCGATGCCGAATAATGTGTATTTTGTGTGAAACAGATAACATTTCTTGGTGACGTGATCAGCCAAAGAGGTGTCCGCCCGAGCCCATATGTGATCGAAAGCATACACGCTATACCGTATCTGGAGGATAAGCAGGCAGTCCGCAGAATGTTCGGCGTTGTAAATTACTTCCGCTAGTATGTACCCTCGCTCAGTGACAAGACCTCACTGCTTCGTGGCCTTTTGAAAGAAAGCGTGGTCTTCGAGTGGACGTCAGCTCGACGCGCAGGATTCGGCTCAGATCTGCAAAATACGGATAACCCCACCGCTACTAGCACTCTTTGATTCACAGAAAAAAGTGAAGGGAACTGCAGACGCCTCTAAAATCGGAAGTGGTGCCGCCTTGCTTCAAAAAAACACGGAAACGACGACAGACGCCCTGTACGTACGCATCGCGGGTTCTGAGCGAGTGAAACACGCTATGCTCAAACTGAAGACGAGGCGCTGGCTATGGTTCTTGCGTGCGAAACCTTTCACCAGTTTGTTTATGGCCGGAGGATTCTTGTTGAAACTGATCACAGGCCTTCCATCGATTACCATCGATTTCCATCGCCCAAAAATGTGTTGCGGACATGCCACCGAGGCTACAGCGATTTTTCGTCCGTCTTTTCAAATGTCCTGCAGTTCATCCATGGGAAAGTCCTTCTGCTCACAGACATGCTGTCCCGTGCTGCCACACTTCCTGAGGGCGCTGATGAAGCAGAAGACATGGCGATCCACGAAATTCAGGTGGCTTCAAGCCTAGTAAGCAAAAGAACAATGCAACGGTTTCAAGAAGAGACCCGCGCAGACCCGTATTTAAGCAGCTTTGTGCAACAACTGAACACGGGTGCGACGATTCAAGGGGAACTGACGCCATTCACATTGGTGTTATCGGCAGTAGACGGCGCACTGCTTAAAGGAAGCGAGATCGTCGTGCCGAAAACTGTAAGAGCTGAAATTCTGGGCCGGATACACGAGGGTCACACATGACAGAATAAATGCAAGGCCAGGGCGCGTAGGCTAGTTTTCTGGCCAGGACTTGGCGGTGTGATCGAGAACACAGTAAGGAAATGCCAGGTGTGTCAAAAAATTCACGCATCTCCGCGTGGTGAACGCTGACGACTGGGCAAAGCATTGGGGATCGTTCGGTGCTACCGTAAATCACCCGCGACATTGCCCACTCATGCATGTATGAGTGGCAGCGCGTGTTTAAAGACGTGTTGTCATTTATTTATGCCCCTAGTCCTTATGAGGTTCCTGCACTCTCACGTCGTAGATCGTGCGGAGTTCCTGATTACTTTTAGATAATGCAGACGCTACGAATACTTATGGTTTTTTTTTTCAATTACGCACAACAGAAATCTCGCACCGGCGCTATATTGCAGGCCAAGATTCTGTGTCTATATATACAGGGTGGCCGGTGAACGGTGGTGCAGCGCGAGAATTCGTTTTCAGTCGAGAAAAATGCCGCCCGCATCTTCCCACGAGGGGAACTCGAGTAAATGCGTCGCAGAGTGGTGGGGGTACCGCGTGAATGTTGAGTAATTGGGTATGGTTTGGGAATGCTTAATTGTTATTTCGTCATTATTATTCTTATTTATTGAATGAAGGCGCTTGCGTCCACGAGCAGCGTCCGGAGCCGCGTCCCGTTGACGACGTTTGCACGCCGCTTCTTGCTCACGTACCTGGGGTCTTAAAGCTCGCTGCTCACGTTTCACCGCTGCTTCTCGTGCGTTCCAGGGAGAGGAGTACGGGGGAGAGGTCCGCACCCCCACTGCGCATGCTCGGCTTGCTGAACTCCCGGTGGGCCGGCACGAGACGAGCCGAGCATGCGCAGTGGGGGTGTAGACGGCGCCGATGCCGAAGCGCTACATCGTGCGACTAAGAAATGCTCCGCATTTAAAACCCGTTATCAGACGCTGCCGGCGTCAGCGTTGTCTCTTGCGGGCGAGGGCGCGTTCCCGTTTCTTGCGAGCTGGTAAAGCGCTCATCACAGAAAGAGCGTTTCCATAGGTTAACGTCCGCCATTCGCTTTCTCTCACGACAGTAGAGGACACAGGGTATACACATATACACACCGCCTGACTGCACTGGCTCCAGGATCGGCCCACACCCACGCACGCCTACGATGAGGGATGGCGGACAAGGCTCGGCACTAAGGTGCTTCGCCCCTGAGAGAAGACGCACCGAGAGCGAACGCGGTTTATAGCTGCGACCCTCTAGTGGTCTACTATCAAAATAGTGCAAGCGCTTGAGTGGAGCGAGCGCCGCAGAGGCATATAGTAAGCGCTCCGAGTACTAGCGTGGTTACGGCGCAAAAATGTCGCCCACGGACAAGCCTCGACCTTAAGGAGCCTCGCCCTTAAGATACACCTACAGCCAGCCGAGGGAGCCCCTTCTAAAACGGCTTACACCAAAAAGACCGTGGTATCGGGCCGGAATTGACCTGTTCCAGTTCGCAGGGGACTCCTACGTCGTGGTGTATGACGACCAGTCGAACATCCCAGATGTTGAAAGACTGGCGGGCGCGACTGCAGCGGAAACGATTTCGAAGACATCTTCCATATTCTGCCGCTATGGCATTCCTGCGCAAGTCTGCACTGACAATGTGCCCCAATTTGCTTCGAGTGACTTCTCCGCCTTCGCAAAACGGTACGATTTCGAGCATATAACATGCAGTCCTAATTATCCCGCTCAAACGGCTTGGCCGAAAAGGGCGTACAGATTGTGAAACGAATTCTAAAGACAACTACGGACGGCCATCAGGATTGCTGGTTGGGCCTTCTGGCTTATCGATCTTCTCCCTCAGAAGGACGGTCGCCCAAAGAGTTGTTGCAAGGTCGTCGTCTTTGTTGAACGGTTCCAGAGTCCACCGCCGATAGGGTGTGCCCTGTATCAAAACATCAGCAATAACTCCGGGGCAGGCCATTATCGCCCCTTGATGCATGCAACGCTGTTCGGTTCAAGAATGGTAACTGGTCACGCAACGCAACGGTAGTTAAAGAGGTAGCTCCGCTTTCACATCTGGTGAAAACGGAGAGCCACGGGCAGCAGGACCACCCGTCGAACCAGCAAACGGCACGTGTGTCGCAATGGCTGCTGACCTGCAAACTGACCGCAGCGGCTCGGAACAATCCGAGCAAACAGAATCGCCTGGAGACCCATACGAATTGCCAATATTACGTGGTGACGTGAAATGTACGGTTCGTGCCGTTAAATGCTATTCAGAGCAAAGTACTCTGAACCTACGCAACGAAGTCAGTTTCCTTTTTCGCAAAAACAAAAACAAAATAAGAACTTTATAAACATACAGGAATAAAAATACGAAGTCAAGAAACAAAAGGGAACCAATCGCGCGCCTTTAGCAGAGGACTCGTGGTATAACGTTACGACGAACGCGATATATTATCGAAGATAGTTAACTCTTCCACTTAACTCGAACGATATTTAGAAAAATTCAGCAGCCTGTCTACCAGAATTAGCACCTATTTCAGATAAAAGTACAGGCTTTTATACGAAAATTTAGTGTTAATATGATCAACCATGTCAAAAAGTGAGATATACACTCAATAATCTCGCTTGAGCACCAGCGAAACTCTGAAATTCATTAGTGTCCACGAATGTAACATAATTACTTGCCTCCAGGCGAACTTCACTTAACACAGACAGACACCGGTTGTCCTTGTTCGCACTAAGTGCTGAACATGGCCCTTGGAGAAAGTTCGAGCTGCAATCATGCCACTCGTAGAATCGCCTTTAGTTCGTCGCGAAAACATTTATATTGTGAAAAGCTTTGTCTGGCACACTTAAAGAGGCGCTGTATATTTTGTTAATAATGGTACACGTCCTATGCGATGAAATTGGCTGAGGTTGTGTAGAGCCTAAAAATTAGCCTTGTCGCTTTCCACTTAGTTCTTTGCTACATGACAGTCTTTAAGGCGACAAATCTTGCATAGTATCTTGTCCGTTTTAGTCTAGTAACCTTTTTAGCTGGTGAAACGAAATGAGCTTACCCTTTTAAAGACTGAATATGGATGAAGTCTCGTTCCACTTTGCGGCGTACGAACTTGAGATCTGTCGTGTACATCATGAGCCTCATGGCTGTTTCTATCAATGAAATATTATTTCCTGCAACAAAGAAAGGCAATGTCACGACTTGTTACAGTGCTTGTCGCTACACTTACGATTGAACTTTCAATCCAATTGTCAAACGCGTTCAAAAAAGTGCGTGGAGCATTAGCAGTATGGAAAAATACTGCACATTAAAGTGTATCAGCGTCTTGCATTCGCGTTCATAGCGTAGCTAGAAATTTCGGTTCATTAATGAACCGAAATTTCTAGCTACCCTATGAATTACAGAAAGGGAGACACGTAGAGTAAAGAAACACACGCTGTGCCTAGTTCAGGCTGAGCTTCAAATCGAAGTGAAGCTTCCCTATGGTCCCAGTTCTGCAACCACTGTCTCGACGTGTGGTGCACCACAGATTCGAAGGCAAGCAAGTAAATATAAGCCATTAATGATGGGACGCCAGACGCACAAGTGCGCATAGTATAAAGGAAGCGCGCGATAACAAATTTTGGCAGAGCTGGGATGCGGGCGAACGTGTTAACGAAATGAGGCAGAGATCACTGCGCATGACGTAGCCCATCCTGCGAGAGGTGATGATACATAATCAAGGGCCACACTAGCAGAATCTTATTGTCTCAATATCGACGATATTACTTACTCAAGTCTCTGTGTATGACATATGGAATTACTCCTCCAGGCCACCGAAAATCTTGGTTGGCCCTCTGCGTAAAGAAGATAGGATTACAAAATACGTTTGGATCAGTGCCACGTGGCTGAGGTGACACACGGTATGGCAAGCGTGTTTGAGATAGTTTTACCAAAACCGCTTCTTAGTGTGCATTCCTCACCATTGCTACTTGATATTTAGCGAGAGGTAACGTGTGTGTTGGTCACCTTTCTTCAGTCAAATAAGTGGTGGCACTTGTCCGGATCAGCAAGTTCAAGTATTGGTGGAAGATGTGTTTCTTGACATTCCATTCTAAGACCAAGGTCTTTTCGTTTTGTTCACAAGGCCTTCGGCAATTTCTATGCGCAGCACTCGAAAGGCGGAAAATAATGTTTCTGTTATTCCTTCCAATTCGCGAAACAGACGACACCAAAGCCTGTGTGAATCCAGGAATTATTTAAGACACTAAACCATCAAACAATTCGTGTTTTCTTTCGCGCTCAAAAAGTCACAACGCAGTCTTGAGAGTAATGTCTGACAGTAACCATCTAGTCCTGAAGGCCTTTTGTTGATTAATTTGCCGTATGAAAAAATGCGCCGGTGCACTTCCTGCGTTCAAGGAACACACTACTGGAGCGATTAATAAATCACAATTACGCTCTCAACAGCTTCGCAAAATACGCTGCTGCAAGCAGCGCCGCTCCTGTCTATGACTTGTCCTGTACACTCTAAGCCAGGGCATATGAATGGTGCTATAGCGATTGGTCCTCAGAGAGACTAAATGTGTTGCCACAACCATAGATCCTTTTCTTCCCAAGGCTATTCACCCATCCGCGCTCACAATATGCCAGCGAGTGAGTTCCAGCGGCATGCGTCGTCTGCTCTGGATTGGCTGCAAGCAGATTGTTCCAGCAGCTGTATGGAACGTATTTACGTCAAATTTATTACTAATTGCAGCTAAAATGTCCGCCGCCCCTACTTATATATGTTGAGGATAAGACCGAAAACTGAGAAAATATGCAATCTATGACATGGTAACGCGATTATTATGCGTCCCTCCCATAGGATGACATATAAACGATGGCAACACGCCGGAAGCGTAATCTCTCGTTATGCGGACAAAACTCAATTTCCTCCTCGCCCAAACGTTACAAGAACGGGCCGCCACCGCGCGCTGCCAAGGCATAGCAGTTTCGTCTCCTGAAAATACTTTATTCTCCGTGATACAAGGCTATGCTATGCTTCACTTTTGCCCATCCTCCTCACCCTCTGAACATGCTATACATGGCTGTGGTAAGATATGATACCCTTCCCCCTTTATGTAGTGGGCTCGCGACATGATCCCAAAAGTGCGCGCACGAATGCTGTGCATTCCATAGAAGTGCAAGCATACTTATTTCCTCATGATACTTTTATCCGGCGGCGCACGGCACAAGTTAAGCAAGCGCTTGGAAGCTTCGATCTTAAAATTAGATATATCTGCACATGATGTCTGGGTGCAGTGCGCGGGTACCGTCACAGTACATATTCTTGCTAAGGTTGCGCAACCCATTTTGTTGAAGGGCGCACGTGGTTGTGCTGTCCCCATTCGTACGTTTGTAGCTTTGCGCTAAATGTCGTTTCACTCTCCGTGGAGGTGCACACACCGAGCACGACAGCATGCACTCATCATTGGCGGTTGAACTTCAATCCTGAGTGGTGGCGAAATGATTGAAACGTCTGCTTCCGATGTGGTAGGTACCGGGTTCAAATCTCCGTGCCGTCCGGACGCCCATCGCCGTTTTTCCAAAACGGCTAGAGGAGTACAAACCAGACCCTCGGTTGTTTATGCACCCTCATCTTGAAAGGCAACCCCTTAAGGACGTGGCAGGTCCCCTGGGCGCACAATAAGCAATACACAGACTTTGCAAAAGAGTTTAGCGCCCGCCGCTGCTATGGGAGGCAGGGAGGTAGTCGCCACTGCCACCGGGTTTACCGGTCAAATAGGGACAGGCGGGGTTCCAGCCTCTTGCTCGGCATAAAGAAGGTGCCGTATGGCATAAACAAGGTACACCGCCTTTGTTGGAAGTTAGCGGCATATGAACGCCGTACCTAAGAATAAGCTCACTCTGTAATATTTTAACATGCAAGTGTTTTATGCTGTGGTCCACCAAGAAGTCAGTGACGTGCTTCCGTAAGGTAAGCGGATCTCTCAAAAAAAAAATGAACACAGATTCACAATAAAAATAAAATTGCAGATCCCACGTGCAGTGGGAATCAAGGAAATGCGAAGCACGCATAAGGAACGTAAAATGGAATTGCCTTGTTGTCTCGATATACCGATTTTGGTACATACGAAGTTAACGAAACCGCCACAAGAGCAGCAAGACTGTGGATTGTAAACCATGCCGCTCATGACACGCATGCCATGATTGTAATGTTATGACCTGCCATTTACGTTCGTCATGCAATGGTGTTGTGCCATAGCAATTTTGCTATACGTCCCATTAACGAAACGCGTGACATGTAAATCATGCCGCTCATGACATACATGTCATGATTTTCATGTTATGACCTGTCATTCATGTTCGCCATGCAGAAACTCGCTAGAAGACGCTGCCTGCGTCAAGCTTGTCTCTCGCGGGTGAGGGCGCCTTCTCCTCCTTTGCGAGCTGGTAGCGCATTCATCGAAGAGCGTTTCCATAGTCAACGCGCCTGGAGGCACGCGCCGAGGGCGCGCCTCCCACACGTAGCATCATTCATTTCTGTGAAGGTAACGCGCTACTATGAACAACGGACGGACAGACCCAAACCTTAAGGAGCTTCGCCTCTAAAAATAACCAGCACCGAGGAGGATTCAAACCACGTCCTTTGCGTGGATGCGAACAAACACCCACTTCGTGGCAGTCGAGCATTCTACCACTGAGCCACGCCTGTGTTTGAAAAATCTTCGCTGAAAGACCTAAACAGGTATTACGACTGCCGAGGAATCGCATTAACGAATGTAACGTTACGTCGCAGAAAATAATGCACCACTACACGTCAGGGAAAGTGGATTGAATAACGAGTTCGAGAAATCATTTGAAAGCACACAGGGCTGCATGGTTTGTAGCTCTCAACCCATTACAGAGGCATCATCAACATCATCATTATGAAACGATCTTCAACTTTTCATCGCCATTATTACGAAGCGCTGCCCTTTATCGTGTCGTATCGTGCCATGCGTCACACGGCAGGCGACGTGCGCAGCCCCGACAGCAACCTGATTTGGCTCTTCGATATACGTGATGGCGCCTCCTCATAAGGTGCGGACCGCTGCTGAATAAGCGAATCGCAGAGCTACGCGCGCGGCTACAGCAAGGCAACGTCGGGCACAACAGACAGCTGTGCAGAGAGAAGGCCAAACCGCAGCTTGCCGTCGACGCCGTGCCGAGAGTTCGGTTTTGTTCTTGGGAAAACGACGCCAAGAGACTTTCTAAGATGTGCAGTTATACAGATTTGTACGTTACAATACCGCCGTAATGATTGCGTAGAGGGTACTTCCCTACTTGGCGAAATGATAATAGTTATGGCGCAGGGGATACCTACCACCTCTACTTGCACTAGTTTCTTCAAGCGTTTAAAACGGCCTCTAAGGAGGTCGCTCCTCCAGCTTATGCTGTCACTCTCCTGCGGTTCCGCGCAGGCCTGGCTCTTTTTTAAAGACGATAGTCTTTCTTGGAATACTGTGTTTAGAAAAAATTTATTGTATCACAGACGATTCACACCGATAACATTACAACACAACGTTTTCATGCAAAACATAAGACATCAAATTACGTGTATCACAAGACAGAGTTGCGTCACATCTACGCAGCAAAGGAATGCAGCATGTATAACGGGGCGTTGTACATATCCACACATATATATACAAACGAGTAGCTACAAAGACAGCACCAATCAGGTGCGAGTATGTACACATTATAAATACGCGTGACACTGCCGTCAACGGCAAACGATGCATGAGCCTACCAAAACCAGGCAGGCCGAAAGATAAGCTTCACGCGTTTATCAGAGACCGACTCAAAGGGGCAAGGCCAATGTCGGAGGAATTCTTCCTCACCGAGAAAGAACAGCTCATCCGACAGAACGGACAGAAGCTCTGAATAAAGTCGCTCTAGGATGGGAAAAAGAGCGCGATGGCGACGACCTGCTGCAACCGACGCAGCGGTTGCGCCATAGGCAGAAGGCACCTGCAACAATAAGAAGGCGAGCAAAACGACCTCGCGAACAATGCCCAGAAGAGACGAAGCGATTTACACCGAGCCCACGAAATCCGGCGTTCACGGCCCTCCACAAAATTCGAGCAACTACACATTGCCTCACAACATGTTGATTAGATTCCTGAAGTCGGCAGTTCGGACAAGTTGCTGACTGCACCATTCTCCACCACTCAAGGCGGCCGATTGTGGGGAGCACACGCCACCCTAGGCGCCACATAAAGTCGCGGAGGTGGCCAGGTAGGAAAGACTCCGTTAGCGCCTCCCACGACACACGCCTAGAGCGAGCATGGCGATCCGGAGGAACTAACGGGAGCAACAGGGCCGCTGTTTTGTCAACAATGGAATCTTTGAGCACGTCTACTTCTGTACACGTCGACTGGATATGGCGAAAAAAGACGACGGCTGTTGCATAGAATGCAGGGAGTGTTAAAGACTGCGGTTGTCTATCCAGAAGCACGTTAGGCATCAAATGCCTAAGGTGAATGCCGAGGAAGTAACGCGCAAGAGTTCGTGCAGGCGATTCTTCACCTTGCAGAAGCCGTAACAGGAAGCGCAGCGCCAAAAGGCGACATCGTATTGATACAGAAGGGAAGGCAAAGCCTCACTTGGAACGCTGCTGTGCTATTACCGCACGAGAAACCAATTCAGTGCCACCTGACCAAAAGAACGAGCACAAAGCCGACTGTATTGATCGCGCAATGCGTAACGGAGCTTGCACCACATGACTAATATACCAAATACGGCCACAAAATATGGTCTGCGCAAGGTATCTGCGCTCAAGGAAGGGAAAGTCAAAATCTTGTGCGTCCTGGATTTTTTGCCTTACTTCTTCAAGAGCTTTTAACCACACCGAGTCAGAAATGCCGTAATGATCGTACACAATGCCTAAAATGCGAAGAGATGTGGCTGACTGTATGGGAAACGTCGAACTAAGCCTGGAGTTTGGAGAGCCGATAAAGAAATAACGGGATTTACTGAAATTCAGCGTTGCGCCTGAAATGCCACCATACTCAAAGAATTAACGCAGGCTTTGCGACAGACTATCCTCGTCAGAAAGGTACAGGGTAATGTCAACGGCGAATGCTGTGACCTTTACTACATTGCTACCAGGCAGCGGAAGACCGCGAATGCGTGGATGTGCATCAAGAGCGCGTGAGAATGGCTCAAGGCTAAGGACGAACAACACAGCAGATAATGGGCATCCCTGACGAACACCGCGCGTAATGGGAAAGGGAGCGCTTTCCCAGCCGTCGAGAAGCAATGTGCTTTTATTTTCCATATATACCTTTTTGAGTAACTCGACAAATGAATCTGAAGTTCCAAACGCGGTGAGTACGCTAAAGATATACACGTGCTCCAATCGGTCAAATGCTTTCTCTTGGTCCAACGACACAATTATACCAGATGCAGACCGCGACAGCGTATAAGCCATAATGTCACGAGTGGTGAAAGACAAACTGTGTATTTCTCTTCCTGGCACCGATGAAGCTTGATAAGGACCAGTTAGAGTGCTCATTAGAGCCCTCATCCGCCGAACGATAACGGTAGCAAAGATTTTGTAATCAACGTTAAGAAGCGTTATAGGTCTCCAATCTTCGGGACACACGGAGGAAGCGTCATGCTTAGGATTGAGCACAATGCCGCCATCTCGAAAGCTGGATGGAAAGATGCAGTCCTCAATGCACCGGAGGATAACCATGGTCAAGATAGAACCAATCTCATCCCAAAACGTCAGGTAAAACTCAACTGGAAAACCATCTGGCCCAGGGGCTGACCCACGCTTCATGGACTGCAGTGCCGCCTTTACCTCTTAAGCCGACGGAGGAGTACACAGGGAATCAGCGGCCTCTCGAGGAACACGCGGTAAGCCGTTAAGCATGGGTGATGACGGGTCGTAGTTTCCTTGCATGGTCGCACGTGACATTGTTTCAAAATGCGCCAAGAAAGCAGATCTATCGCGCGTGGCATACGGCTGCGGAGATGGTATCCGTACTGAGCGTTGTCTCTCGCGGGCGACAGCGCGTTGTCGTTCTTTGCGAGCTGGTAAAGCGTTGATCGCAGAAACAGCATTTCCTTAGTCAACGCACCGTTCGCTCTTTCTCACGACAGCAGAGGAAACTGTCTGGGTGCACTGCTACGCGTGGCCTGTGCATCACAGCACCTGTAGCGGCATGCACTCCGAGCGGACGCTCCCACCTGTGCACCGGAGCGCCTCCACCGAGACAAGGGACAAGGCTCGACACTAAGGCGCTTCGCCCATAAAATCTTCCACCCGTTCCGACTCGAACGCACATATAGCTATGATCCGAAGAGAGGAGCAGGGGCGGTATCTTATAAGGGTTCCAAAAGTGGACTGGTCCACTTGCCCGCGCGTGATTGGGTGAAACCGCGGTTGCGTCAGAAAAAGAGCGATTGCGACCAATCGGGCGAGGCCAAGTGAACCGGTCCACTTCGGGAACCGTTATAAGATATCGCCCCTGGAAGCGTTGCCGTTAGGCCACCGCAACATACCTATGTATGCAACAGATGGCATTATATCTTCACTACAGTGCATTGCAAGTTGCATCTAATTGTCGTCCAGTGAAAGCAAAGGTGTTCAGTACAGTGAAATGTGGTGTTTTAACAAGCAAATTTACTGTTTAATTTACATCACCTCCCTTATACTGCACTCTTGGTTCGCTTAGGTCCGCTGCGGTGGTACCGCCATCTAGGAAAGATTGAGCGAACTCGATGGTCGCGCTAATTCGCACCGGCAGTCAGCGCTTGCGCAGTGTTCGTCCTTCAATCGCCTCGAGGTGACGGAAGTTAGACGCGTGGCACGTCGTGACGGTGCGTTCCTCGGGCATTGTAGGAACGGGGCAGCTAGAAAATTTCTATCGCGTGGCCAGGTGTGTTGCGTTGCAACGCGAACTGCTCCAGCACGCAACGACGGCCATCAACAAGCAAAAGATTGGCCTTTCGCTGTAGTGGGCTGTGTTTTCGCAAAACGATCCGCTGACGACCAGTTCGGTTTAGCTGGCAACGTGTCACCATTTGCGGACGCTCCTTGTTTGTTGTAGATTTGCGCAGGGCTCTGGCGCGTGCAATTCAGTGTCTCCAAAGCAATGTGGTTCGTTCGAGAACTTTCCCTCGTGTACAACTGTCGAGGATCCTTGTGCCGTGTCGAGGTTTCGCTGATGTCAGGATCTCTCTAGGTCCCTAGATAAAAAGTTTTGGATCTTGCATCTCCTGCCCCTCGACTCGCCAGATTGCCGCTTATGCATTCCACAACTTCGCGAAGACAGGCTTCACTTTCGTGTTATAAAGAGCGTTATGACAGAAGAATCAACCACATTTTATGTGCCTTCCTTGGCCTCTTTGTGAGCTTCATAAGTTTGTGTTTAACGACATTTGTCATTTACCCTTTCGTTATTTAATGACGTTGTTCTCGCACTGGAAGACTTCAGGTAGCATGCGAGGGTTCATTGGTCAGCTGTCATCTCGTAATAATTTCACGTACTACGTGGCGCCTTCTGGCATAGAAGAGTGTTCCACACTTGCCGCCTTGTCTACGAGTGGCACTCAAAAAGGCACTCCCAAGAGTAAATGTACAGAAATACCGAATAAAGTGGACGTTTCCACGACCGCCGCCGTAGCTCAGTTGGTAGAGCACCGGCCGGGTTATTCGAAGTTTGTGGGTTCGGTCCTCACCGACGCCAGGGGTGTTTTTACCAACTTTAGCCCTTTTCTACTTATGTCGCAGCTACTACACTATAGCTAAAAACTACAGATAGCATCTCCATTCCTTCATTGACCCTCTGTCTATTAGCTTCAGGAGGTATAGCTATAAAAACGATCCCTTGTAGGCTTCCTATTTCGTTACTTCAAAAACAGAAACACAATCGTCTTTTATTGGTCACATCGTTTTATAGAGAGAACACGATACGGCTCACAGTAGATAATGCAGAAGAAATCTTTTGTTTAATATTTGCCTGCTGCAAAAACTTGCGATGTGAGTCAAATGAACTCACCCCTTCCATGTGCTCTTCAGGCCCATTTACGATGTCTCCTTCAAAATACCCAGATTGCATCGCACGGACAGCTGCGCGAGTTGGAGGCAAGGAGTTAGTGGTGCATAGTGACACAAAAACAGCAACAGTAGAGCTGCCACCACAGCAGCAGTGATTGATAAAGCAGGCACAAAAACTTCCATGCTTCCCCATTCTTACGGCCACTCATAAGCTAAACATACTGGCAGAGTTGTCACATATCTATTCCTAAGATGAAAATTAGTAGCCAGAATGAGAGTGAACCGCGCAGACAGACAGGCGCTTACTGAGAAGGCTCCGTGGCGCCGATCTTTGATGCCCACGCGACACCTGTGTGTTCCACAAATAAATGCAATAAATTAAGAGCAGTGTGAGCTCTTCATCGTGAACTATCCGAATTTCGCAGAAGGTCTGACCATAATGCAGACTGATGAGCTACTTCGTCCTGCATAACGTTCCGAGAAATTTAGCACAAAAACACAACATTTAGCGCAGAAACATGCTGCACTGAAAGGCGACGAAGAGCAGAAGGCTCTTCCCAGTCAGCAATCAGCATAGGGCCGATATAGGTTTTATGACGGCGAAGCACGGCCCACCAATGGCCTGAATGTGCCCGGCAGCAAGCCAGTGTCAGATAAGCCGCTGTCAATGACTGGCAATGTCGGGCCACTGTAGCCGCCGCCCCGCCGATGTCGGCAGGAAAATAGGTCCGCTTATGCGCAAAGTAGGACCACTTATGCCGCGCTACTGCCGACATAGGCTGAGCCGCTGGCTTTCAACAGCAAATATAGCGTCGCTTTTGCCATTTTACAGGCAATATAGGCTAAGCTGTTGCCTTTTAGTGGCAACCTAATGCCAAGTATGCCCGATAGCTTTCACCGTCAAATGTGGCGCCAGTTTTGTCGTTCTATAGACAATGTGGGCTGTGCCGTCGCTTTTTATTGGCAACATTGTGCCAAGTATGCCACCTTAGAGCCGACATTGGCTGAGCCGATAACCTTCTCTGGCAGACGTGGCACCGACTTTGCAGTCATTCAGCATCGCCTGAAGAATGGCAAATTCGGCGCCATATTTGCCTAGAAAGATTGTTTCACAGGAGGCATTCAATCATTTCTGTGCTCCTTGAGGCGACGTCAACTACGCCACAGCATTTCATTGCTGATGTAAGCCGGGCATTTTTTGAGGCCTCCTGTATCTAATAATTGGGATACGATCCAGATAAGCATGACGGAAATTCACTTAAGTGATTCGATGTAAGAATCAGGTGAATTCACCGGCCCCA
The DNA here is from genome assembly GCA_013339685.2 of Hyalomma asiaticum. Taxonomy (NCBI): domain Eukaryota; kingdom Metazoa; phylum Arthropoda; class Arachnida; order Ixodida; family Ixodidae; genus Hyalomma; species Hyalomma asiaticum. The sequence continues at coordinate 103,562,337 of CM023484.1, read as the reverse complement.
ACCACTCTGCTTGCTCTTGAAGGTTGTCCGGCTAACCTTCTTTGCTCTAACAGATTCCCATTCCCGATTACATTACTTCGCGGTGAGTCTGTCAGCACTGTGAAGCCTTACGAACCCATTACTACGTTAGACGTCCCAGATGGATCGGCGGAGATGAACATCCTCTCCTATTCTCCAACTGCCCCATGCCGTTGACCACGGCTTAACCCCAACGCAACGCGGCAAACTACTCGGCGTACTCGCCAAATTTCCTCATACTTTCGACAGCCACAGCAGCACTCTTAGCCGAACTTCGACTTACCGAACATCGATACAGGTGCTCACACACCACTGCGGCAGCGGCCATACCGTGTATCATCAACGGAACGCCGCGGCATTGATGAACAAGTGGGTGACGTGCTAAAGCGGGGTGTAGTAGAGCCATCCTAGAGCCCGTGGGCATCAGCAGTTTTTCTAGTTAAAAAGAGAGACGGGTCGATTCGCTTTTGCGTGGATTACCGGCGCTTAAACAAGATAATCAGAAAAGACGTCTACCCATTGCCGCGAATCGACGATGCCCTTGACTGTTTGCAAGGTTCCGAGTTCTTCTCCTCTCCTGATTTACGATCCGGTTATTGGCAGGTACCTCAGATGACAAACCTAAAACAGCCTTTATTACACCAGATGGCCTATACGATTCAATGTGATGCCTTTTGGCCTTTGCAACGCGCCCGCCACGTTCGAGCGCATGATGGACGCCCTCCTGCGAGGCCTCAAATAGAACACGTCATTATGCTACTTGGATGACGTAGTTGTACTTGCACATGATTTTTCTACTCATCTTCATCGCTTGGAGCAGGTCTTACGCTGTCTCACCACCGCTGGCCTGTCACTTTGGGCCACGAAAGGTTACTATTCTCGGGCGCGTCATTCTCCCTGATGCTGCAAAGCTGCGGGCTGTTCAAGAAGTCCCAAGGCCAAAGAATTTAAAAGACTTGCGCAGTTTTATTGGCCTCTCCTCATACTTTCGCCGCTTTGTTCGAAATTTCGCTTCGATTCTGGCACCGCTCACGGAGGTTCTTCGGGGAGACGGCAAACTTTCTGCGTGGTCCCCGGCTTCCGATCGTGCCATTGTGACGCTACGTGAACTCCTCACAACGCTTCAAATAGTGCGGCATTTTGACCCTACTGCTGCCACGGAACTCCACATGGAAGCCAGAGGTGTGGGTCTCGGTGCTGTCCTCGCGCAGCGAAATTCCGGTTTCCAAGAATATGTTGTTGCCTACGCCAGCCGCAGTCTCACGAAGGCTGAAGCGAATTACTCAGTCGCTGAGAAAGAATGTCTGGCGATCATTTGGCCCATTACAAAATTTGGGTCATACCTGCACGGCCGGCCTTTCAATGTCGTTACTGATCGCCAAGTCCTTTGCTGATTGTCGACCGTCAAAGATCCGTCTGGTAGCCATGCCCTATGGGCTCTGCGCCTCCAGGAGTAGGACATCCGTGCTGTCTACCGATCAGGAAAGAAGCACGCCGATGCCGACGCTCTTTCTCGTTCACCAGCCGACACCGACATTGCCAATGTCTCCGCCATTGACAGGTCATTTTCGACATCTACATCCATCGACGTGTCTTTGGAGCAGCCCAAGGATCGTTGGACTGAATCTATGATACGTTACCTGTCTGATTCATCAGCAAGCGCGGCGTCTCGAGCTCTACGCCGGCAAGCTTCCCATTTCGCCATCAGGGATGTAATCCTTTATCGCCGCAATTACCAAGCAGACGGGTGCAAATGGCTTCTGGTCATACCGAGACAGCTCCGCGCAACTATGTGCGCAGCTTTTCATTCTGATCCACAGTGCGCACATGCTGGTCTGTTCAAAACTTACGCCAGACTGTGCCTTGGGTTTTACTGGCGCGGCATGTACACTTTTGTGGAAACGTACATTCAATCTTGCACAAACTGCCAGCGCCGCAAGTCTGCGCCGATGCAGCCTTTGCCGTGCCCGTCGCGCCCATTTGACCGGATTGGAATTGACCTATACGGAAATGCCGGAAATCGATGGGTCATTGTGGCTATCGACCACCTTACGACGCACGCAGAAACGGCTGCCCTCCCATCCACGACAGCTCGTGACGTTGCATCCTTCCTGGTCCTCTGCTTCGTTCTCCGTCAGAGGCTCCGTGCGAACTCCTCAGTCAAACTTATAGCTTCCTTCGCATGATTACTTACGTGAGCGTGAAGAGAGAAAGTTTATTTTTGTGTGCGTAGACACACAAGAGAAACACGTTCTTCAAGCGAACAACGTCAGGTATCTTCTGTCCTGCTCACAATTGGATATCGCAAAACCATATGGCTACAGCACTGAAATTACACGTTGATGTTTTCGACTTGACTGATTCAGAAGGACGCTAGGCACACATTGTCGTACACTTAAAAGGCAATCAAAGGTGCGACGACGGCATAACACGCTCACGACAGAGGCGTTCCGTGATCTTAAGAAAGTTTAAAGTTTGCTGCGCTAAGCCGCATAATACTGTAACTAATACTGTTTTATGCTTGGATAAGAATACATTAAAGCATGCAAAACTGCACCGCCACAGGGAGCAAACATGCTGGAGGATATGTGTGACGTACGTAAGCATTTAAAAGCGCAGAGGTTAGCAGACGACGCAAGGAGCTGCTTCAAATTTAGGAGTTTCGTCCACTAGCCGCTAGACGCCGACTGTGTTCCATCTCGTGCCCAACAGAGGACCTCTGTTTTCAGCCCTCGCACATCGGTATATGCCGCCTGCAGAGACTTTTCGTGCAGCACAGAATTTATGACCGAATAGTTGTTCATTAAATTATTTTCGTTATCAACAAATATGTCCTATACATGGCAAGAATGCTTTCGTTCACTTCTGGTGTTCCTATGGCGAAGTGACACCGTTGCATATTTTCTACGTCCTTGTTGGCCACAAGCTTCCTTAAGCACACCTTCAGTGCAGAACACAAGGCTTTTTACGCAGTACACATACTTTCAACTCTTCAAAAACATAATACATGAAATGGCGCGAATATGACATGCCGAGCTTTCCGTTCGGCAAGGGCAAGTTTATCTTGCTTCTCCGAAAACGAAGCACCCTAATGTGCACCCTGACGCGGCCAGTTAAAGCTTGATACTTTTGTTGCAAAATTACCTTCGGCGATGTCAGAAGCGATTTCTTCCGTGACGGGTGCACCGAGAACGTCCCATGATACGGCCGCTATGAAGATGATAAGCATGCGCGTCGCCTGTGCAAAACGCGTGGAGCCTGTCATTTCGGTGATTGGAGCCAGTGTAACCGGCTGTCCTTGAGTAGCCAGTCCGCTTTGAATTCTTGTCGTACGCAATTTGGTTCTCTATGTTGGCGATATATGAGGATGCGCCCTTTTTATGGGCATATGAGCATGACGTGGATACGCGCTGAAGCACCAAAGCAACTAGAGAAATAAGCTGCGTGGATACGCACTGAAGTACGGTTTATTCGACGTGACTTCCCATATAGCTTTTCGCATATCGACAACATCCGCAGATACCTAAACGGTGCGATGTACGCGCACGTTGACGTCAGAGAACCGCGGTGGCTCTGTGGTAGTGAGTCACGTATTCTTTAATTAGCCTTCCTGTTTGTTACAATGCGCGAGTACTTGTCATTCCTGCGGAAGCGGCGCCGAGCAAAAATTCACACAGGCGCGGGAAATTGCGAGCATAAAAAAAAAACACCGTAGCGCAGAGTCAAGTTCGTTGAGCTGCGTGCTGTTGATTTTGTGCAGCTGTCAAACCCGGTTGGGTCAATGAAACACTACTTCCTGTCACCTAGAATACCATTGAGAAGTAAAGATCCGCTTTTTTAAACGGCTTTCACTCTAGGGCAAAGTGGCCGTTTGATTTGCATGTCAAGGGAGGGTGACGGCGACGATGTGATACCACATAAGTAGGACATACTGTTTGGCCAGTCTCCTCTTGAAAAGCTGAACTGAGCGCGAATGACACGCACATGCACAAAAGAAGAGACGAAGTGGCCGTTATTATCGGCTTTGTCTCTTATGTATGTATTGTTCGCGGTGAGATCAACTTTGAAGTTGTGTCATTAGGAAGACACATTCCACGATTATGAAGAAATGAAAGGCCATAGCGTGTGCATTGCGGTTTTATGTGCTGAATTTATACTTTTGATCGTCTAGTTGAAGTGCGGTTGACGGTTGGAATAGGAGGATATCTCAGCTTCTTCTACCGCTTAATTCTTTTGTTTAAGGTAAACAAGAATTCTCAAGCACACTGGCAGGAAATCTTCCAAAGCTCAGATGTGTGCGCTCCTGGGCTTCAGTGGTTCAGCATTATGCTCAGTAATGCAAGATAATCATACCACCTTCATTATTAGGCACAATGTGCACTACACCACACGGGCGTCTCCCGATGATTGTTACATGCCTTCCAACTTCTCAGTTTGTTCGAGCATATTACTCCGTTGCGCATGATCCCACCGTCTCTCTCTTGATGTCGATTCCATCAACACGACACACCATCGCTTTCTTTAAGTTTCGTCAGTTTGCTTAGGCTAGCTTTTTAAGCGAAAGCTTTAATGGCCTAGTCGAGCGAGTTTCGCCGTGTATCTCCGCTTTCGCCGTATATCTCCACTTTAAGCGCCCTTGCGCACGTCCCTAGGTTTTCCTAAAACACGCTCTTGTATGATTTGTGACCAAGTACACAGAGGCAAGCGTTGACGAGTCCCGCTGCATTGGCCTCCTGAGCTGTTTATGAGCTATATTTAAGGTGCTGTCAGAGAATGTCATGAAAATGCGAGTGTGTATATATATATATATATATATATATATATATATATATATATATATATATATATATATATATATATATATATTCAGTTAGATGTTCGATGGGTCCGGTCCAATGTAGGGTTGAAAAGAGGGACACACGTTCAAAATTCTTGTTTTATCAACGTTTCGGCCGACGTAAACGTTAATACCGACGGTATACGAGCGGGTACAAGCAAGTGCGCCGCTCTCCTCTTCGTGCGGGTGCACATGCTCGATCTCGTGAGACCCCCACCACTGTCAGGTGAACGCGGCGGCAGAGGACTATTTTTACGGAATGCATCCTTGGCAATCTGTGGAACCGAGCCCCTAGAGGTGCTATCCTTTCTAAGCGAGAGATCATACCTGCACATGACGGTCTTGATTATTTCAGTTGTCCGTTTCTCCTTATTTTACTCTCCCTTATGTTTCTGTTGTTTTTTTCAATATCAATATCACGATCTTAGGATAGCTGGCTGTAATGTTTCCTCGTTCCCAAGTTTTCGTATTGAAATGCGAAAAAAACTGGGAGGAGGCAAATTCGAGGCTGGGAGGAGGCAAATGAGAGGACGATACCGAACACTCAAGGCACTTCAGATGATAACGACGCGTTAATACCGAAAGGGGAAGATTTGTCAAAGCTTATTTTCACTTGTGCAATCATCACTAATTTTAACGAAATTCTCACTTTCCTTTGCAAGGCTAGTGACTTCGCATTTTTTCTTCCTGCGATAACGGGCGGGGGGTTCATATCCACCACCAGGGAAACGCAGCACAGGAAAACATCTACTCGCATTTTACTAGCCTGGTTGCAATACTCCCGCATCCATCCATTTATGCACTGACCTGCTTGCCTGATGTAACCTATGTCGCAGGAGAAGGGGATTTCACAGAAGACATAGATTTGCCATAATAAAAATTTTTCTTGCGCTGCTTTCAGGGGATCTTCATGTGATCACTTTATTATTATTATTATTATTATTATTATTATTATTATTATTATTATTGCGAAGACTCTGCTGACAGAAATAGTACGTTGTCTCAAGGGGATGTTTTATTTAGATCGTGAGAAACCTTGTGAATGTATAGCATGACAGCTTCATTTTTATTATGCATCTCACAGGTACAAGAGTAGCTTTGGATGCGCCAGGAACAGTTGTAGTAGCCAGTGTATCCGTATGTGTGTGATGAATTTGCACTGATTATAGGCGTATCTCCCCTTTCGTTCTGATTGTCGAAATACTTACATATGAAACTATTAAGCTACTGAACATTCAGTGTGCGATGAGTGATCACCTCACGTGTTGGTGTTGTTCAGCCAGGGCTAATGACGCACTTATCGCCTTTCGTTACAGCCCTTCCAAACTGGTAAAACGTGATTTCCTAAGACAGCTGTTTATTAATAGAGCACCTATAAGTCCTGTCACAGTTATTGCAAGCTTGTTTCGGTGAGCAAGCTTCATGGTTTTTAAAAGCCGGTGTATGGTGTATCCAAATCTAACGCCAATCCTATGTATACTTCTAAGAAACGTATTGTAGTGGTGTTGTTCCTTACAGCTATCACGTTTCCCTTAACGCGAGGAAATTAGCCGCTTGAAAAAAAAGGTGCAGATTATATTGGCAGCACTATAGCAAGCAGGGGGATCTGTGAAAAAAAAGAGGGGGAAGAAGAAGCACTGATCCCACAAAGAAGGCAGAGTGTGGTTGTCAAAAGAAGCAGAAGGGAAGAAATCTGAGTGTAATTCAGCGTCATAACTTGGATCCCGTTCTCCTGCGCACGTTACATCGGGAAAACAGGACGGTGGAAAAATGAGCGGCCTATTCGAGAGCGTTGCAACATGTCCGTTAAAATGCCATAAGATTGCTTTCTCGCGATACATAGCCAAGATTGCAGATTTGAATGTATTCGGTAAAGCAGTTATCTTTAGAAAAACAAACGTGAAGTGACCTCGCGTTATGATTGACAGGGAGCAGATTATTTGTGTCAGTATTGTTTCTATCAGCGAAACCTTATCCTTGTCTGACAAGGTATAGAATTTTCCGCGCATGCAGTAACCCACGATATCAAGTTGTGGTGCTCTATATACCGGGTGTTTCAGAGAACGATTTCAAGTTTCCAAAGATGATAGGCTTTCTGAGAGGAAAAAAAAAGCTTATTTTCTTACGGAACGACCTCTAAGGTTGGGCGGACGTGAGCAGTCGTGAGAAACTTGCAGTTTGCACGGTGAATAACTAAGATGGTAAAATCCATTTCTAATTAGCAGCCTTTTCAGGTTCCTGCCATTGAGGAATTTGCAGCCGCAAGACGACGATGCTTATCTCTATTTGGTCTAAAACAAAGAAAAATGACAGCATATCCATGGAGTGAATGATGATGAGTGGGCGAAGCTCGGGATGTTCATCGTAGATCGTGCCGAGTTCCGGATTAATTTAGTTAACGCGCATGCTACGAATCCTCACGGTTCAACTATGCACATGCACAAGTGATATCTCCCACCGGCACATCATTGCAAGTCAAGATCCAGTGCATATATATATATATATATATATATATATATATATATATATATATATATATATATATATATATATATATATATATATATATATATATATACATGGGTTGCCGGTGAACGCTTCTGCAACGCGAGCAGTCGGTATTTCTCAATCAAGAAACTCGCTAGCAGACGCTGCCTGCGCCAACGTTGTCTCTCGCGTTTGCCGGGGCAGTGTCGAGTTTGCCGGGGAGCGCGTGGCTCCCAGCGCTCGCGGCGAGGGAGCCTTGTTTACCTTGGAGGTAAACAATAGCTGCTACTGGGAATGAGAGACAGCAGAAGTCGGCTTTTAGCTAACACTTACACTTCTACTTCTACTAACGTTTACCACTGGAACGTGCCAATGGCTGCTAATGGGGAATGAGAGACAGAAGAATTCGGCTTTTAGTTAACGCGCACGCTGCGAATTTTTTATTGTTCAACAACGCACAGGAGAAATCTCCCACCGGCACCACCTTGGAGGTCAAAGCGTAAGACTGGTTACATACTACGACACGACGAGGGACGAACGGGTGCCGCCTTAAGGAGCTTCGCCCCTAAAAGATTATTCGCCGAGACCCAGCGACATAGCGTTTTTTGCCTCATGGAACTCGCTGCAAAAGGAGCTCCGGGAGCCGCGTGTGAGCACAGCATCCGCTGGTGTCGTGCTCCAGTGCATGCCCCAGTTAATTCGATATGCATGGGCTTTCCAAAGTCGTGTCTGCCTAGTCTGCTATGATAGCGTCATGCAATCAGCGAATAAGCAAAAGATAACGGAGGCTTCTGCATGTGCAGAGCATCGAGGACATCGTACAATTGGCCGGCGCAATCTTTGCTACACGTCAGCAGCAGTGGTTGCTTTCGCACGTGATTTCTGGCGTTCTTCACGCGCGCTTTAGTGCCGCAAAAAGCCGAGGTTCAATTCGTTTTTCTTTGTTTTAAAGGCTCCATATAGCATTGTCATCAGCGTGGCTAAAACTCGTCCTTTGCAGTAATCACAAAAAGTTCAATTAATGTTGTAATTTCTAAATATTACTTTGTTACCCAATTGTAAGTGCTTTTGTGAGCCTTCATGACGTTTGCCTCAGCGAACAGTTTATAAGGAGGTTTTCTTTTTTTCTCTCTCTAAAAGTCCATGTTTAAAAAATTTTGTAAGTTTTCTCTGAAACACCCTGTATATCCTCACATTGTACTTGTGTTGTGGGGCGATTAATGCGATCAGCGAGGCTATTTTCTGAGAACCATTTTCTTCGGCTCGCTGAAGGAATTAAGCTGCAATACTTAGCGGCGCGGATGGTTTTGGTGTTCCTTCTTGCATGTGCTAGTCAAACTTCTGTATCATTGAAACAGTCCGCATACGATTGCTTGTTTTTTACCATATATGCCTTTCTTTTTCTGACAAAGTTTTCTAACCCAGTCTTAATGACTGTGCCCTGCAACTATTTCCACTGTGTGAGCAGAAAATTTACCCCCCAATCGACATATATAAAGACGATTAGAGAGTCAACAAAAAGGTCATCGTTTTACGCAAATACAGTTACGCACGAATGTAAGTGAAGTTGACACTAAGCATATTAAATGTCAGCATAATTTTATCTTTTCCTTTCTCTACATACGAATAAGCAGTCATATAACGCAACAGCAACTTACATTCTGCTATGAGCTGCGAGTCGAGTTACCTTTGCCCTGTGTTCATCGTATCTCTGTGATTATATGAAACATCTTGAGAAAATATGTGCTAAGATCTTATATATACAGAACACCGGATATTTGCGTCGTTCTTGCGGAATTGCTTCTTTCACGGCAGCGGGCACTGTAATATGGTAGGAGTGAAGTCGAATAGTATGAAAAGATTGACTAACTTTATAGCCTGAAAAGCCACACGTTCAAGCCTAATTGAAAATGCAGTTTACTTATACTGGGAGTTCACACCCACCATAATTGCTAAAGCGCGATGCTGCTAATTTCTACATATCGATAAAAATCTGACTAATTTCACTCAGGAAACACAAACTGAAGCGTGTAAGAGCGCAGTTGCAGCTGCAGTTGGAAGTGCCCAGTGTGACGTACACTAGTTTCCCTCCCATTGCCAGCGAGCGAGGATAGGCAAGTGTTATCAGGCGGCAATTTCTATTGTTTCTTTGCTACGACTGATCACGCTTGCCAAAATAGCCGCTTTGCAACGACACTTGTTCACTGTTGCGCGGCATAGTAAGGGCAGCAACTATGTCGCACAGAGGACCATGTAAAGTACCGACAACAGCGCTTTTTGACCATTCAGTTTCGGTTTCCTGAGAGAAATAAGCCGGATTTCATCGCGCTGCAGCAATTCTAAAAAGGCACCCTTTTACAAATACTACGACGGATATCGAATTCCCATATAAGTAACATGCATCTTTCCATTAGGTTTGAGTGTCTGGCTGTTACTGTCTGGGCTTTAATCATTCTAATATTGTTAATTACCGTTAACATTTTAACACCATTTACACGGTACGTGTCGCCATGACGGAAGACCGCAAATATTTTGCTAGATGGTTATCTGTGTTCAAAACATTTTTGTACACATTTTCAGAAACTACCCTTTATAGCTATACGTACACCATTATTCTTCCCAAATTTTAATTATTGCTTTGCTTTCTGGTTTATGCAGATGGGACATGAAACGTCCCCATTATGTGTGAAATGTTCAAAGATTTTTTATTAGGGGTGTACCGAAGAACAAATTTTCCGAATACGAATAGAGTAAAAATGTCAAATTTTATATATGGAATAGATATTGGATATCAAAAGAAAAATGCTTCTTCCGTAATAATAACGTACATAGTACAAAAATTTACTTTGAGGAAGTGCATCATTAAGCTAAGAACATAAAATGCAATGTTATCTAGATATGCAATATTCAAGAATATTCTAAACATTCCAATATTCGCACACTCGTATTCTTGATGTGCAAGTACCTTCCTCTGCTTAGTTCGTACAAGTTTCACTTCTGCTCTAGGGCAGTGATCTTCTTACACTGACTAGCGCGAAATTTTGGTGATTGTTTGAAAACCTTTAAATGCTTTTAAATGTTTTCCTGTATTTATTTGCAACGGCGATAATGTAAGAGAGAAATACACATTTTCGACATTTCCTTCTCGTATCACTTTGGCTCAGTCAACTGTGCGCCCTGGCTTTGCAATATGTCAACTGTGGCATTTCTTGTTAGGAAGCACCCATTCTAGTTTACTTCTAAGTTGGATTAGTAATGAAATTATTCATACAAATTGATGCTGTTCTGGAAGCCTTCGTTCGCATTTAGCATTTTACTGAACGTGTGTTGCCCTATGTTTGACTATTACTGCGGCTCTTGCAGCTCATCTCTGTCGTGTGTTCTGCTTTCTTTTGCCTACTACACATAAAACTTGATTGCTCTTGTTTTCACGTTTCCTGCGATCTGCCTTCTTGTGTTCTATTTATCGGTCGCTTTCTGTGTCCTTGTTTACTCCCTGTATTTTTTGAACATCTGCTTAATCTGCCACCGCAGACTGGTGTTTATTGTGAATAAACCAAATAACAACTCGATTACCCTTTTGAATATATTCTTGCGCTATTTGAAGAAACTACTGGAACGCAGAAGGGAAGTGCTGTCATGAATATTCCATTATGTAAAGATAGTGCTGATGCCTAACACACTATACGATCAAGACGCAGTGAAAAGTGGCTACAGCAGAGAAAACATACCAAATATAGTCCCGGCGTACCAAGCAAAAATTCTGTCCGGCACGGAGTACAAAAATTTATCTATATACTCCCAATGTGACTCTTGAAAACTCCGCCAAACACGGAGTATGCAAAAAAAATACTCCTGAAGAACCACGCGGGAACTCCGACCACAAGGGAGCATCACGATATAGAACATACTCCCTATGTTCGGCCGAAAAACTCCGTCAGGCACAGAGTAAAAAAATAAAAATATATACTCCCAAGGCACCACGTAGGAACTCCGTCAGGCACGGAGTAAAAAATAAACATATATATTCCCAAGGCACCACGCAGGAACTCCGTCAGGCACGGAGTAAAAAATAAAGATATATACTCCCAAGGCACCATGCAGGAACTCCAACTGATGCGGAGTAAAAGTTTACTCCCACCCTACGGAGTATAATTAACTCCCAATGGGGGGGGGGGGTCGCTAGAGGACACGCCACTTACTCCCAGCAGGGAGTTAATTTTTTTTACAGTGCAAGAGTCACCCACCGCCGTAATAGAAATTTTAGGACCTGTTAGTACATGCCAAAGTAAACCCCCAGCGCATCGCCTGCGTAATAACTTTATCCCGTCCCAGATAAAAGACTTGGAATTTTCACTCTGTCACAAGCAATACATCGGCGAAACTGGGCAACCAATTAATGTTAGATTAAACGGGCGCCGCGCGAATACCGCGAATAACCTGCCGAAGGCAGTGGCGCAGCATTTTAATATGACAGGTCAGAATTTCCACTAACTGAAACTCTACATGCTTCCGGGAAACTTCCGCTCGCCGAGGGACAGAAAATACAGGGAATCGTATCTCATATACAAGTTCAATACTCTCCAGCCTACAGGCATAAACCGTCCAAAGGGAACCCTCGTGTCCATTAGATGCGGTGGGGGGGTGTCAATAAAGAAGACAGAAGGTTAAAGTATGCACAAGCTAACAATGTTTCTTCCAGAAAGTGTACTTTCAGGAGCGGATCCCCCATCCAGTCCGAAGAGAACAATGGTGTTAAGCAGTGTAGTTACATTTTAGCAACAAGCTTTCGGTGAAATGCACTGCGGGTGCGGCGCAGGTGGTGCGGGGTGGAGAGGGGGACACATGCCATGGGAGCAACTCCTGCTCCGAACCTGTGTTCCTTTTTTCATCCTGCTTTCTAGCACTGCGCAGACAATGCATTTCCAAGATATGTACAAGGAGAGGATTGTTTGGAAGCTTTCGCTCTTGTCATTTAAATTAGTCACGCTAACACCTGTCACCCAACAACCCCTACACCCTACCCCTCCTCCTTTTAGGGGCGAAGCTCCTGAAGGCGTAGGCTTGTCTGCCGTAGTTGTCCGTCGTAGCCACCTCGTCTAGTTCGTAGCCACACTCGCCCTCGGCGCGTGCCTCCCGGCGCGCGAGCTCTCTCACCCTTCTATCTAATGTCTTGTGAGAGAGAGAGAGAGACAGAGAGAGAGAGCGAAAGGCGCACGTTGACCATGGAAACGCTCTTTCTTCGATGAATTCTCTACCAGCTCACAAAGAAAGGGAACGCGCCCACACCCGCAAGAGACAAGGTTGACGCAGGCAGCGTCTTCTAGCGAGTTTCTTGATTGAAAAATACCGACTGCTCGCGCTGGAGAACCGTTCACTGGCCACCCATATATATATATATATATATATATATATATATATATATATATATATATATAGGAACTGGATCTTGCAATGAAGTGCCGGTGGGAGATTTCACTTGTGCGTAGTTCAACCATAAGGATTCATAGCGTGCGCGTTAACTAAATTAATCCGGAACTCGGCACGATCTACGATTAACCTCCGGAGCTTCGCCCACTCATCATCATTCACTCCGTGGATATGCGTGGATTTTTTTTTTGGTTATTGTCCGCACGTGCTGCTCTTCTCTCTTTCTGAGGACGAGGGAGTGTGTGCAAGAGCGTACATAAAGGAACGCTGGAGAAGGCAGTCGCCGCCCTGACGAAGACAAGTCCACTTATCGAAACGTTGGCTCCTGCGACATTCCCTGTTTTAATCGTATTTTCCGATCTTTTCATCGATTCAAGCATCCATCTTTCCCTGAGCCTCTCTTCTAGTTTTGGTTATATACCAGGGTTATATACAAAATTCCCAAAAAGACAAATGTTATTGATGGTTTATACGGAAATCAGTTTGCGCGTCGAGTATTTCAAGAAAAATTTGGCTCATCCCTGCACATGTCTTAAGTACTCCTAGTTCAGCTTAAGATTTCCTGCACATAAGCATACTTGGCTGAAATGAGTATAACATGAGCGCTGCCCCTCTACCTATGAAGCACCTAAGAAATACAGGACATGGTCTCACCCGCTTCTTGCATGGAAAACTAAAGCTACGTGAAATGTATAAGGGCGTGACATATTGTCGAAAAACGGCACTTCCTGTATGCATACACGTTAGCCCAAATAATGTTGACATTGAAAATAACGGACAGTAGGCTCGCAGCCTTGGAAGCAAATCTTGCCTTCATGGATCTCCTCAGAGACTTCTTCCAATATGGGAGCGCCGAGTACGTTGCATCGGTCTGCCACCAAGAATGCTACAGCAAGGAGCACTGCCAGTGCAGTATGTGTGGAGACTTTCATGGCAATGATTTGGGTCTGTGTAGTGCGCTTACGCGTGCTCTGAAAGCCACTTCTGCCTGGTATATATTGTAAGGTTTCCTCTGGGACTTTTGGCAACATATGTTCTGTTTTTTTTAAATATTGTAATTGAAGGAGAGGTTAATGATGTTCCGTTTTTATGACCAATGTTGCCCTTGAGCACCATAACGTTTATAGAGCTATGGAATAAAACATAAAATATGTGGCGTGACTCTCAATGTTACACTCTAAATATAACAAACATTCGGTGCCTACCATATGGTCGGCTTTGTACGAACGGCGGTGTCACTTAGCCGGATGTTTCCCACGGCCGTTGAAACCTCGCGGGTTGCTCGCGCTATCTCGGTTGTTAGCCTAGGAATATATCTTTTCCAGTTTATTTTGCTCGCATAGGGGCACAGCTGTGCAAACGGTGGGAAGGACGTCGGGTCCAATGTCAGCACAGTTCTGTGGGACTCAATTCAAGGATCAATGTTGATGTACTCAAAATAAAAATAAATCGCCATATCCAGGACGTCAATGATGATGAGTGAGCGAAGCTCCGGAGGTAGTCTGGTAAACCGTGAATACTCCATAGATTTGGCCCGCTCGATCATCATACAAAGGCGTGACGCAGAAACACGGGGTGCGGTGTGATTATATATATAGTATGTACACAATGCTTTATTATTTGCATATTGATACAGTATATACACAATGTTTCATTATTTACACATGGGGTAAAGGATGATCTTGTTCAAGAGCTCTGCGGACGACAAGGAGGGAGTTCCCCTGATTTTTAGTCATATATGACGTTAAGCTGAAAAGGCAACGTTTCCCTTCGAGTATAACGGCTGTGTGGTCCGTAAGGTACAAAGCCAAGGGATCGTGAATTGAACGTAGTCTAAGGTACACGAAGGCGATGTCTATACAAGTTCCCCCGACGGTGGTGGTACGCTTGTATTCATATGAAATGCACCAGAGAGCGTAACGAGACATAATGTGTTGGACTAGCCAGTCGACGTGTCCGTTTCGCACGGCCTAGCTCACCGCCTGACGAGAACGGCGACGAGCGAGCTTAAATATTCCCCGTCATGGGAACATCGAACTCCAGCCACAGTCGTTTCGGAAAGAACGCGCCTTCATCTTCTTCGTGCAGCACTCCTCGTTCGCACACCTTGAGAGTTTCCACCGCTCGCTGACGATTCCGTCGATGACGTCGACTTTGGTGCTGATCGTGTACGGCCTGTTAGGGACGATGAGAATCTCTTTCGGAAGGTTGGCAGATTCGGTGTGCGACATCTTGGCCTCCTTCATCTTTGCCTTGTACGTGGCTTCTCGCGTCGTGCAACCCAGGTTGGCGAGTACTAGCGTGGCTACAATGGCACGACGACGGAGAAGCCTCGACCATTAGAAGCTTCGCCCTAAAACGCAGTCGTTATACCAAGTCAATTAAAATATGTTGATTTAAATATATACAATTGAAATATGTCGATTAAGGGCCAGCGTTTCTACATCAATGTCAGAGCAGCCACTGGTAACGAATGAGCGCACATTTTTGCTGGTGCATGACCGTTGGACACGGGCCTTTCTGCAACTTACGTCACCATTTCGCCGAGAAGTTGTCGCGTGAGAGGCAGAAATATACTCCACACTACGGATGTAATAATTCTTTTGAACTATAGATAAAGCAAAGTCAGGACATCTGAGAGGACTTCTGAAATGAGCAACTGCCACATTTTTTGCGAGACATCGAGCCTCTGAGCATCCTTTGAGGGATATTTGTGCGGATATTTTTTCACTGTGTAGTAAAGCATGTTGGCACTAGCTGTTAGTAAGTGGGGAAGAAGACGTTGACGATTGTGTGGCGCACGCCAAGCGAACCATGCCAGCTGTGTAGGCTTACTTAGTCGCGGTGTTTTAAAGTGTCGCTAGAACGCATCTCGTTTCACTTGAAAAAAAAAAAAAAAAGAAACCTCGCCTTAAACCAAGAACCGCCGCTATGCTAACCAGGCATGGTCTCTCTAGTCCGCTTCCGTTCTCTATCCGTTGAACGCATCGTGGTTTGATAGCATTTTCCGGTATATTATGCGCAATCTGCGGGGGACTGGTTACAAGGCACGCCGTATCGGGGTTCCGAATAATTTTCACGGGCCGGGAAAATTTCGCGTATACCTGCACCTAAGTACAACGCTGTTCCTGCATTTCACTGCATCGAGATGGGGTCGTCATGCCAGGGAATCGAACCCATGTCATTGTGCACCATACCACTAATTTAAAGTGTCCCTGCAACACTATTTGAACATAGCCACAATGCGGCACCGATCAGTCGAGAAGGCTCCTATGAATATCAGAGCTAAATATTATTGCAGTGCACGCAACAGGGCTTCGTAATTTGTTTTCAAACACAGCGGGAAACCATGCGCTCTTCTTTCTACATATGACGTCACATGTGGCGCCCACTAAGTTGCTTGGTATTTGTTGTAGCGTTCCAAGGAACTGAGACATAAAAGAAATAGTCTAAATTAGATGGGTGTCGTCCGCCATTTATTCCTACTTCTTACTCCTCGTTTCTACCCCTACTCCACTTCGTCTTCTTTTATTTATTCAGTGCAGGCCACGTCATTCTTCCCCAATTCCTTGATTACACCTCCTGGTGTAATATTTGAATACGTTTCCGATGGAGGCACACTCAATTTGACCCCAAGCTACAGCATACCAAACGTTCTTCTATATTGCATGCTGTGACCCTTTCCTTACAACTTGGAATGGACCATAGTATTTAGTATTGGAAGGTACAACTCCTTTTCTGACAAGGACATATGAGCCAGGTTGAATGTGCGGTATCTCGCTGTTATGCCTCTTACCAAAGTTTCTTTTTTGACCCGGCGTCGGTGAACTTGTTCTTCAGCCGTTTCCTTCCCTTCCCTAAACTTAAGATTTCCTAGCAAACCTAGTTCACGGCCTGTAGGAAGTATGGGCGCTGTCCCGGACGTAACGAAGTGAGGATTGCACCATAAAACAGTGGTATACGACAGGCTATGGAGCTTCACAGGGGCTTCAGGGCACCGCTACCAGCCGCCTGCAAATTCCGGATACATCATCAGGCACCTGCTTAATGTCCCGAATAGCCCATTCTGCTAATCCGTTTCCTGCAGGGTGATAAGGAGAATATTTAGTAACAATATGTCGGTCTTGTGCCTTTTTGCTAGTTTACAACTCCGACACGCAGGACCGTTGTAACAGACTAGCGCTTTGGTGTGCCTGAAACATTCATCCTTAAGTAGATTGATAACCCTGTTTGCTTCTTCCTTTCCTGCTATAGCGGTAACCGTCCTTGCGCATTCGTCAATGGAGAGCAGGAAAGCTTGTGTACGTCTGACTCCCTCCCTCTTCTTTTTGACGCTCGCCAAAGTCCAAATGAATAACTTCTAAAGGCACGTGAAAAGTTGGGGTTTGTCATAACGTCAGTCGATCGCTTGAGTTTTACCTTGTCCACCTGGCAAAGATGGGATGTCGCGATATAATTGCTGATGTCGTTTTTCATGCCTGGCCATGTAAACCTCATGAGGAATTTCTTACGTGCGCCAGAAGCCGTCATGTGTGCCTGATCCACGAGTGTCATGGTGCAGGTGAAGAATATTTTGAACCAGAGTGGGTGGGATGTGGTACTTGCCACCAATATACTTGTGGTCTTCTGTACATTCCCATAGCTTCACGTGATTGATTCTCCCTGAATTATCAGCTGGCTACTGAACAAGTAACTTGGATAGCGCGTCGGCATCTGTGAGAAGCGTGCCAGGAGAGTGTGAAACTAGGAAATCCAATTGTTGGAGATAGTTCACCAATCTTGCAATGCGTCCTCTTGGATGTCCCATTTTTAAAGGTTGAGTCAAGGCATGGTGGTCCGTGAAAAGCGTGAATTTGGCGCCTTCAAGGTGCGTTCGAAAATACTGAACTGTTTTTAAGACATCCAGCACTTCCTTTTCTGTAGCTGAATAATTTATTTCACCTTGTTTCAGCGTATAGGTGTAGTATCCGACAGCATAAAATTTCGTCTGATCGGCTTCCTTGGAAGATTTTTGATATAGAACAGCTCCAGTTGCATAGTCCCTGTTCAGTGCAAACAGCAGAGAAAAATCTGGTATTCGCGGGATGTAATTCGACGATATTAGCTTGAAGAGCTCACAATAGCAGCTTCGCACTTCTGGTTCCATTCGAACGGTGTGTCTTTTTGAGTTAAGCGTGCAAGGCACCTTGTCTTCAGCGCACAGTCCTTGATAAATGCCCGGAAGTGTCCTGCTAGTCCAAGAAAAACACGCAGATAGTGGACATCATAAGGCTTCGTTAGCTTGGAAATTCCTTCTACCGATTCTTGCTTAGTGCTCTTAGTATGTCCGTCGAACACCCTTCCTAGAAATACAACGTTGCCTCGAATGATAGCGCTTTCCTTGAAATTTGCCTTTAATTCAGAAAGGCTGAGGGTGTGAAGCACTTTCTGTAGGTCAAAACTGTGTTCCTCTTTTGGCTTCGAATATACAATGATGTCATCTGTGTACACGCTGCAAAATACGCCTAAGTCTCAGAATGTCAGTCATAATTTGCTGGAAGCAGGCCGGAGAATTTTTTCAGCCGAATGGCAGGGGATTGTACTCAAACAAGTCAAAAGTAGTTATAAAGGCGGTGTACTTTTTCGTTTTTTCGCTCAGTGGAATCTGCCAAAATCCTTTGTTGAGAGCAATGGTGGCTGCCATTGAAAAACAATGGCAGCCACCAGTATCGTCAATAACATCGTCGATCCTCGCTATCGGGTAGAGTACCAAATCTATCTGGTAATTAAGACCTCGATAGTGTGTACAAAGTTGAAATATTCTGTCTTCTTTTAGAGCAATAGTTACGGGAGAAGGAAATGGGGATACAGAAGGGCGGATAATATTTGCATCCAACATTTCTTTGAACTCCTTTTTGAACCACACCTTTTTATCCCTGGACATGCTGTAAGGAGCTCTGCGAACCACAGTTTTGTCAGCGAGTTCGAGAGTAACCACCTGAGATCTCGTCGCCGGAGGATAGCTGCCCATACACGTAAGTGCCGGGTACATCATTTTAATGCCCTCCTGGTCGGAAGCAGGAGGGCATTAATCTTTTGACGAAACGAACGAATCTCTCTCGTGTCCAGCGTCACACGATGTGAACTGCATAACTGAATGCTGCTTTAAAGCATGCCACTCTTTCCAGAAGGCCTAGCCACGATTCTTCATCGTCATCATAGGCCACAACACCAGCAACGTGCGCACTCCCGTAGTTGCAGCTACTTTCCTTCAGTTACGTAGAAAAAAAAACCCAGCTGTCATGCCATGTAACCTATGCAACGGACGAGGGTTTTCAAGCCGTCCAACCATTACAAAAGACCGCGATACTTGGTCACCACTCGCAGCTCATTGATTTCTGGGGCTTTACGTCCCAAAACCACGACGCGATTGTGATAGATACCGTAGTGGAGGGCTCCGGAAATTTCGACCACCTGGGGTTCGTCAACGTGCAGTGACATCGCACCGTACACGCGTTTCAACATTTCGCACCCCATCGAAATGCTGCCGCCGCGACCGGGATTCGACCCCGCAACCTCCGGTCAGCATACGAGTACCATACCCACAAGATCACCCTGGTGGGGCAACGCCACTCATCGCAGCAGCAGCAGCAGCACCAGGAATGGCGCCAGGAGTGGATACACGCCTAAGAGTAATACAATAAAGACATTGCGTTGCGCTCCTAAAGGAGAGACTTACCCTTGCTCCGATATTTTGCATATATTGCCCATCCCACTGTTCTCGTTAACCCAGGGCACCGCATTACCGTGTTACGCCGATTTAGTCTGGTACAAAAGTGTTTCCTGCCATCTTCCTCCATGTCGGTTAATTCCATGAACAAGTGGGATGAAAAAGAAGAAGACAGACGCAAGCGCGTCTACGAATTGGCCATGCCGGTAGGTCACTTTCCCATTATTATTTTCTTTTAGCTTACTGCATCGCCTAGAATATCGTTTTGTGTTAAACATACGTGTCTTCCAGCGGCTGTCAAGACCGCTATTTTATGACATGAGAACAGACGGTCTTTGATGTCATCATAAAGAACGTGTGCCGGTGTTTTATCTTCGTGTAAATGGAGAACGTTTCCTCCCGAAAATTGCAAGCATACCGCATTGTAAATTACCACTCGAGTAGTGGTAAAGCATCTGCACTGCGACAGTCGGGTACCTGAGTGACCTAGACACAGTGACGCATGATGATAAATACGCATCAAGGATGTGCTGTCGCTTCGGGGCCGAAGTGTTACGACACTTAGGTCCCGAAGCGACTACGTGATATACACCACTGACGTAGCAGCGCTTATCTCAGATCACATGAGAATAGACTTAATCACGCTGAACGAACACATACAGAAAGAAGACAGCAGACGACACATAGGTCTACGTGACGCCTCTTGACTTCTATGTCTCCTCGTCCCGTGCTCCGCTATTACCACGTAAAAATGCAATACCAACAAGCCCACATCGCAACCCTAACAGACTTAAACCAGTGTTGTACGGAACGTCGTTACAAGGAACGACGTTCCTGGAACGAGTTACTTTTAGGAGGAACGAAGGAACGCCATCGTTCCTTTTAGGATTGGTGGAACTGTAACGGGAACGCGTTACATTTACGAAGGAACGGCAAAGGGAACGACGTTCCTTCTATCCACATTCCAATCCCAAGACGATCGCACGTACGCAGCACATCATGCAGGGCGGATAGGCTGGGCTACAACAAGCCCTCCTTGGAGTCCCCGTTTTCCTGCCGCCACTATCGCTCCCTCATAGAAAATCACGCACGAAAATGCCATTGTATTGCGGTTTCGATGACGAGGTCGGCGCTTCCCTTTCGCTGTGGCTGCACGATGACAGGGTATCCCGCTACTCTTTGGCGGTGGCCGCTTACTATGGCCGCTGGACAAGTAGTTTCCGGCTGTCAGACAGCCCTGTATGGGTGTACGGCAACACGCGAGGAAGTGCGTGCAACAGCGAAGTTCCTTTGCTCCCTTATGATCCCGCCGCCAAGGCTCCCTCCCAACTAAAGCACTGTCAACGCCTGCTTTACTATATCGCCTCTCCGCGCATTGCTTCTGAGAAGGCGGTTACGGCCATGGTTGTCAATACTTGTAAGATACTCTGTGCGTCAATCTCTTCGAGGTATTTTAGTTGAACTGAACGGGCCGCGCCTTAATTTAGCGTTCACAGGCCTATGCCCTCCGCAAAAAGCACGAACGAAACGCTTTTCGAAAGGACATACACACGTTCTAATGCGAACGT
Organism: Hyalomma asiaticum; assembly: GCA_013339685.2. NCBI lineage: Eukaryota > Metazoa > Arthropoda > Arachnida > Ixodida > Ixodidae > Hyalomma > Hyalomma asiaticum. The sequence continues at coordinate 103,541,288 of CM023484.1, read as the reverse complement.
GTGCTGAACATGCTTACATGCGTGCAGGCGTGTTTGTAATGCTCAGCGAAGTTAACATCGTTCTGACCCGGACATGGTTAATTATGTTCGGTGATGCCCAGTTTGTTTCTAATAAAAACTATAGTTTCATTTCAATCATTACTACGCGACCAAAGGGTTAGCTACACAGACATAACCAAACCGCACCCCGTCCACAATACCGTACAGCCTCATTTGCTGCATACTAATATCCTGTCAATTATGCTTGTGTGGTGTGCGTCAGTTTTGGTTGGCGTCCCGTCAAATTATGCATGTGAGGCTATTTATTTTCCTATTTATTTCCTGCACCACAACAACATTTCACCCTTGCCTTAATGTCGGTGTGCCTTCGAATTTAAAAGGCAAGTGAGGCTTATTCCTAATGCCAGGAGAGAAAGAACAAAGCAGTCCCGCGTTGTTTAGTTCCGCGGTAAGTGCAAAGGATAGCAATATTAAAATTCCTCACACCGACATACATCCAACGCAGCTATAATTAACAACAAAAGTGCAGTGTTGTATATCACAAACACTTTAGAGTGATGAGAGCTAAGCAAAATCAAAATATCCAGAACTGTCAATTAGATGATTAGAATCCTACGAGGGCTACCAATTTTGAGCAAAATCGTTTAGGATCGGGAATGCTGACGACATCAGGAAATCTTGTTCCACTATTTTTGCGCAACGCCATATGGGTCAGACACAAACCTTTCTATACTATCCTAAATCAAAAAGGTCTATTACTAGCCTTTAGTGTCAGACGCAGCGCTGTTACATGCGTTGTGTGCATGTGACTACATATATTTGCTCAATGGAGATGCAGTATCCTGGCTATAAATCTGAAGACTGAAGTGGAACGTGCCATATGTGTAGCACTTGTGAAAGACTAGCGCCAAAGTTGCCGTGGCGTTGTCCGTAGTATGTTCGGAGCTCCTTGAATATATTTGCCTGGGAGGCTTTCCTTGGATATTTCTTTGTCTCCAGATAATATGGAGCCGATGACGTTGAAATTCCTGAAATATGCATAGGTCGATGCGAGGTTTAATATGCTCACTTTATTTTGCCTCACGATTAATTTTAAATTTTAGAAATCAAATGGAACGTTAATGTAACGACATATTCCAATTTTAGAAATGTAACTGGAACGCGTTCTTTTTCTATTAAAGGAACTTGTAACGGGAACTCGTTAAAAAATTGTGAAGGAACAAGGAACGAGTTTTCGTTCCTGTTATGGAGGAACGTGTACAACACTGACTCAAAACCATTCCGCTTGCGCTGTAGTGCCTCGAATAAGTGCTTACATCAAGCTACAGAACTAATGTGCGTGCGTGCGTGTAACACTACGATGACGGCGAAGTTCGCCTGCGGTCTCAGCGTAACTGCGGTCCAAACGGTATGGCGAACTCATGGCCAAAGCCCATTAAAGGGCAACACCGGCGATTTTTCAATGTTGACTTATCTCAATAAAATTTTCAATATATATTGTCCTCGGTACCGTAATAATACATTCCAAGTCAGGCAGATGTAGCTGATTTAGTTTTCCTGTAAATGAATTTGAAAAATTTTTACCGGATTCTGACGCGGGCCACCCTGTGTTTTTGACGTCATCACCTCCACGCTGCCTACCCGAGCCATGGGGCCTTCAAAAGCAAAACGGCGGTACTTGAGCGCTCAAATCGTCGCTGTCATAATCAGAAAAGCTGGCATAAATCCTATGTCATCGGATGACCTCGCCACTGCCATTTCTTTGGCGCCAGTTCCATATTTCTGGTGACGGGAAGGTTGCGACGTCACCGCGCACGCTTCACGAAGCGTCTACCCGTTTCGGTTTCGTTTTGAAGACGACTTCCTTATTTAAAATTATTGGTGCATTTCTGAGCAAACTGAACCACCACGGCAGTTACAGGACTATCGCTACCATTGGAAAACATCGATATCAGGACATGATGGAAAAAGCGCCGGAGTTGCCCTTTAACAGCCAGGCACATCCGTTTAACTGATCGCTTCGTAGAGAGCTACACATTGGAACAGTCTTCCGGACCACGTTGCGTCCACCTCCAATCGTGAAGCATGTCGCGACCAGCCGAACACTTTGCTTGTTGGTAGTGCATAATGACGTTGCGCTTCACTATACTAGTAACCGTCCTTTTCTTACCTTTTATTTTATTTTGATTTTATTTTCGTTTTTATTTTGCCGTGATGTCCTTTTTGCACTCCTTACTGAGTGTCCTTATATGACCCTGTAAGGCGTTCTGATTAGTGAATAACACCCATCTCTTGCCTGCACGACCAGAGGCTACGAAGACTTCATGTGCAGTGCATGAGCGGTGGACTCGAGGCACCACATTGAAAGTATAGGCAGCGCAACACGAATGCGTGGTTACAGGCTCGTGCATTGTTGGGTGCGGCAGTTACTATATGTGCTGCGCATACATCTTCCAACAGCGCAGTTTCAAAGCAGGACAGCAATAAATGTTAATTATTTCTAGGGTTTTACACCCCAAAACGACGATATGACCGTGAGAGACGCCAAAGTGGAGGTGTCTTGAAATTTCGACCGCCTGGGGTTCTTAAACGTGCACTGACATCGCACAGCACACGGGCCTCTGGCATTATGCCCCCATCAAAATGCAGCCGCTGCGGCCTGGATTTGATCGCGCCACCTTCTGATCAGCAGATGAGTGCCGTGCCGGTGCCCGATAGAAATAAAGGAAAACGGTAAGAAAGTAATACCTGCAGCGGGTGCCCATATTTCGCGTCGATCTAACTTTTCTCAGTCAAAGCTATTTAGACAGCTAATATGTACTGCATAAAACCACGTGTGCAAAAATGTATGCTCGGTAACCTGCTGCCTGTAGTATAAGCAAACCGCGATTTTGTTCTGCTACAGATGAACTACCCCGCCTTCCTCCTTTTATGAGACAAATTAGGCTATCTCACGAAGTACCATTCCTCGCTACCGCCTTCACCATTTCCTCTCTCTCCACAGTTTTGTATTATAACTATTATTGCGCTTATGCGCGGAAGTTTTCCTGAGCAAACGGCCTTCAATGCATCCCCACAGGTTGCCGAGACGGGACCGTGGTTGCCGCCGAATGCCGTTCGTCGCAGGAAACGCGCCGGCTCAGCCACAAGTACGCATTCTCAGTTGACGAGGAAAAAAAGCAGGGTCTCTCGTGCAAGCCGCGCGTCACTCCAAGACGCCAAAGGGGCCAGAACCCATTCTGCCACACACCGCTTCGACAAGTTGAGCGACGCCCTCTCAAAGTGAGCGTTCAAATAAACGTAATAATAATATCTGGGCATTTACATCCCAAAATCACGACGTGATTACGAGAGACGCCATAGTAGAGAGCTCCGAAATTTCCACCCCCTGGGATTCCTTAACGTGCGTCGACATCGTATAGTACACGAACCTCAAGAGTTTGCCTCCGTCGAAATGCAGCCGCCGGGCCGGGAATCGATGCCCCGACCTCAGGATCAGCACCCGAGTGCCATAGCCACCAGACAACTGTGGCGAGGCCGCTTAGCCTAACAGGAACGCAATAACTTGGAAATAGATTATTATTTACCTGCTGTTCATTTGATATCTATGAAAGCTTGCCTCGCAACGCAGATGGTATACGGTAGCTCAACCTTCGTACCCTCATCACCGGCCCGACTACGCTGGCAGCTGAGCAAGGGCGTCCCCCAAACTTGTCTAGTTAAACCGGCAATTCCTGTACTAACGATGGCAAAAGTGTCCATTCCAACTTCATGACCGTGTATGCGGCCTACCTAACTTGATAAGGCCTCCTGGCGGGCTGTTATATAGCCCTTAACTACCGCTCTTTATCTTTTCTCAGTGCGTGAACTTTCTATGTCCATTTCTTCTTTATTTCCACTATGGTGTCACCTGACACCACGCGTATGCATCGAAAGCGACAGAAAAGCATTATGAACGCATGCGGAACAACAATTTTTTAATCCATTAAGTCGCCGTGCCTAATTGTACATCAAAGAAAGTGTAGAACGTGGGAACAAGTGCGGACGTTTGCTTCAGTTGGAGTGCATGCGCACCGAGTCGATCGCTTTTCGACAGGGATACCAAAGCTCGCTTTCGGCAATCGCAACTAACGTATTTCTTAGCACCGCGCTGGTTCGTCCGGTAATTTGTGCCACTTAATAAACAGTTAAATCGGGCTAGTTGGCAAGGATCCATCTTCCTAGGGAAGTAAAAAACTAAACGACCGATAGAAACAAGAAAGCGCTTTCTTGTCTCTGTCGGTCGCTTAGTTAAGCGTTTCCCAAGAAGACGAAATGTGTGCCAGTAGGTACAGGGTGCCAGGAGATACCTGACTTTTCGTCCTGCCTTTTTTGTACCTCTAATAATACAGATTGGACTTCGCTATTGAGAAAGTCTGGGACATGCATTCCCCCTTGGAGCAGGTGCTCTGGGCCGCAATATGGATGGTCATCATTACGCTGTCCATCGTCTCAACTTATCTCTCCTACCTCGTCGTTACGCACAAGAAGGGTGAGTGACCTATTCATTTTTTTCCCAACATAATCATCTGTCCCATTCGAACGCGCGTAACATCGACCTAGTCTCTGTGGTTGACGACTCGCATCAGAGGTACCCGTTACCAAGCACAATGAATTACCTTCTGACAAAAAAAAAATCGTGTAGCTCGGTAACAAGGGGGCAAGGGTGTTCCGCACGTACAGCCGTCAGCACGCTTAACAGAAAGGCTCCGCAGAGGCGCTTCGACCGACGCCAGCGCCGCGCATAGTTGGATCAATGGCGTCCGTGATACTGCCCAGTTGCCGCGCGCACATTATCGGGGCACGGGGTTGGATGATGTTGCGGAAGTAATATCCAGGTATGCTTGCGGTGGCTCGCAATAGCTTGAGCGCCAGTTCGATTTGACTGGTCTACTTCCGCGTTTGGCTGACAGACGGGGTGAGTTCGATCACTTGACAGGTACTCTTAGTCCCGTTTCTCACGTGGTTGCTGTCTCACAAGCGCCCAGTAAAGCAATTAACCCGCCGACCAGACACACGTGAAAGACAACAGTTGGGCTTGTCAAATCGATCAGCCCTCCAGCTATCGTCAGCCGACGCGAACGTGCAGAGATATCTTGGCAGTAGCCTGCAACACTTCGCGGCCCTGGCGTCGGTATAAGCTTCTACAGGCAGTGCTACGGAGCGTTGATGTAAAGCGTGTTGGGGGCCGTACTAGCGAAGTTGTCACTTGTCAAGTGGGCTCTCATTTCAATAGCCGTATAGCATCACATGTTCAGGAGCACACGTGTGGCTTTTGCGTTATCCTAGGGCTGTGAACAACAATACTTACCTGAAAGTAAGTAAACTGTGTCCTCATTCATATAAGCGAAGGCCACTCGCAGCGGAAAACGGCAATTAAGAACGAAGTCATTCTGCCCTGAACCTCTGATGACTAACAATTTCCTTTCCTTCATAGTGACATCTCATTTCACGATTCATCAATGAGCAGAACAAAGATTTGCCTTTCGTATCAAGATGATCAGTCACACAACCACAATTTGTCAAGAAACGAAACGGAGCGAAAATAATTCTCTCAATGTAGTTTCTTTAAGCTACATTTCAATGATCCTGAAATGCAGTATCAGGGTAAATTTAAGAACGAAATGTAGTAATACTTCAAAGCAATCCCTTTATCTACAGTGCAGTGATAATAAGGAGAGGGCGCTCCTAAACGAGTATGACGGGGTGACATAAAAGGTTTCATGAGATTGGGTATGCTTTTCGGGTCATGTTTAAACCAAAGCATGGTGGCATCAATGCTAAATATCCGATGGGAGGCCAGAAGGCTTTCTCCGTTTCTCTCGTAATTAGTTGATGTGAGCAATAACGCTACGACTCTAAGACAAAAATTGCCCCGCCACGGTGGTCTAGTGGTCATGGCACTCGGCTGCAGATCCGAAGGTCGCGGGATCTAATCCCGGCCGCGGCGGCTGCATTTCGATGGAGGCGAAATGACGCCCGTGTGCTGTGCGACGTCAGTGCACGTTAAAGAACCCCAGTTGGTCGAAATTTCCGGAGACCTCCACTAATGCGTCTCTCATAATGAGAGCTGGTTTTGGGACGTTAAACCCGACAAATCAATCAATCAAGGCAAAAATTCTATTCGCTCTTTTTAAATTTTTCCAGCACTGCACGTCAGACACGAAAGTCCCGACTACGACTACTGCACAAAGCCGTCATGCTTGACCTACGGTAAGCAAACAACTATTCTATGTATGTTTATACCGACTTTTAAATGCAGCCTGCAGAGGCAGTGCGGTCTTCAGCCGCCTGAATCTGCCATTTACGTTAATAAATGCGTCACTGTACCTCCAGGTTACTTTATAGGGACGTATAAGAGGGCACTTATTTACAAAAACGTCTTACGATTGCATTATTCCTGAGAGAAAATATCCGCCGCGACATTACAGTGGTTATGGAGCTAGACTGCTGGCGTGAAGGACAGGGATTCAGTCCCGTCCGCGGCGGTCGCATTCTCGATGGAGGTTAGATATCCTTGTGCTGTCCGTTTTCAGCGCACGCCAAACAGCCCTACGTGGTCAGAATTTCTGCTGGCCTCCACAGTAGCGTGCCTCACAAGCATATCGTAGTGTAGACACGTAAAAGCCCATCAATCACATTATATCTTTGCTTGTCTCAGGCGATGCAAGTTGTATCACTGCACCACGTTTTCTTTCTACTTTGTAATGTCTCCCTTCGTTGAGGTGGAAATGGTTCATTTACCGCGCACCCAACATACGTATATTGAGAATTACAGGAACTGTTTCAACTTCAAGCCGACGCCTAACCTGCTGTTCCAGTTTTCGAGTTGCTGCGGAAAAGCTGCTGTACATGGAGCTTCCACAGGCCACAATCTGCGAGCGGTGACGATTCGATGCGCGCAGTTCTTCAGCATTTTCGATAGCCATATTCATTCGTTATACTCGGGTACAGGTCAAGAAAAAAGTGGCGGCGGCCCGTCAAAGCATGCTCCTCCAGCCAGTAGTGCCGCTCTGTCAGCGTGACGTCGCGGAAGACCGCCACCGCGCAGCGCTCTGATTTCTCCCTCGAACGTGACACGGCGGCGCCCTGACGCGACGTCGCGTTGACAGAACGGCACTACTGGCTGGAGGAGGGTGCTTTGACGGGCAGACGCCGCCTTTTTCTTGACCTGCTTTTTTTATGACCACAATTTAACGGTTGCGGGAAAAGCTATGTTCGTCATTGCATTCTAGAAAGGTAGAGCCAGTTCGACGCCTGTGTCGTACGAGTAAGCGGCTGAGCAGGCCAAAGGGTGTCAAGTCTACAATCACTGATATGTAGCAGCTGCCAGAGGGCAAAAACGTGGGCAATGGGTCGAAATCAAGCGCGAGTCCGCTTTTGCCTTCAGTCGAGTCCTAGACATTTCATTATTCCTTTCTTTCTCTCTAGTTCCTTCTTTTTCGTCCTTATCACTATCATGCAGGATTTTTACTGTCACTTCCACTCTTATGCAGCGGTGGGGTTAGGGTAATAAGCAAGGGTGTGGGTCGTGATTCGAGGCAAAGCGCAAGTCCACTTTTCCCTTTTGCGCAACCCGAGACTTTTTTGCTTTCGTTTCGTTACTTTCTTCCTGTCATTCATTGTCTCTTTCTATTTTGCTCTTCGCAAAGTCACTCTCATGCAACAGTGTGGCCAGCGCGTAAAGGGCGAAGAACATTTCCTCCCTCATCGGTTAGAATTGAACCGATAAATACATTATCATACAGCGCTGTTTAGGGCAATAAGGTTACGGCATACCGCTATACTACGTTGCAAAGCGCATGACATCTCCGAAGTTCGAGAAATGATATAGACTGTGCAGTCTTTGAATTTCCCCCTACTTGTCTTACCTAGCGTCAGAGTTCCTCGCCAGCATCAACTACAGCGTGGACCCGTGCTACGACTTCGAAGGATTTGCATGCACCGGCGCCCGACAGCCTACCAACTTGGCCACCAGGCGACGCCACTTCAGCAATCCGTGGATAGCGCAATTCGACAACGCAGCGAAATTCCTTCAAGGTTAGCTTCCTTGCACAACTTTTCAACATTGTCCATTGCGTTTGCTATCCCTAGTGTATCATCTGTGTTATACATTCTCAATAACTACGGTAGCACTACTCACAGTAGTGAGCGGCGTTATGATTGCATTAATTTGCGCAAAACCCTTGCCTTCGGGCCTGTATTCTCCATCCAAAGCGTCGAATCCAGATGCCGAGATGATGTAACAGGTGTACCGGTCTAATATCTGAGCGTTTCTGAGCCTCACTGGCGTAGAATAGGAAGCTCCACAGCATGGCGCTTGTCCTCCGTAGCGGGCTTCGTACTTTTAAAAACGCTCCCGGCCATCAGGGTAGAGTGCATCAAAATAAAACGCTTCCACCATCCAGAACAGTGATTCCGAACCACCCCCTTGATCACCTCCTCCTTTGGCCCTGTCGTAGTGTCCACGAACTAGAACAGCGCACATTCCTAGTCACGTACAATGCAGTCCTCCACGAAAAGAAACATCCAAGAGCGTGGCCTGCGCTCCACTGCGGGCGCTTGAAACGCACGAAGGTGGGCTCCGAAGAAAAAGCGCCTTATATTGGCGTAATCTATTTCAGGAGTTTTGCGTCCCAAAACCTCGCTACCATGATGAGGGACACCGTAGTTGAAGGCTCCGGGAATTTCAACCACCTGGGGTTCTCTTACACTGATTTCAAACAGAACACGGGCCTCGCCATTTCGCCTGGATCGATATGCAGCCGTTCCGGCCAGGATTCGACCACCGTGGCTATGGTGGTCCAGTGGCTAGTCACGCGCAGAATAACCGGGTGCGGTCTATATAGGCAGTGCGAATCTCTCCCCGATGTATGCTCGCTCTGTCGGCTTAGACGTTGAGCCACAAGCAGCAGCGATTTTGTGTGTTTCCGTTGGCTGGCGTCACACGCGCTAGCCCGTTCCCTTTTCATATATATAGGCGGCCGCACTGTACAGCTTCGCTGTAAAAGAGATACCGTCAGTTTGAATACATTTCGCATCTTCTGAGGAAGCCACAGGCTCTCGGACAAGTATTTGACCTACATGTACTGCGCATGGCGAACTGCGTGTCCACATTATACTTCACACATTCCGCTCTCCTTTCAGATGTCCTCGTCAAATTTGACTTTAAGGAAGATGAGCCTCCGACATCCGACTACAAGTTCATGCGCAGCTTCTACAAGAAATGCAAACCCGGTAAGCCCCGTAGCACCATGAATGAATGTAAAAGTTTTCACGGCATAAGCACGAAAGCACATTCTAGATCTAGATTTGTTCTTTACTAAGGTGAAATTATGTGCACCCTGCGAAGGAGTCCATGAAAAGAAAATGACTGCGGAAAAATATCTTAGAATATGGCAAAGAAAGCAAAATCTCACGCATCGTTCACGTGGTATATTTCAAAATTGGTACGGAGGGGTACGACCGTATAGCTTCACGACTGACATGACGTCAGTCATAATGCGTGTTTCTCGATGACGCCACGATTAACCATAATGAAGTAGGCGTGGCTTCTTACCGCACCCACATATTCAATGCGGGCAAGAGCCACACGTTGTCGAACTTTCGCAGCCTGTGCTGAATTCTACAGTCACGTGGTGTCCCTTCTGCCAAATGTACCTTGTTCTAACCAATAGGCCGCGGTTTAGATTACAAAATGTACTGGTTCCCCCCTTTACGTCCCTTAGGGGACTGATGAGGACTCCTACGTAGTTTTAGCGCAGTAGCCTGAAAGAGCTCGGGTCACAGAAATTCCTTTGGTGTATTTGACCCTCAGCTAAAAATGGCGACGTCACTGCAAGGAATAAAAGAAACAAACAAACTGATTTAGGTTGTAAATAAGTTTGAGCGAACTGGTTTGTAGGGAACTCGAACCCAGGCCTTCTGAGCCATAATTCGCGGGGGGAGGGGGGGGGGGGGGCGCTCTCAGGCGCTTCCTTTTCAAGCGGCCGCCTTTGCAAGCAGAGGACATTGCGTGCCTTATGGCGATGTGGCGGCCGCTCCCATTATTTGCAATGCGAACCTATCCCGGTAGCGCTATCGCTTTCCACTGCTGAAGGCAAACCTTAACGCCCGAAACTTAACCTTCCAAAATTAAATCTCACTGATGAGCGCACTTCCGTGATTCGCAACTTACCTGACACAGCTACGTCTTCTTTCTCGGCAGAGGTAACAGGAACGAACATGTCCTCCGTAGTGGAAAGAATACGCGTAGTGCTTCGACAAATCGGACTAGTGCGATGGCCCATGCTCGAAGTGGACGACAGCCTCAACATGTTCGACGTGCTGCGGAAATCGTTAGTGCATCTTGGCATCACGGGGCTTTTCACGCTGCGAGTGAGGAGAGACCTCCAGTTTGGAAAGCCTGGTCACGGCAGGCCATACAGCATTCACGTAAGCGAAACGATAGTCATCACGCTTACCGCGCGGCTGAACGCTCACATGGTACATACAAAAGAGCAAGCTGGTGCAGCATTAGGTAGAGCGGTATCCACGTAAGCGAAACTGAACTCGTAATTTTTTTACGCTAAGCGTAGAGCTCAAGACTTAATTGGCCCGTGCAAGTAAGCATGCAGGTGTAACATTAGGTAGCACGGCATTAATGTAAGCGAAACAAAGCGCGCAAGTTGCCACGCTTACCGTGCCGCCGAACACTTGATTTGTACAAAACAAAAGAGCACACAGGTGTAACTAAGTGGCCCCTCTCTTGGGTGTGAAGTGAATTCCTGTTTACATTAAACTTTTAATGGGATATGGGACGATGGGCAGTGAAGAGTACATGTCGGCTTTTCAAAAATAAAGAAAAGCGCATTGTCCTGAGGCACGTAACAGTGACACTGTAAAAGTTACTTGCATGAGTTTCGCTGCCAGAAAGTTCGCGTACGAATGTGTTAGGGGAGCTTCTCTATACAGCGGGTGATATAGCAGCACGCGCGAAGCTTCTGGCGCGCACGTTGACACATTCACCTGCTGCATTTATTCGGCGTCTTGAAATGTGCATTGGTCTTCCGCTGCCAAATCTACCCTGATGTGGGAAGAAAGTGATTTTCGCCAAAGCATCGACAAACCAATTCCAGCGTTTTTGTTGTGCCTCGATCGATGATTGCTCTTTCGCCCGTTGCCCACTTCGCCTTGCTTAACTTCGTGTCTATAGCAGTCTACTTACAACCACTTAGTCTTTTGCGCCGCAGCTACGTGTGGTCATTGAAGATTACATTCCGAAGTGATCGTGAAGACTATAATTTAACAATGTGGTCTCGTAATGCACTCCCAGTATCCCTTGTGATGTTCTACTCAATGTCACATCTATACGTGGCTACTAAGCACGCATCTAATGTGCAACATGATTCAAATGCCCGTTTGCAACAATTTTGAGCCGTTACTACAGACATATCTGTGCATAATTGTTATTACAATACAGGGAACACGTAGCTAAAAGCTGGCTAAGTCTGTATTCGTTATTATAAGTACACATGGATGATTGCGCATTCCGACGCTGTATTTAGAACGCTTATGGATGCTCTCAAGTTGTCACTTAGTAACTCACGAACCTCCGCTGTTAACATGGCATTGGCGTGAGTGTGGTCCTATTAAATTCGAGATGTATAATGAAGCTTCAACGTCAAAAATAATCATTGCCCAGATTATAAATGCCAACACCACAGTCTAAGTATGAACGATGCGCCAGTGAATGACTGTGCTGTAGTTCAGATAACCAAGCCTTTCACATAAACCAATATATGCGGGTGTTCTTTCGTGTCGGCCACGCAGTCATAGTCACTGCATGCTTCTGATCTTGCAAACGCTACCTCGATGTCAGCACCTTGAATACAACCACAGCAGTCAATGTGCAGGTTTATTTAGTCAGTTATACTATCAGAAATAATAGAGATGACTTAGTAAAGCAGCGAACTATATCACGTGGTATTTCTTTTCGTCTAGTATCAACTGCTTTTTCGTGCTTTAGTTGCGGTCATAAAATTACCGGCTACGGCAGTTGCTTTTTCGGTCAAGGGGGAGTACGTGTTTCGTATTCCGAAAAATTTGGATACGTAGGACCAATGCCTTCGCATGAACTCCCACTGCAAGTAACTGATCCTTAAAAGGACAGAGAAGCGTACAGTCTCGTGTCTGGTATTCTGTATAAACCTAGAAAGCGGGATCTCACTGGCGTGCTGAAAATCAACGACTACATTATGCGTCGTCCAGATCGGCCCACCCAGGCTGCATCTGGCGAAAGAAGTCCTCCTTTTGCAAGAAGACACGAGCACCGTGTTCCGCAAGTACGAAGCCCGAGTAACAGACGTAGCTCGTGCCTTCAGAAGGCGCGTTGAACTCACTGGCATTGCCCGGGAAATCATCAGACTGCAGTATTACATGAATAAGGTGAGCAAAGCTTCATGCAAGACTACCGTTTTTGATTTGCACTCTAACCGGTCGTAAGTATGATCAACGAATTGTCGCCACAAACTGGCCTGAAGAACTTTGCGTGCTTCCGCAATTATGAAATTAAACGAAAGCTTAGAGTTTCCTTCCATTACGATTAAACTTGCAATGTCCACTATCTGCGCACTTATAACGTTGAATAGACGCAAAATCTGTTGAAAGAAGCAGCTGTGTGTGTGTGTGTGTGTGTGTGTGTGTGTGTGTGTGTGTGTGTGTGTGTGTGTGTGTGTGTGTGTGTGTGTGTGTGTGTGTGTGTGTGTGTGTGTGTGTGCGTGCTTGTGCGTGCGTGCGTGCGTGCGTGCGTGCGTGTCTTTCTCCCTGTCAAGGACGGGAGGTCACGGTCTGTCATGTTATTACCTGAATCTGTGTATTAGGAGCCATTGCAGCTACAACACTGCGAACTGCTAGCTCTGCACGAAAATAAATAAAAATTACGACAGCTGGCAAATATAAGCGGATTAGTGACAGATGTGTCTAAAAAACGTATATTTCTCAAGAGAGCGCACCTGTTCACTCACTGTGCTTCTGCTTTAGTAACTATTTCGCAGGCGTCGTAACCTCCACAGAGCAGGCATTTTCGTAGAGCTTTTCACGTGGAATATTGTACCAGTGCTTTCTACAAGCGCAGATAGCTTCATATAAGCCTAGTTGGAAAGATGAAAACTGGCTTGCTTACTAGAGGAATACTAAATCGACAAATACCGAAAGCGGACACCACATCAGAAGACACGTAGTCCCGCCACGGTGGCCAACTGGCTATGCCACATTACAGATGATACGAAGTTCGCGGGATTGGATCCCGGGCGATGCGGCTGCATTTATTTCCACTGGAGGCGAAATGCCGAGGCCCGTGTATACCTTGGGATGTCGGTGCACGTTAAGGAAATTATCTTAGACTTCCTGGGCCTTCCACTGCAGCGCCTCTCACAATCGTATCATGGTATTCGGACGTCACACCCTAAAAATCAACTAAGACAAACGTAACGGTGGAGCGCGCATACAGCCAAGTGGTTTATTAGGACGAGACGCATTACAAGATATAATTCCTGGTAGGAACTTCGCAGGCGTGTAGAATGTGCTAAAGCACGTTAATCATCAGAAAATATATTTCTGCACCGTAAAGACAACGCATGTGCACAGGCGTCACCTTTCATCTTCTTGAAGAATGTCTCTAAAATATCTTTTGTACATGCGTTCCTGCTGCTTGCATCACACATCGGCAAAGTGAAATCGTGCCTCAGAGTTGCGAGTAGAGCAACGAATAGGCGAGTTATCAAATGATCGATTTCATTGTTTTTCACGGACAACTGATGTTCCCGTGCTAGTTTGCCTGCGTGAGATTGCGCGTCACTCACACACCGTTGGTTGAGCGACGTGAAGCTCTTCGCGTTTTCCCATGATAATTTTCATCTATGTTGCCTCGCTTCTCTCATAGATGTTTCTGCTAGCACCTACGCCGGAGGACTACTACCTCAATAGCCTGCCTCTGCAAAGCTTGTCTGCACAGGAATCTCTGGTATGTCACTTCCTGAAGTCGAAATATCCTTTTTAAAATAGGCTTAAAAGTTGTTCCGTGAGCTTATGCGCCAGACTACGTCCGTTCATGTAGCAAATTGTGATAATTAGAAGTACTTCTCACATTTCCTTGAATGTAAATAGTCGCATCGCCTCCCTTCGACGCTTAAAAATTACGCTGATCATAAGCCCACTTTTGGAGATCACCCGCCTCAACGTACCCGCCATTTACTCGTACCGCCGGGCTTAACTGCCTGTTGAAGCAAAAATGCCATAAGTAGACTTAATGCGAGCACTAATATTTCCTCAGGTGTGCTTGGTTTGTGCTTCCGTGTTGTCTTTCCCAACAATATACGTTAACTCGAATCGGCTTCATTAGACGCGATGTTCAGCATCTCAATGCGTCAGATTCCTTGCCCTTTTTGTTGCTCACGGACGTTGTACTAATAAGCACTATCGACTAAAGTTCAGCTGAAATCACCGGCACACATATTGGTATTATCGGCCGCTGTACAAGAACGAGAGTTGGGCGGACTCGAACGTGCACGCTTCATGGACGTACGCATTAAAGGTCTCGACCTTACGACTGCCTAATGCTCAAATGCAGCAACGGACGCCATACGGAAAACAAACTAATATTGTAACTTCCTCTGGCGCTTTCTTTCGGCGCAGTGTACAAATTAATTCGGGTGATTCACATTTTAGATGCGAAGCAGCTTATGGTCGGGGCTATGTCACTCCCTCCCTCCATCCATCCATCCGCCCTGTGGCGTCCACACCCGCACTGCGCATCCTCCCCCTCCTCTCCTTGTCTCCTCTCCTCTCGGCCTGCCTCCTCTCCTCTCCGAACGGAGCGCGTTCACTATGGAAACGCACTTCGATGAACGCTTTACCAGCTCGTAAGGAACGAGAACGCGCCCTCGTCCGCGAGAGACAACGCTGACGCAGGTAGCGTCTGCAAGCGTCAAACCGATGCGAACGCGACACCTAGTCAAACCGACGCAAACGCGGTGTGCACCGCCCCCCCCCCCCTCCCCCGTGCTGCTTCGCGTTGCCTCATGGTCCCCTTTAGAAGGAGATGGTGTAATTTTTACACCGAAAGCTGTATATGGCTAGGAGAAGCGAAAAACCGCTCGGAATCTGTGTCACGAGCGGTCTCCATTGGCTGTGCTATCAGTTACATCGTTCTGAGCGTCGTGCCCAAGCTCGGGCGCCATTGCCTGGGCCGTGAGTGACGTCGTCCATCCCGTCGCAGCCGTGGCGCCGAGCACGCGCGCATCAGTTTCTACTGACAGCTTTCACATGGCTATGCCACGGATCCTACGAACTCCCGAACAGTGGGCAACTCTAGAAGAGCGCCAACAGTGGAAACGTGAGAGAGCTCGCATTCGCCGGGCCGATGCTGCAGTCCGGGCACAAGAACAGGCCCGCGAGGCCGAGTGCCGGCAGCAACTGCGTACCGACGATCCGGCAGCCTTCCAAGCCGCGCTAAATCGCGAACGGGAATGCAAGCGCCGGTGGCGGGCGGACCTGAAAACCACGCCGCCGAGTTCGCTTGCGATGTCAAACGCTTGCAACAACGGCGCGCCGAAGAAGCGGCGTTGCGGGCAGAACAGCGTCGACGTGCTGATTGCGGGAGCGCGTTCGCCCGGGCGAACGCCCGCTTTCGGCGAGTTTCTCCAGCGGCACTTTGCCTTCGGGGCCGCACATTTCAGCTTCGGTGGTTAATATTTGTACGGAGTGCTTGGGCGGTGATTTTTTTTTTTTCGTTCACGTTTTTCCTGCTAGGTCTGGTAAAAGGAATTTATTTATCCAATCGGTAAAAATTAAGGCTCTTGAGGATAGTCCCCTTCGGCAACGACGAACCAACTCTGACGTAGTTATGAAATGTATGAAAGCTCATGGTATGAAAGCTCTCTGGCAGTCAGCTGCCGTAACCTGCTTGGATGACGGCAACGTTTGAAAGCCCATTGGATGACGGCAACGTTTGAACCTTCTATTGAGCTTCGGGACCGGGAAAAAGTCCGCCGGACTCGCATCGGTGCTTTACGGTGCCACGCAGTGTTGCGACCCCTGCCCGGGCCACGTAATTGGTCCCAAGATGGGCATTGTGCGCTCAAGCGTTGTCGCGTGCAGTTTCCAGCGATTCTCAGTCGCCGGTCGTTTCCATTTGGAGGCTTTGCTAAAGCACTCAAGGGCTTCATGATGAAACGCTGCGTCGATGATTGTTTTCGGAGCTCTTTACTAAACAATTATTCACTTACACAAAAAGGTTAAACGATGGTCAGGGTCCAGGTATTTTACTCTGGCCATATTTTTGCTCAAGCCATTATTCCAAGGACGTACAGATAGCTCGATTTATTCAACGTTCCGCCGTCCGTCCCTGAACTTTCACAACCATCGGGAGACGGTGGTCTTTCTAAAGCTGCCTAACCAATGCAAGCGGCTTGGAAACGGTCTTGCCGAGGTGTAAGCAGAATTTAATCCTGTGTCGCTGCTCCAGCGCATGCTCCATTTTTTTCAGATTTTTCTACAGTGCACAAAGTTCGCAAGCAGCGTTTGCGCCACTTATTCAGATTATCACAGCGTCAAAGTTAGGACGCCACTGCGACCCGATGCAGTACTCAGCATAGAACCCCCATGAAAAATACCCCTTTTAGGGACCACGATAGACACGATTTCACCGATGCTTGGTAGGCAGCCTCAATAATTTACGGACAAACACTTTATCAGCCTGATTAGCTTCATTTTGACATGGTGGCACAAGATTACGAACGTCAGTTGCATGAACTATCACACAGACTTAAATTCCTGAAATGAGGATGCATAACGACCATATATTAAAAGCATAAAGAAAACTAGAGCAAATATATGTTCTAATAAATTCAAGCTAAGAATGGCGAAACGGAAATTTCTACAAGCTAAATCAAAATTGTGGGACCCCCTAAGCTTCGCCTTAAGAGTTGAACGCAATAGCGATGCGTGGCCTCACGCTCTCTCCTGCTTCCCGTGCTCTTCAGTCGCTCGCCTAGCCACGTAATTGTCATGACACCGCTTGGCAGAAAGTGCGAGTTACTTGCGTCGCTGCGTGGCCTCCGTCGTCGTCTTGCGTCATTTCACAAAGATACACCCTCAAAACCCGCCGAAGAACAAGGCACCATTAGAATTGAGACTCGAGGTACAGAGTTGGTAATGGTTAATCTTGAGGTTGGTGCAGCGCTATGCGAACCACTGACAAAGAAGAGGCACCTGTCCCGTGCGTGTTCCTCTTTGTCTGTTTTTCGTGCTGCGCTGCACCCGCCAGATTATGAAGACGGGAGGACGATATATGCGGGGCGGCCGAGCGCGTAGCGCATCGCGCCCCGGTGCGGTGGGTGCGATGTTGCATTTCCCGGTAGCGCAAGATTTTTCTGTTTTTTGTTTGCATCTGCCTCGATTTTTTTGCTCACGGAAAACGCTGACATTTCGCTCACAACGAACGACGCCGACACCAGAATTTCTGCTAAACAAGCTCTTTTACGTTATCGCTTTAAGATAACGCTGCGTTCATCTTAGCAGACCGATTACTCGAAATTTTGTCGATGCATTTCTCGAGGATAGGTTCAACACTCAGAGCTGACTAGCGTGACGATGAGATTCCCTGAAATGAATACAACTATATAAGGAACTCGTTTAAATTGCTCTTGCATCGCATCGAAATTAGACCAATTAATCATCTCTCATGAAAATGTTACTGTGCAATGAACTAGTCCTTTCAAACTTCATCCTGCAGTTGCTCTGCGAACACGTGTGGTAAAGTGCGCATTTCTGATTTTTTTTTTCTTTATTTGCAGAGAGGGTGGCACTACTTCCTTGCCGATCTCTACGGTAACAGCGATAACCAGTCCGATGCTGACGCGGCTGTGAATGTCTGGAACGTGGCCTACCTAGAATACCTGTCTAGGCTTTTCAACGACCCTTACAACAAGCAAGTGCTTTCTATTCGCGTTCACGGCAGAGAATGCATGCTTTTCTCTATCTCTCTGTCTGTCTGTCTGTCTGTCTGTCTGTCTGTCTGTCTGTCTGTCTGTGTGTGTGTGTGTGTGTGTGTGTGTTGCACGAAGTGACATTATTTTAATTACAACTACATTTAGAAGGGGCGGTGCGGTGTATACTTTAAATACGTGCTCCTTGCCTGACGACCTAGAATATCAAAATATACTCCGCAACACTGTTTACTGCATGCGCTCACCTCCTCTCTGCTTGCTTGATTCATTCGATAATAAGTTTGCGGACATGCCGCGTCGCCTCGACTCATTCCGGCCCGCTTGGTGGATCGCTCTAACAGGCAATCTAGTTCTGCAAACCCTTGGTAGATGGCTTTCCAGCAGTATATATATATATATATATATATATATATATATATATATATATATATATATATATATATGTACCAACTCGTAGGTACTCCACACCGCTGCCGCCAAAGTTTCCCTAGCAAGCTTGCTTACGTGCAGTGCAGCGTTGATGACGAATCTCGAGAGAGATAACTTCCCGCGTGGATTGTTGGGATACAATAATATATCGACAATACGCACTTGTTTCTCTATGTGAATTACCTACGAAAACTCGTAGAGCTTTCGTAGAGCTATTAAACTTACTCAGGGGGGCTTAGCACCTCTATGTAAGACAAATGCTCTAATGTCGATTGAGTGCAATCGCAGTCGACACCGACTAGGGCGCTAACGTTATCCATATGTTGCGTTTGCAGCATTTACTTCACTCAAGTTATAGCTAAAGCTAAGAGTTCCGTGACCAGAACAACGATACTTTATTCAAACGTACTTTTCAATTTTAAAAGAAACTTCTCTATCGTCGTCATTAGAATCGTCAGTAAAAATATTCTGCTTGATTCCTTAAAGATGCCGACCAGGTTTACCAGCCTCCAACTGCAATTTCCGAATTCTTGTGAGTCAAAGTCAGGATGCCATAGAGACAGGCCGTAGTCAGGGACTCAAGATTGATCTCACTATAAGGGCTTGGGATTTCTTGAATTTCTAGTTGGCAGAAATTGCGGGGGTTTTAGGTGCGAAAACCAGTTTATGAATATAAGGCACGCTGTAGAGGAGGGATGCGGAAATTCTGACCCGCCGGAGTTGTTTAACGTGCACTGAGAACACGCTGTTCACGGGCTTTTACCATCATCGCTGGCATGGAACATGCGACCGCTGCAGCCTGGGTCGATCTCGCGTATTCCGAGTCAGAAGGGGAGCGCCATAGCCACTATAGCACCTCGGTGCGCTGTGCCTGAACTTCGTCCCCGTTATACCAATTGGCAGGGCGAATAGTTGAAAGGCGTGTCGGCTCCTTTCCGTCACCGCTGTGAAACGACCAAGCGTACGGCACTCGTGCGTAGGGTAATGGTCGTGAAAGCTGTTATGTTCGGCGGTAGATCGACGGGGAAGAGCATGCGACGGCGGCCTAGCGCACGGCTTTTCCGTAGAAACGGCCGTCGCATTCACTCAGTACGCAGTAAATGCGGCGGCTTTGTTCTCTCGACGCACGCGGTCAGTAATTGCTGTGACGTACACAGCTGCACAGCATGAGGGGACATGACGGGTGACAGGTCTCTTCACTGCAGCATCGTAGAGCATTTTCGGAGGAAAAGGGGCATCCAAGAAAGGAACAAAAGGGGGAGAGTAGCTTGCAAGAACAGCGGGGGCTCCCTGTCAAAGTAATCGTTTGACCTTTCTGCTCGGTCGAACTGTCGCCAATGGGTTGCACGTTCGGAGGAGATGACCCCGCCGTGGAAATGTACGGAAGTGGTTTTGGTGACAATAGACCTGTCTAGCAGTCTTGTTGAAGCGGCGGCTTGGATGCATGCTTCCGGGTAAATAGAGTGGCAATTTGGGCCTGCTGCAGAGTTCTGGCAACTCATCACGGGACTAGCGACCGATGCTATCTTTCGGAGAAGCTCGGTGCAGCGAGCGGGTCGAAGTGTGGGAACGCGAAGGAGTAACCATAGGCTCTCGTGGAGAGAGTGCACACGGGTTTTATTGGTGAAATGCTGCATATGGGTGGTCCCAGAAGGCGGTCGCAGAAGCGATCAGGTGTATTTAACCGAGAACAGATAAGAGAGGAGGAGAGGAGAGCTTAGCGCTAACTCGGGTCGCAGACGCGGCAAGGTGGTCAGAGGTCGAGCTTGGCGCTGCCTCTGACGAGTTATGATGAGGTTTGGAAGCTTGGTGCTTGTTCACCTTTAAGTGCAAACGTTAAGGGCTCGGAATGAACCGCTTTGTGTGGTTTGAGCCCATTTGTGTGGTTGAGATGTCTGCTGACAGTACTGGCCGCCCCGGCCTAGTTTGTAATATAGTGTACAGTGTGAATAACCTACGTGTTTGCCGTGAGGACATCTTGGCCCAGACTCCGTCCTTCAACGTGTCGCCGCGGTCATCGGAACCATCGAGGGAGAAGACCGATTCTCAAATTTAACTAAAGCCATCAGCGTTTTAAGCAATTCTCCCTAAACGTTCGAACTTAGGACAATCGCAGTACCTGCCGCTCCTTGTAGCGTACTGATAAGAGCAGAACAGTGGGCTCTGAGTGCAGAGTTCCAGTGTTGAATTCCCACCATCGGATCAGTGTTAAATATATTTCTGTGTGTTTATACACCGTGACTTTGTACTCCATTCACGTCGCTCTGTTTTCATTGCAGCCTCTAGTGGGTGTGTATATGTGTGGGAGGGTTTGAAAGGAGGGGGTAATCTGGATCGTCCACCCATCGTGCTAGCCAAAGAAACGCTATTCCCATAAAAAATGTATCAATTGCTGATGAGGCTATAAGTTTCGGAAATGATTAGTGCTAAAAATGGCCGTAAAAAGTACGAACACCCATTGAGACATTTCAGGAGTAGCTCCGGTTCGTATTAATGTTGCCGTTTTGTGCACGCAATCGTATCCCAGTGCACGCTCGCAGCGTTCCACGTAAAAGGTGCGTCGGCAAAGCGACCTAAGGTCATGCTAATATGTGCTTCACGTGCTGCAGCGGAACCAAACGCTGCGCTCCAGTTCTATCCTTACTGTAGCAGTCACATGTAAATTGAAGTTTAACGAGCGGCACCGCAGTTTTCCGATGAAGACATGGCGCTTCCCACTCTCGCATTCACTGTGGAGTGCACGTGGTAAAAAAACGGTGGTGAGATTCCATTTAGGTTTTAAGAGTGCAATTAAAGTAAACGACCATCGTTGCCCTTCACCCTCAAGTCATGAGAACGAAATGCTTTAGTTTAACCTTCGCGGTGCAACCGTGACTTCGTAAAACGCAGATCGATGATCCGCGTGCCTATGCTTTCAGTGAATTGTTGTAACTTTCTTTAATGACGAAAAAGATACAAGCAAGCAAACACTCGTTAACACTGCACATGGCTAGTCCGGGATGACCAACAAAACCTGCACCTGCACGATTCCGTGTGCTGTGAGTATGAAGTCACTAATTGTATATATGTGCCACGCCCGTAGCACTAGCCTACATTGCAGCCGTAAGGATGCATCGTATCCGCAGCAGTGGCGCGTTTTTTCAGCGAACCACGATTCCCCAACGACGTTTTCTATCGCTTTACCTCGTGCCAGCTGACGCAGTGCTATCCTTTCTGTGCGCTCTACCGACAGAACCTCTATCAGCAACATTCATTTCAATACCTCAGCAACAGCTTTTCCTTCCGCACTCACTGACGCAGGCGCGCATTGGTTAATTACCTCGGATGGCTCATTGTGGACAGCCTCGGCAGCACTGCCTTCAGGCACCAACCCGGCTTCTACCGCACCAGTTCCGACGCGGTGAGCAGAAGGAACGCCGTGGAGACGTGCGCGAGGCTTGCCATGGCCATGGCACCGGCCGCCAGCGCCAGGATTGTCTTCCAAGACCGCACGTACCGCAGAGCCCGCGTGAGTGTATATTGTACCACAGGTACATACAGATAAATATTTACCTGAACGTCGTCATCAGCATGTCACCACTGTGTGCTCACAAATATGAAGGCAGAACAATCAAGAAAGAAAAACGAGCGATGAATCATCACAAATTTTCTAAGTGCAGCAGCTCGTCTTCGGCACACGGGAAGCTCAATATGTCACTGTGCGCCTCATAAAATACTGCTGGCGCGGGACGCGTCGCAGCGATTCAGCATAACGTGTGCACACTTTTGGTACAAATACCAAGTGTTCGTGTCTCATAGATATATGTTTTACAAATAACCGCAATCTACAGCTATTTTGTTTGGCACCAGATGATTCTAAGCAAAAGACTGAATATTCTCACCATGTCAATAGCGACAAATATGGTAAGAGATGCACCGTACAAAGACTGCAATACACAGATTACGTGCGCTCAGGCGCTGCTAACGTGACACGAAGAGATGCAAAAGTACGTTCGGCCGACCGCACAAACATGAAGTCACGCTGTTTTCCCTTCTGTAACAGCGAATATGGGCACCAGCCCTATCTCCGGAGGCGCGAGACGACAGTTAGCAGACAGCAGCTGAACCTTATCGCAATGACACGGGGCGTACGTAGGCCAATATGTGGCTCTGGGTGTGTTCGAAAACTCACGGTAGAAGGCTAAATATACAGCTACGTAGCAGCGGCCATCTTAAGTCTCATTCCATTTCTCACGTAGACGGCAAAATAGACAGCTTCGCGAAGACGGCATACGAAGACAAAAACGATGCAGGCCATTTTGCTGTCAAAACAAGATGGCGGCTGAGAGGATTGCTTGAATATCCACGGACCTCGCCGGAGTGGTCGTCTGCCCACAAGTAGGCACTTTCTTACGCGCTTAATTTGAGCTACATTGAGTTTTTCGCAGACTGGAACACGAAATAAGCGAAATGAACAAAAATTGTGACCGTTTTCTTCAGCTTTCTTTTGTCGACGCGAGATGTCGTCTCGCCGCGCAAACGTCATCCGGGCGCGTTCCATTACTTGACGACAAGGACGCGAAGCTGTCTTTGAAGCCGTCAAGGTAGGCTGTATACGATGCTGTCCAGAAATGGAACACCGCCTCTATGTCACCTGATCAATTTCAAAGCGCATGACCACGCCGCAGGATATTGGCATATCCTTCTATCACCCTGAATATGCAATGCTATTTTTATTTTCTTGCACAGGTGTACGTACTGAGGATTGCCAATGAGCTTCGCGAAACATTTTTGGGTCAAGTGCGCTGGCTGGACTGGATGGACCGTAAAACCAAGGAAGTCGCTATGAGGAAGGTGTAGTCAGCTGTTCCTTTCATTCAATGCGTTGCGAAGTTTGTCCTCTGTTAAGCAACAGTTGACTGTCCCAAAAGTACAACGAACTGTTCAATGTTCATTGAGTTTGAGACGTTGGCTGTGCGCGTTGTTACATTTGGAAACCATCGCACCATAACGACCAAACTTCGCCCTAATCACCTTCGTCGGGGTGTGCCATTCTCTTTCGTCACATATTGCACTGCGGTACTCCCAATGCAAACTAAAT
Organism: Hyalomma asiaticum; assembly: GCA_013339685.2. NCBI lineage: Eukaryota > Metazoa > Arthropoda > Arachnida > Ixodida > Ixodidae > Hyalomma > Hyalomma asiaticum. Next base: position 103,517,753 of record CM023484.1, on the reverse strand, counting down.
CTTCGCGACGCACTCTTTTAGACCGAAGTGCGCTTTCCCCAAATGAAAGAAGTATTACAGGTGCAGGAAGATCGCAATGAGTCATAACTGGACTTCTACAGTTCGCTTTTCGCTTGTTTGGTAATAGACCAATGATGCAATTAATACATCTTCCTCCGTATTCTTACGCGCTAAAACACCTCCTGTTCGTGTCAATCCCTTATTTTCCCTTGTGCTGTTTGCCGCTGTTTTGCTGAGAATATGAACCACCTTGTCCCTAAATACATGTTCACCAACATTTTCCTCAAAGAATACCCGAACCTGTCTAACTTGAATGCGTAATTCTTTTTTCTTCGCATTTCAATGCAGATCAAAGCTATTAAAATTGAGATTTCTGACGGAGCAACATCGATGGATAAGGTGATAATACATAGCCAAGATAAGAGCTTCGGCGCGGAGAGCAAGATCTCCCCGACAGGTTCCGTTCTCTTTGCAGGTTGCTGAACTGTGGCACGACGACTTGCCCTTCGCTGGCATAGAGCTCAAGTTGAGGGAGAGTGTCAAAGCGGAATTAGCTCAGTTGCTCCTGCTAAACGACACAGGCGATGACTGCAACGGACAAGGGTACGTGAAACAGTCAGGACGTGCGCAAGGTTCTCAACGCTGCATTAAGTTTTGTTTGTCTGCGTTCTTTTTCAAGTGAAGACTTTTTCAGGTCAGCTAGCCTGTGTCCGCTTAGACGGCGTAGATGGTAAATTTGTCCCCTTGGTATGGTAAAAACAATTAAAACAAAGTGGCGGTAGCCCGTGCCACCATAAGGTATATCATATGGGAGTTCATTGGTAGGTATGATTGAGAGGTCGGTAACCGACGACGTGGTACGAGTCGCGACTCGAGCGAGGCGCCTGGGTCATGCATGGCAGACTATGTAGGCGTCATCTGCATATTGAGGAGGTGGCATTTGGCTGGAACCGTCAGTAAAGAGGAGGTGAAACCTGCGATGTGACGCTTTCTGCGAAGACATAGAAGGCAGGTTTTGTTATAGCAATAGGATGGCATGAAGAACGGGTCCATGTGAGTTGAAAAGTTGATGCTCACGTCATTGCAGCAGGGGTGTCCTCGCCTTTTTTCGCACAAATGCACCTATAGCATCGGGCATGCAATGTCGGACAGGTTGTTGCAAGGAGAAAGTATGTGAACGGTAGACCTGTGGTTGGGAAGTTTGAGCAAGGTACCCGGTTACGAGTCTTAAGGTGTGTCTGCGTAGCGATTGGGGGTAGTATCAATACAGCAGATTCGCGCATCATATTAGCAAGCTGCAGTAAGTATGCGCGCGTTTGCTTTCATAGGAGGTATCGTGGGAAGTGTGCGTGTGATATTCCTGGATGTGTGCGGCTTCGTAAGCGTTCAGTGGTTTGCTGCGTCCGTGGGCAATCGTTAAAGTAATGTAGATCGGATGAAATAAAGTAGTGTAGATCCAGTGAAATAATGATGTGTTCGGCCCTTCTGTTTGCCAATATGCGTGCCAATGGGAAATCATAATTTTGTGTTATTCGGACCTAATGGGACGGATTGAATAAAATTAGCCATCCTCTCAGGCCTAGAACTCATTGCTGAAATTGTTAGGCAGTCGGCCATTCCATTCCTAATATGCCTTTTTGACCTGGGATGTGAAATAATCGAAAAAGGATGCCTTGTGTTTGAAAATGATAAAGCGTGTTTTGAATGGAGATAACCCTATGGTCTTTATCGTTAAGGCTTGCGAGTTTACGGGGTAATAAAGGCAATCTATGTGCAGGTGAAAAGGGGTTTGAGTGTGTAGGGTGCTGACATACTGTAGGCTTTCGGTGACAGCCATAAGTTTGATTGTGTACGCGCCAGATACACCTGTTATTTTACATGTTTTTGTCATCAAAACTGGAGTCTTGTTATCCATTCATGTGTAGGCTGAGCCGGCGGAAATGGAGGTAAAGGAACTGTCCGTATATGCCTGTACAGGACGGGTAACAGAACGCGTCGTCGTGCTGGAAGGGGTAGAGTTCAGCAAATAAATATCCGTGCTTTAGGCTGGGGTGATCGAGACAGGGCGCAATATCGTGTAGGATGTGATCGGGATTTACTCTACGCGTGCCGTAACGGTGACTTTTTTTAAGTGCAAGGAGAGAAAATTCTTCTGCTAGTCGGGTGAGTTATATATCTAATGGTCGAGCGTTAGCGATTATTTGTGATGCTGATGTTCTGGTTGCATGAAACGAGCCTGTGATGTATATTAAGAGTGATCGTAGGAGCGATAATACGAGGTCTCTTAGGAAGCGTGTATAGGGTGGGAAGGCCACCACGCTTGCGATGCGTGTGTGAGTGAGTGGAGTAGGACTTGTCTGTATAACCAGCGAATGAGCATGCTGTATACATTGTGTTGATCGCGATTGCAAGACCAGTTGCTCAATAAAAGGTTGAACCTCCGGCGGCCTCTATGAAGTTGCGGAAACAACCAATGTATCAGGTTTCTTCCGCGACTTCATAGGGAGCGTACCGGAGTGGGAAAAAAAAATGCCACCGGTGCTGTGCGTTCCTTGCCCTCTCCCGTATTTCCGCTCTGCAGTTTATAGCATACTGAGCCAAGTAGTCCACCAAGAGATTCACCTAAGAGAATTCCTTAACAAAATTCGTCGGGGAATGAGCAGGCATGCAAAGGATGGGGGAAGGATGGGCTTGCACTTACGGGTCTATCGAATATATTTGTGCAGTCACTAATAAAACTCAAGAATTATGCATTTATCTAAGAACCCGAAAACATTTACCGAAGTAAAGGTATTAAATAAAGCTTTACAATCCAGGTCTGTGACGCCGTTTTCAACGCATGTGCACTACTCGCATTGGTGCAACAAGATAGGTAAGGCACGGCGAATTCCTTTAGATTCCATTTCACCAGAAAACGTGTGTTTGACTCTACTTGGCTCATTGTTTCCTGTAGTGATCCCGATCGTTATGATTCACAACGCAACGGTACTAACCGAGCTTCCTCCGTAAGTATGCTCGTGATTTTTTTTTTATCAAATTAAGAAATGCCGTTGAGTGCATTGTAAATGTATGCCTTAGGCTAACAGTTTTCGTTACGCTTCACATGTGCAGTTTATAGCGAAGCGTATACGACGTGTTATTAATTATTTTTCTTCGTCGCATAGCTGCTTAGGCTGGATAGCAATGCGCCCATATTGGTTCGGCCTATAGTGTAAGGAGCGCGTCGATCAAGAACACAGTGCAAAAAAGGGCCAAAACAGAAAAAAAGTGACAACGTCGCGCACTCCTTTGCAGCGCTGTGTTTTTGGGGACCTAAGCCGCAATATTCAGCTTGTAAAAGTATTCCATGAACCTCTTCAAGCACGAGCTGTCCTATAAAAATAACCAGCGCTGCTTTTTCTAAGCCAGTCATTTGCCTTTGAAACCTTTCCGAAACGTTGTTTGCTGTGACGCGCAGTGCTATGTATCATGTCTTCGAAGAGAAAATCTGCATTGCGAAGCCGTTGCTACAGCTATCTCGCTCATTCGCAAGGCACTAACGCAATTTACTGAACCGCTTGCCAGTAAGTGTAACGCTGTCTTAATTCTTCTTTACAGCGTATATGCGTTCAGCACAATAGGCGCTATGATATCAATCAAGTTTATGGAAGCTATTATGTTCACAGGTGAGAAAGTGAAATGATTTTAGAACGGCAAAATCATTGCTAGCCCTAAATCAGCACGCTTCCCCACTATTTAGGGTAACCCTCCGTACCCAACGCTGTCCGCAGAATAAAGCTTGTCTCTCAGTCCGAATAATACAGAGTGACAAAATGTCGTTTCTTGGGTCAGTGTGCCGCAGCCCATCTCTGCCTATTGTCGACGGCAAAATATCCCGACGTATCGCTTCGTATGACAGAGGGACACACAATGCGGATACTGCTAACGAAGACCCTAAACCGCACTCACTACCTTATCCCGAGCAGGGCTTGCGCGGGAATCCGCCACTCACTAGGATTTACTCGCGTGGTTCACGAAGTGAATACGGTTAACTATATACTTGTGGAAAAAAGCGCTTCTTTCGCTATCTCGACGTATTTGCGTAGTTAGGTGCTGCTTTAATAGTGCGTGAACTAGACGTGCTGGCCGAATTTGCAAAATGCCCGTACTGTAGTTATGGAACGGAAAAAAGAACATTAGCCACTGAATACCTGAGGAAATTTTATTCCCGCCTCGTACTGTCATAGCGGTCGACAAATGCTGAGCAACTGAAGGGCGCTGTCAACATCACCGATACTGCTTGCCATAAACTAGAACGGACATACAATGCTATGTTTCGGTCTGGTCATTCACTCTGATACCAAAAGACAGCGTGCTATGATACCCGCCGGCGGCTCCCGTATGCCAAATTGCGAGCTTTCACTCATCGATCCCGGTCGCTCCTTTAGAGTAGCGTCTGTCCGTCTAGTATATCGCTAAATACGGTTCACGTTCCATTAGATTAAATAACAATAATAAAAGAGGAGCCGTTCCACTTTACAAAAGCGGATGACCAGCTAAGCTGAAGCGCCGGGATTCTTGAAGCTATCTGCACCTCTCATGTTTATGCACAACCTCCAACATCGTGCCACACGCGCACGCACGCATGATACATACATACATACATACATACATACATACATACATACATACATACATACATACATACATACGTACGTACGTACATGCATACATACATACATACATACATACATACGCAAGCGCGCACAAACACCCGCACAGCTTGCAGCCTTCTTCACACCACACAGTTGTCACTCAGGACGACACACACACTACGCATAAGGAATCAAGCTTGCTGCACCTCACATGCTTTTGAATGACCTCCAGAATGGGCCCAAAATTTTTAGTTAGCGCGCTTGCTCTACTCAAGCAGCAGTCCATTTGGATGCTCGAGTATATGAGATCCACTGCAAAAGCTATTAAGTAACTTCGCTCGTGCACACTGTTTCAGAGACGCGTGTGTTAGGCGCAAAAAGAACACTAAGTACGATTTCTTGTTTTCCAAGAAACTATGCCTATTATTATGACCGCCTTCATTTCTGCAGGTGCGTTTATCAATGATCGAATAGAAATTCAAAAGTGGCATTCAAACCACACGGAGGAGAAATTCAGCAACGTGGTGAACTGCACAGCAAGGAGCGTAGACACAATCGCAAATCGGAGTGCCTTGCTTCAGGTAACGTTCGTCACGCCATCTAACCTCGTCCTGCTACTGCAGGAATTTTCTGTACAATGCCATCCTTGTCCTCTCCTTGACACATTGTGTAACGGGGTGTTGTGTGACAAACAAAAGGTAACAACATTAAAGAGTACAAAATAAAACTGACACATCAAAACGCTACAGTATCAGCAAAAATGCAATCTATAGGATGAAAGCTAGAGCACCGCAGCCAGTCATAACAATGCGAAGAGCACCAGTACTACAATATAAATTCAACGGTGGTTTATATACTCTTATTCTTCTGCAGCAGCTCTGTCGTCTCATAAAATTCGATCGCTTTGCTTCACAACTTCGTTCCGTGCTATAATAGCAAGCCAACCGTCTCTCCTGTCAAACAATGCAGCCGTACAATCATAGCGCTACTTAATGCTCGCGTACAGAGCCATCACTTCCCATTCGCAGCCGTCACGTTTGTTGTATTCCTCTTATAGGGCAGCTCCGGCGGTTTTTTTCACCGTGTTCTGATATCAATGTTTTCGAATAGTACTAATAGTCCTGTAGCAGCCAGGGTGGTTCCATTTGCTCAGAAACGCATTAATAATTTTAAATAACCGACCGAAAGGAGTGTTCAAACCGAAACCGAAACGGGTAGACGCTTCTTGCAGCGTACGCGATGACGTCACAACCTTCCCGCGTTCAGAAATATGGAGAAAAGTGACAGTCGCGAGGTCATCCGACGATGTATTGAGTTATGCCAGCTTTTCTGAACCTGACAGCGACGATTTGAACGCTTACGTACCGCCGTTTTGCTTTTGATGTCCCGCAGGCTCGGGTAGGCAGCGTTGAAGGTGATGACGTCAAAAACACAGGGTTACCCGCAGGGGAATCCGCTAAAAAACTTTAAAATTCGTTTCCATGAAAACTAAATCACTTGTAACCGCCTGGTTTGGCATATATTAGTACAGTGCCGAGGAGAATACACACTGAAAATTTCATTAAGATCAGTAGACACTGAAAAATCGCCGGAGTTGCCCTTTAACGATTGAACCACTTGCAGCGTACAACTTTCAGTCAACATGAGCTGCGATACGATAACACTACCCTACAGTACGTGTCCCAATAAATACTGTTCTTTTAAAGCAGAGTAAGCTGGAATACTGCCCGTTCCCGAGAAATTTCAGCTTAACAGCATTATCACGTGACCACGTAACAGCCTTATCGCCATGATCACGTGCATGAAGTCAATGTACCTCGCCAGAACACCATAGCATGTTCATGATTATTCCTTCCTAAGACGTCGGTCGATTGGAATAATCTGCCTGCATCATTGGTAGCCATCACCGACCCCACTCGTTTTAAGAATGCACTAACAGTTAACTTGAAATCTTGAGTTGTACCAACGGTTATAGCTATTATTAGTGTAGATTGGCTGTTTTCTTTGTGTTTTGATTTCCACTGTCTCTTAATAAAGTGTACTGTTTGTGTGCAATATTTACTATAATGTAGTATTGTTATATTCACTGTAATGTGTTTATATAAATAATCCTGTATTTATTGCTGTTTAACTATTTTCCGCCCCTCCCCTCTACATTGTACAAATGTACCCTGAGGGTATCATAAATAAATAAATAAAATCGGGAGCGCGCGAGCGTGGTCATGGCTTTTGACTGTTTCAGATGGACTATCCTCGACTGCTGGAGGAGTTGATCATGATGTCTGGCGGGCTGTCACTTGCTTACAAGGTATTTCACTGTTCCCATAATCTTGTCGCTTGTATTATCATGGGATGCATGCTCGTCATCCCACCAAATCGGATGCCGTTACATGTACTGCCAAAATGCGTAACATAATTTGAGAAGTTTTGGCTTTTTACGCATGTCTGTTAATTACTTGCAGTAGCAGACACAGCAGTTCTTTTTTAAGCTACGCGGAGAGTTGAAGTTGTCTCCCTTTAACGACGCAGTATCCTTACGTTGTATTTGGCGTTCCTTTCAGGGATATTTAATATTCATGGCTAAGTACGAAGAAGAGTTCGTGAATTCCAACATTCCCGACATGAAGCTCACCTTAAATCAGTATTTCTTTCTGCAATTCGCTATGGTACGTGCTCAGTGATTTAGTGACGGTTTAGCTATTTTGAGATAGCCATCCGAGCATGAAATGCGCCCAAATATTGCTGCTGTTTGACCTAGAACTACTTATCGTACTATAACTCAAAATAACTGAGTAATTCAAATAAGCAATTTCCATATCCATGTGAAATAGCGTAAAAACGGCAGAGTTGTGCACGTAGTATCAGCACATTTCTATCAAAATAACGGTCTTGTTGAATCATCGTCGCATTATCTCTCAAAAGAATTCTTTCGCTTTTGTTTCATCTGGGTGAGCGGGCCTCCTAACGGCGTACTAAAGACTTCGCTTTATTTGTTCGGCTTGCTCTTTTCCTTCAAGCGAACCTGCAACACTTTTTGAACAAGGAAATGCGCCGATCGAACCGGAAGGTTCCTGTGAACATTTCAGCCAAATATTATTACACTGCAGTCAATACGGAATCCGCACATGTATTATATTCAAGGTGCCTGTGGAAAGCGCCCACTATTTTTTTCGGGAAGTACGTCATATGAGGGCACGGACTAGGAAATATGTGAGAAAACTGCGATTGGCCGATTCCCAGCTGCAGTTTCTGCAGACGCCGTGTGCCGTCGCCACGTCGCCGCACAGAATGTGGCTACAAGCTCAATTCTCGTCACTGCATAATCGCGCATATGCGTTCAAAGAAAGATAAGGGGTAGTGTTCAGAGTCAAGACGCGCACATGCGTGCCTTCATGCCCCTTTTAAAGACGATGATCTTTCTTGGGATACTTGAACGCAGAAATTTTGGTCTGTCTGTTTGTCTGTCTGTCACATGATTCAGCCACCCGGCCAAAGTAAGCACTTGCCTAACACCCAGCCATCTTGAACTGGTAGCTGCGTTCATACTTGTGAATCTTATCGATCAAAAAACAAATATTACGCATATCTGAAAAGCAACATGAATTCGTAAGTATTAGGCGGTGTGTTCCTTTACTAGAAAATACATAGATACATAATTCTAAAGACCCTACTCTTTGTTAGGCGGCGCGAAAAATACTACTATGCCCGAAAAAGGCCTCTGCCGACGATTTGGTGCTGCCACCTAGCAATTACCCAGGGATTATGCACAAACTCACGTTTCCCGACAGCGCTGCCAGATGGCGTCCGTATCTCACGCAGCGTATTACGGCCAGCAGAAGACTATCGTCTTTCGACGACATTTGCAGCGAAGCACGCAGATACGCGGACAATTTTTTTAAAAAACGATAGTCTTTCTTGCGCTACCTAACGCAAAAAACTGTCTGTCTGTCTGTCTGTCTGTCTATCACACGATTCAACCGCCCGGGCCGTTTCAAACATGCCGTGAAAACCAGCCACAATACTAGCACTGGTAGATGGGCCATGCACATCAACATGATACAGCACAAAGCAAACCTCAGGAATATTTGAGGCAACGCTTATGTATATAACCGTCATCCGCAGAGTTCGCTTAACTAAGAACACACACTGGGCTGGTTTTTACGTTACTAAATAAGAAAATCAGCGCGTTGGAAGTGGTGTCGAAGCGAGGCTCGCGCAAGCCAGAAATGACGAAACAGCCACTTTCCCGTTCTTCTCTCCTGCCCTTTCTCGGCCGCTAACCTTCGTAGGTGCTCGCCTCCGCGGGGACAGAGTTATTTACATCCCTCTATGCAGCTTCCAGCGCGCTCTGTGTAGTGGTTACGGTACTCGGCTGCCACCCAAAAAACGCGGGTTCGATCCCGGCCGCTGCGGTCGCATTTTCGATGGAGGCGAAAATGCCAGAGGCCCCTGTACTGTGCGTTGTCAGTGCACATTAATGAACCCCAGGTGGTCTAAATTTCCGGAGCCCTCCACTACGGCCTCTCTCTCTCTCCTCTCTCTCTTTCACTCCCTCCCCCCCCCCCCGGACGCTTGGCCGTGCTCCCTACATGGGCTGCAGAAATTAGCATCCTTTCCTAACCGAGCTACAATCATCATCATCTTCTGTACAAAAAGAAGGAAATGCGCGCGAGTGGTGAAATTCCCCTCAAATTTTACGCACTCTCTACGCTAATACGCAACGAATATATAAAAAAAGAACGTGGGAGGTCATTCATCACGCAATACGCTCCTTAAACGAGGCCACTCGAGGATTGCTTATAAAAGTGTTGCAGGGCACCCTTACTTGCTGTGCCTAGTTTACAATCGTTAAATCTGTGAATAACATTTACTGTCCCTCAATAAAAATAACAGCCCCTTTCTTTGACGACAGCGTGTTTTTTATGCGTCGTTGGCTATGTTTAAGATAGAGCCATATAACGGTGAGATTTCGATAATGGCACATGCTTTTCGTGGTGACTGTTAATTTTCAAGTAAAACTACTAATTGAAGCATTTCAAGTGGCACAGGTACCGATATCTAGAATTATAGTTACCAGCCGTGCCACCAACTGGCGTCTTTTTTTCCCCTGTACGGTGCGTGTACATTGCGTACATTCTCACGTTCAATCGAGCCGCATTATACCATGTCGACTATACTGTCTTCTCACCAACTCACATTCCTTTGCGTAGAATTTCTGCACGACGAAGAGAAAAGAATACAATAGCATGCTCAACCTGACAGGCTTGGACAGCAAGCTTCGGTGAGTATAGTGAGATTTCACTTTTATGGGGCGCGCGCTTTGATGCACATTGGACAACTCCACGATCAAGCCGCAGTCTGCCGCTTTGTCTCCGCGCACTGTGCGGCGGCCGCTCCGCCTGCGACTGCGTGAGGGAAAGCGATGACTCCATTTAATCCGTCTGTGTCTCAGTTGTTGGCGGTGCAGCCGCCTTTTCGTGCGGTACGCCAGGGTGACTTGAGCGTATAGAGGGGCCTTAAGGCTGATTTGCGCTGAAGGCACCCCACTCCTCTTCACGTGGCAGTGTACCTTACCGCCAACGATTCAGATAGGAAGAGTGACGCCCCCACTTCATCTCGCCTTCTCTCGGTCGTTGGCGGCGCAGACGCCACTTCGTGAGGCGGGGCGAGGCGGCTTGGGCATAAATCGGCCCATTAGTGGTGGAGCATAACATGTGCAGGGCTCAAAAGTACCACTAGAGATTCTATTCATTCTGCATGAAACCAGTAAGTCAGTGAGGCGTCCTCGTTTTCTCCGGTCGAGCCTAGTTAGTGGCACAAAAGTGAATAAGGGTATGTTGCACCGGATGATGAAACTTTAGTAGCCGTTTCGACACACACTCCAGTACTTCCAACTTACCTTAAGAATCAGTTTTAGCAACTAGGTATACATAAACCGTATGCATTAAAAGTTTTCCATTATTGACTTTACAGCAGCTATTCTAAAGAAAAAGCGAGAGCGCGATTCCGGCTTTCTAGGTATTGTCGCCGCCTCTAAATAGGCCATCTTGAATAATTTTTTATTCCATTTATTTCTGTCCCCACATAGACGCACTGATATTTTAACACTGGAGAGGATGGTACTCGCCAAGGTAAATTGGAAGTAATCAGAACATGCTCTTTGTTGTTATGTCTCGTAGTTACAAAGCGGTTGATCCGTACCTTTAAAACGGTCTCGGTTTGGGATATTTCTTATGGTAAATATAGCACAACAATTACAGTCGCCATCTCGCTTTCGTAAGGCACAAAAGTTAAGGATCGACACGCTTCTGCGCGAATACCTATTCGCAAGCTTTAATTGGAATATCAGCGAAAGCAACAAACTTCGTTGGGGCCACTGAATTGAAAATATGGTAAGAACCCGTAACGGTATCGTGTAGCCTACGTTTTATCTGTGCGGAAACATAGGCTGTAATATTTAGGCAGAAATATTGTGGCTCTTCGATTTTCGCACTTCTGGCAGCCCGCGGGCTGCCAGAGGGCAGCTAGCTGGTTCCGGCTCTGACAGGAAATCACGTGTGCTGGTAACCCGAGACAACCCGAAGCTGCCCGAAGAAATGTAAAATCGAACGCCTGTCCGGCTTGCATAAATGTAAACAAACATGGCGCACGCCAAAACTTTGCGCCATGCGATCTACTCGGTCCCTTCTACGTTTCCCGCTTGATATCATGTGGCTAGGTTTGCCGAAGAGCTGACGGGATATTCTCGAGCGACTGTGCTTTGCTGTACGATCATGTAAGTTCGCAAGACCTCGCGCGAAACGGCGTTGAACCTGTCTTGCATTAATCGTTGCCTTCAGCGGACAAAACCACCGGCGCGAGGTAAGCTGCCGCGTCGCTAACGTGGACAAGGCAAGCTCACATTTGCAGAACGCAGAAATCGCTACTGTCCGACATGTCCAGCGCCTTGACGCGAGGTCTCGCGAACGTCATCGTGTTTATGAAAGCGACGGTTTCAGAGATCACATCGCCCGCCGGCACCGATTAGTTCGCTTTCTTCCTTCACTTGACTATCAAGACACAAATAATTGACACATTACGTGCACTTGTGCAAGAAATAAAGTTCTGTATTGCACGTATTCGACTCGTTTGAGCCGGTGGTGAATCTTTGCCAGCAGAGGAGTCGATACCTTCAGTCGAATTAGGGGCGGGGCACTCAACTAATGTAGCACTCTCGTACGAGCTAGTCGGTTTCCGCAGGCGCGCTGCATGATATAAATACTGCAGCGTGAAAAGCACACACACACCCCACAAGAAATAAGCATTTCTCTTCGTCTCTATTTTTGCACACCTTGCATGCGCTAGCACGCGTGTGCACGCCATCAGAGACCTACGAAAAACACACAAACAGCACTGTGGCACGTTTATTATCCATGTCCGCGCATATGTCTATCAACGCTGCAGATCTAGTTGAAAGTTGAAACACATCGGTTCGATCACAATCACACCCTAGAACTTCCGACGAAGCGGAATGTACTTGCAACTTACCGTCTTCGCAAACTGCACAAGCATGACATAACACCGCACAAACGGCACAAACGCTAAAAAGACAAAACGGGCACCACCACACGAAGGCGCACCGCTGCGTGTGCGTACGATGTCCTCAACCTTTGAGACACGAAACATCTGCAAGGCGTGAGTTCGTCATGTTGAACTAAGGAAGTTCGCATGACATTATCAAAAAATAAAAGCTCCAACTGTTCACCGCACCGCGTGAATGAACCATCTTGCACGGCGGAACGAGCTTCGCGACACAACGTCAAACGTAATTACAGTAGCACTGCGAAGGAGACGTCCTCAAGCACCCGCGATGCAATCCGCTGAGTCCCTGCAAACATGGCGGCACGCGTGCGCGACCATCACATTTTGGCGTCTGCTAGCCAGAGATCAGCCAGAAAGCAGCCAGACCGATTTTGTCCTGGCTGGTTCTGGCGACCCGCGGGTCGCCAGAAGCAGCCCGCCAGAGAAAAACGAACGCCAACCGGAAGTGCGCCGCGCGGTGGGCGGAGCAACCCGAGAAAAACGAACGCGCGCCGGCGGGCTCTGGCAGCCCGCGGGCAGCCAGAAGTGCAAAATCGAAGAGCCCTATTGTACTGTCGCAACGGAAAAAGTTGGCACAGGTAACTCATGACCGCAGCGGAAAAATCTCAACACGCAGCGCTATCTTTCCCGAGCGAGTGTGTGTAGACCATTCCGTATTCTTAAGGCTGGGTGAAAACATTCTACCAAATCACTTGCATTTTATATGAAAGCTAGCTGGTGGGTTATCGGTAGAATCACGGCGGCCACCCCTTCTTTCGTAAATGGAACGTACTTGGAAGTCTCGCTATACGTGCGTTCGGGAACAACAGCGCCGTGTGTCGCGATCTCGACGCTCTGAACACGAGTCGTTTGTGCCAATCTTTTCTTTCCTTGCACCTGTGCGCCAAGAAAGACAGAATCTTTCAGCATAATATGATACTATTTCCCACTGCCATATCGACTTTACACCGATTTCTCTTTCACGCAGAATCGTGATACCCATGCAGAGTTCATTTCGAATGTCGAAAGACTTTGTCTGCGCGGATGCAAGTGTCCTTGGAACTCCCGACAAGTGTTCGGTCTTGTAACTACATATGAAGACACAAAAGCGGGTGAAATTATCCTACAATTCTCAGCAGCACCTTCGCGAAACAGGCCATCTACTGAGGGAAGGTGTTAAGTTTAATAAAGATTGTCTCCGTGCCTTTATGTAACACCGAGGCGTGTCGTCCATTTTTTGTGACTTTGTACCACATTCTCACCATTTAGGTGGCCGTCTCCACTATCGAAATATTAAGAATAATTATAGTTATGCTAATTATGGTGGCGTCTCCCCCCTCGATGCGCACGCGGACGGCACAGCACTCGAGGGGACCACCGAACAGGTCGGTCACGGACACCTCGGCATGCTGGAGTTCCCGCTTCACGTACACGGCGCAGCGGGCAGGTCCTTGCTGGTGATTGTCGTCCAGGCAGGGTGCAGCAGCGCAGGTCGCCAAGGTGCACCCTGTCCGGCTGCTGTAGCCCACGTACCCTGGCAGACAAAGGTCCTCAGCCTGGACGTACACCTACTGGAGTGCGAGGACGTCGTATTCGCTCTGCAGGAGGTGCTGAGCCAGGTCGTCTCTCCGCCGCCTCAGCGAATTGACGTTCCATTAGAGAATGCTCGGGCGACGACGACGACTCGTCCTCGCTGGAGGACTAGCCACATTGGGTGGTCGACTGCAGCAGTGCCGCCGCCTGCAGGAGGAGGGCACGTGCGGGGTGCTCTGCAGGCAGCATGGCACCGGCGACCTGGACGGTCATCAGGAGCGATGCCACCAGCTGGGCCATTCCAGGCAGGGACGAGGGTGCAGCAGCAGCAGGCAGGACACCAGAGGATGGAGCTGCAGGTCGCGGCACTGGAGTGGCGTTGGCGGCTGGCTGAGTAACGGAGGCGGCAGCTGCCAGGTCCTTGGGTGCAGCAGGTGGAGCTGTGATCCCCGGGCGTTGGTTAGCTGAGGGCAGCGGGGCAGGAGGCGAGTGCCTGGGAGGAGGGGGCGCAGCAGCACGACTAGGGAGAACTGCTGGAGGCGGCAGCCTACGGGAGGCCGGGGGCTGACCTCCAGTGCGTGAGGTTGGTGGTGCGGGAGCGCTCCTGAGGGCAGCCGCATACGAGTGAGTCCGCTGGCTTTCCTCACGTACGGCTGCCCTCACCACGCGCCGTGACAGATCCGTTGTTGACGAGGCCATGATGGTGGCTACCCGCCGTTCCTCCTGCCAGCGGGGGCACGAGGGGTTGTCTGCAGGATGGGCTCCACCGCACTTGACGCAGCGGGGCTTCTGCTGGCAGGTAGTCGTGACCTCGTGTTGTCGGCCGCAGCGGACACAGCTCCCGGGTCGGGGGCACGTCTCCCCGACATGCCCACACCTCCGGCACTCACCTTAAAGGTGAGACAGTAGATGGTGACTGCCTCCGGTGGAACGGGCCCGTCGAAGCGCAGAGTGACCGTGGAGGCCTCCCGCTTTGCCGAGACGACTGGAACGGGAGATCTCACCGCGCGCAGGAGCTCCGCATCCGTGATGTCGTCGCGGATGCCGTGGAGAAATCTGCTGCTCCTGGTCTTGTCCGCCGGGACCCGTGCAGCCATCGGGATGGCCCTCAGCTCGGTTACGGCCAATAGGTCCTGCAGGCAGGCCTCCGTTCGCACATCAGCCGCGACGACGTTGCGGCGGGTGTTTACCCGCACCGCGGAGACTCCCTCCCATTCCGAGAGAGCGGCAGCAAGCGCCAGCCGTGACGCCTGCTTAAAGGAGCCTCCGGGTGCGGAGGGTCGGAACGGGGCTGTCCCCACAACCGCCGCGTCCTTCGGGATCGCCACCGCGGCTTTGACGCGGCGTCGGGCAGTCTTCGAGAGGACCTCGATGAAGTCCCCCTTCTCGGCGGCCGCGGGAAGGTACGTCGGTGCAGCGGCTGTGATGTCAGACTGTTGGACGGTCGCCGGTGCCGCAGGAGCTGCGGAGGTGTCCGGAAATGGCGCAGGAGGGGCCGGGACGCGCCTGCGCTTCTGGGTCTTCTTAGACTTCTTTCCGGACTTCGCAGCCGGCGGGGCATCGCGGAGGAAGTCTGCAGCCCGCAGGGGCTCCCTCGGTGCCATAGGCTTAGGCGAGGGGCACCTGGGCGCCGGTTCTGCAGGTCCCGGCTCGTCCGCGGGCACTCCGCCAAGTCGACAGCAACCTCGATGGCGGGGTTCGCGGGAGGCACGCTGTCACTCGCCGAAAAAGAGCCCCCATGATGACTGGGGCTCAAGGCAGGTTCGGGCTCGCAAGGAGGGATCAGGAGCGAACCCGCGATGTCGCAGGCTTCCAGGTGGCCCTCCACAGCAGGGTCGTCCTCAGACGCAGCTGTCTTCCTTGGCGGGCAAGGTGCGTCGTCGTCGTCGCTCACGTCGTCGCAGCAACGTTTCCGGCAGGTCGACACGTCCATGCCGTCCTCCTCCGCCTCTGACGTGGGCAGCGGCACGTAGGACGCCGGCAAATCCGGGGACCCTACCGAGGGAGCAGTCGTGGCACCCGAAAGTGGTGAAGGGGTGCCTTCGAGGCACTGGTGGGTGTCTCGGCAGTGACAGGGCTCGGCTGGGTCTCGACAGGAGCTGTTAACTACGGTGCGTCTGCCGAGGTGAAGGCGGGAGTCGCGGCGGCTGCCTGGGTGTCCGTCCACCAGTCAACTTTGCACAACGAATCCCCGCCAACCACGTAGTGTTGGCGGAGGCGTTCCGCCGTCAGCTTCATAAGCTCCGGCGGGGGAGTGCCCAGCACGGTCGGCGTGCTAAGAGTCCGGCGATGGCGCGGACTAGGCGGACTGCCCATGGGCGAGGCGAACTCCATGGTGGGTAGCGATAACGAACACCCACCGACGCGCACAGTGCAGTCCAAAAAGCGCGCTGCTCGACAGAAGCCAGCCAAACCAGCAGCGCTCTAAAGAACGCCCAAAATTCCACCCGACTGTGCCGAATGCTGAAGTCAGTGTTCTCGCTGCTGCGACGCACGTTTTCCTCCCTTCTAAAGAAACATATGATGCTCTACTATCCGGAGGTGCTCCATCCTTAGTTGCACGGGATGGCGTTGATTCGGCGCCGCCGCCGACGCGTCGGGGGACGCTAGGCCAAACGCGACCCAGCGTTCCTGTACACTTGGTAAATAAAACAAAAACCAAGAATAAGCTGGCAGCGGTAATTCAAGAGCACTGTTGCAAAGCACTACGGCACATGAAGAATTGCAACCATGGTGAGAAACAGCATTCGTGCGGACTCGATGTCGGAGCACATAAAGGCACGTGCGCTCCCTCTGGCAGCTAGAGAGCGAATCCTCTGTTGCTCGGGGCTATATCTGTTGTCTATTGGCGTCCGCACCTCTCCTCCACATCCCCCTCTCCCCGCCAAATGTGCGATAATGCGATTCTCAGTCCGTCCTCCTCTCCACGCCAGCTACGCGATAGCGCGCTACTCCCTCTGTCCTCCTCTCCTCGCCAGCTGTGCGATAGCGCGCTGCTCCCTCCGTCCTCCTCTCCACAGCTGCGCGATAGTGCGCGCATGCGCGCCTCTCCGTCCGTCCTCCTCTCCACGCCAGCGCTATACATAACCACGTGCACGCGCCGCTGCCTCAGTTGCTTCCTCGGATGTGTCTCGCTCCGGCGTCTGATAAGGCGGAAAATTAACGCGATTAGTTGTACCGACAGTCCTGCTAGCGGATTGGCTGACATAAAGTCCAGCCACCATCAGCCAACCAGCTGACAGAGCCATTAGCACGGTTGAAGACTGCTCTGAGGCGGAGAGCGCAGGACGCAGAGCGTCAACGCCGAGCAGTGGATTCCTCGCTTCGAGTACGCGAAGCAGCTGCGAAAGGCCATCGTCGAGAAGCGAATCCCGCGCTTCAAGAACGCGAAGCTGCTTCCAACCACGTTTACGCGATTTGGGCAACCAACGCGAGTGAAAATAAAGGGAACTCCACGATGCTTCGCATCACCTCAGGGTTCCCCTCGGGAATATGGTTATTTTCTAACGCGAAAGTGTTTCTTGGCTAGGTTGGCATTTGCGCACGCCCAGCCGCCGTCCGCAAAAGACGTCTGCAAAAGCCGTGCCCGGAAAGCACGTGACCTCTCCCGCCGGAGGTGACGCCAGCGCCAACACACCAAACACACGCCGCAGCAGCAGTCGGCACGCGCCCCTCTGTGCTGGACGGTGGACCTACCTGCAGAGGCGTACGGCCGCGTCGCCGCGTTTCTTCGCTGCGTTGGCGAAAGCGCGCCCAGATTCGCGGCGTCGCCGCAGCAACACTGCGCGAACGCGCCAGCTAGCCCATCGTTCCTCGCCGCCTGAGTGCCGAGTTCGATTTCGAATTGAAGACGCCCACTGAGGCGATCGCGACGTCGGGATGTACTACGTGAATCGATCTCGCATTCGCGAACGACCCATACATAGTGCGAGATGTGTCCACCTACTATTCGGATCACAAGGCCATGATAGTGTCTATGTATCCCGGCCCAAGTACGCCGTCACCGGAACGATAAGAGGGTGACGGCACCGGCGACTGTCTGGCCACCCACAACACCGCGGCGGTCGTACTACTTCGATATGCGCTAAACCTGCCTCGGGAATATCTGCATATACTATTTGGATGACCAAATAGAAGACATGTCAAGTGTCGACACCACTTTGGTGGCATCAAATCATGTAAATAAACACAATCCGGCCTCCCACATTGCGTCATTCCTTATAACACAACTCGGCAACACCAGTTTGCAGCACCCCTTAGCAACAAGAATATAGCCAAAAGAAACGCTTTCGCGTTCTCATCTCATAAGAAGACGCTTAGGGATTGTCGAACTTTCCTTCTAAATCAATCTAGTGCCAAAATCGATCATCGCGATCTTTATCTCGAGACGTTTCTCTGCTCTTGCGTTCCTTGCATTCCATCTCAGTCTGACTACTGAACCACTCAGTTGTTTTTTTAGCTCTTTCTTTTCCTTGACCGGTCTCTCTTGATTCAGTCCCAGATTGATTGTCACTATTGCCGCCCGATTCTTGGCATATCCCCTTCAGTGGGTGAGCGCCATAAAAGAGGCTCATCATCATCATCACCAGGCGGACGAGAACAAGAACAAAATGGAGAGCCCCAGGCGCGAAGGCGCGCAGCGACCAAGCCGACGGCAGTCGCCGCGCTCGAAGAAGTCCAGAACACCGACTCCCGTGGCGTCCGGAAGGACGACACCGCATGCGTCGAGGAAATCGCAACCGTCGACGCCTTCTTCGCCACGCTTGGCCGCTAACGGTAACCGCCACTCGCCGTCCCCGAGTCCCTTCTCCACGCTGCTGCAAAGCGGAACACGGAGTCCAGGCGCAGCGAGCGGAACCAAGTCACCCGGCACGTACCTGGGATATTACAGGTGCGGGTGAGCGAATGCTCGAAAATTGCAAGTGACAAATCAAATAACGTCCTGTTTGATTTGATCTTCGATTCGAAAAGCCGCGTTGTTCGTAAAAGCGAAGTGTTAGAGCTAAAGCTCTACTACTGCACGTCTTGCAAGGTCATTCGCCGCGTCTTGGTAAACAGCTAGAGCATGGCCGGTACGGCCGCGCGCGTTTGCTCAGAGAGAGTGAACGCGCGCGTCCAGACCGGCCGTGCTAGAGCGAACAAAAAAAATTGGGCAACCCTTAAGCTTCGCCTTTACGAGTTGAACGCGATAGCGGAATCCGGCCCGTGTGCACTTCAACCACTCAGTGCATACTTATTAATGTGTGTTGTTACACACACAAACACATGCGCAGACACACACACGCGCGCGCGCGCGACGTATCTATAGTAATGGTAGAGGTTTTCGATCTATTTAATAGCACTTTTATATCAACTTCATGAAAATATTGCACAGTGATGTAGTCACATGGTCCTGTATTATGAGCTGTGCGTAGGCGTGACACTCTTTATTCGTAAATGGTCACATTCTGTCGTCCTTCTTGCGTTAACTATCTGGCAGCTGTTCGATTTGTTCTTCTGGAGACATCTTCCGGCCAACCGCAACAAGCATCGCCTTATGGTCGGTGAAATGGCAAACAGCACATTATCTCATGTTTGCTGTTTGCTTGATATGATATTGTCATGCAGTATTGTGACTAGAAGAGCCAGACGTAGAGAGCGTCGTGGGGCAGCCACTTTATTGGAGACCTTGTCCTAATTCGGCGGTGGTAGCGACGACAGGCGCAGCTGTCTTTCGGCGGGTCACAAGAGAAAGAGCACCACGGCTTGGCGACGCACGCCGTTTTACACCCCGCAGAGTTCGAGCTGGAAGCTCCTAAAGAGCGCGTCGACACTAAAGATGAAAGTAGAACGCCACAGCATCATTGACGCGCGTTCATACCAGACGCCTATAGTGTTACGCATGCATAGACGCCAACCGAAGATAGAAATGCTAAGAGCGCGCGCCTGTCGCTTTAGATGAAAAGACGCCATGTGGCAATATGTTTGCTGTCCTAGAACGGCCGAAGCATATAGGCTCTGCTGTAGTCGCATGGCCTCCCAGATGGCCATGCGACTACAGCAGAGCCATGTGCGCCCGCCGTCCCGGAGGCCATGGTAGTCGCGACATGTTTTTCGCAATGTCTCACATATGGAGCACATTATCTAATGTTTGCTGTTTGCTTGATATGCTCAATAAAGTTTATTCCTCCTACAAATCGCCGAATGGGCTCATTTTTGTCCTGACACCTGCCGAACAAAATGCGTTAAGGAGACTCCTTCCACTACGTGACATTTATGTGGTGTTTTTTTTTTTTTCGAGGAAGTTCCAAGTAACATCGCGGCTTTGTGGTAGGACACCTGCTTGCCACGCAAACGGCCCAGGTTCGATCATCGATATGACCGAAAATTTGAGTGTTGTTTATTTTGTTTTATTTGCATCATTCTCGATTTTTCGCTCACGGAGAGACACCGACGGCGGTATTTCTGCGAAACGAGCTCTCTAACGCTATCGCGTTAATATTAAGGGCGGAGAAGGGAGGACGACGTGACAGGAGCGCTGGATAACGATTGAAGCTTATTCACATCAGAAACTACATGTGCAACGACACTCACACACGTGTACACCAGCGCCGTTGACCCTCTGTCAACCACGGATCAACAACAGCACTTACAATATATGATGGAGATGACGGATTGCATATGTGAAGAAAGAACTTCTTTTAAAGACGATAGTCTTTCTTGGCATACTTGAACGTAGAAATTTTGGTCTGTCTTTCTGTCTGCTGTCACGCGATTCGGCCACTCGACTAAAGTTTAAGCACTTGCCTAACGCCCACCCATCTTCAACTGGTAGCTGCGTTCATACTTGTGGACGTTGTCGATCAAAAAGCAAATATTATGGATATCTGGGAGCAACATCAATACGTAAGTATTAGGGGGTGTGTGCCTTTACCAGACAAATACATAGATATTCAATTCTAAATGCCCTAGTATATCTTAGGCAGTGCCAAAAATGCGACGCTATGCACGAAAGAGTCCTCTGCCGACGATTTCGTGCTGCCACCTGGCAGTTGCCCAGGGATTCTGCACGAGCTCGTTTCCCGACGGCGCTGCCAGATGGCATCCATATCTCACGCAGCGCAGTACGGCCGGCAGAAGACTCGTCTTTCGACGACATTAGCAGTGAAGCACGCAGATACGCCGCCATTTTTTATTTTCATTTATTTTAATTTTTTGCTGATGAAAGCAACTGACGCCGAACTTACGTACATGTAATGAGGCGGTACTTTTCATTATTGTTCCTTCTGAAAATGTGCGTGCAATTAAAACCGTCGTTGAAGCCACACATCGCTTAGTAGGTGGCCAAATGTGATGTACCTGCGTACCCTGTCTGGTGGAGTGTTCTTGCAAGTTGCGATTACTCTCTAATGTTTCCGCTGGAGCTCCGCACCACAGCTCCGCAAGTATTGCATACTGTGTTTTACATCGGCTAGTTTAGCCGACGAGGCATAAACAGGAGGTCGCAACACAAGTGGCTCTGGCCACATCGGCCCGTTCGACCGATGTAGCAAGACCAGCAAAAGAAAATTAACGGACATTTTTGCACCATATTCCCACTGAATGGCGCAAACTTTGACCTATGCAATGCACAAATTCTGCACAGCATTAAACACTTCCGAGCGCCAAATCGTACAACCTGGCCTAGGCAAATGATTTGTCCTGGCAAGAAAAAAGCGATAAAGAAACCCTTTAGCCCAAAGACCAATTAAGTCAAACATTCTGTGTCAAACAACTGTTGTATGAGAAAAAGTTCGACAATCCCTAAGCATATTTTTATGAGATGAGAACGCGAAAGCGTTTCTTTTGACCAGATTGTTGTTACGGAGGGGGGCTGCAAACTGGTGTTGCCGAGTTGTGTTATAAAGAATGAGGCAACGTGGAAGGTCGGATTGTGTTTGTTTAGATGATTTGATGCCATCTAAGTGTTGTCGACACTTCACATGTCCTCTTGTATTTTGTCGTCCAGGCAGTGTACGCAGATGTGCCCGAGCCAGGTCTCGGGCATATCGAAGCAGTACCACCGCCGCGGCATCGTGGGTGGCGTCATTAGACAGTCACCGGTGTCGTCACCCTCTTATCACGTGATGGCGTACTTGGGCCGGTGTACAAGGCGCTATCATGGCCTTGTGATCCGAGTAGTAGGTGGATACATACATAACATATAGCACAATGTATTGGTCGGTGGTGAATGCGAGATCGATGGACGTACATATCGACATCGTGATGGCCTCAGTGGGTGTCTTCAATTCGAGATTGAACTCGGCACGCATGGCGTCGAGGAACGATGGGCTATGTGGAGCGTTCGTGCGCCTAGTGTTGCTACGGCGACGCCACGCAGCTGGAAGCGCGCTTTCGGCAAGCCCAGCGAAGAAAGGACGCGACGGGGTCGCAAGCCGCTGCGGCGAGTGTTGGCGCTGGCGTCACTGCCGGCGGGAGATGTCACGTGCTTTCCGGGCACGGCTTTTGCGGACGCTTTTTGCGGACGGCAGCTGGGCGCGCGTTCTCGCCAACCTAGCCAAGAAACGCCTTCGCGATAAAAGAAATTCCTGACATTAGTTGTGTTTACTTACCTGCAAAAACACTTGTCAATTGTGTTTTCGTGAATCACCGTTTCAGTTGCTCATTCGTTTGTTAAATTCCTTAAACAGGACAATCCTGGAGGACCAGGCGTTTACCATGTACATTAAGGATATATGTACTATACCCACTGCCGCACAACGTGTCGCTCGAAAGCGTAAAACACTACTGAAATTAGCCATTTAAATTATGAAAGTGGATTTAGAGATCAGTGTGATATTGATGGAGCAATGATTTTCAGAGTTCTGACATTGATGGAGCAGTGATTTTCAGAGTTACTTTCGATATGTAGTCGAGTCCTCATGTGTTATGTTTAGACGCAAAGGACGTAGCACAGAGCAATAATTCGAAAAGTACACGGAGTTCTGGAAAGTCATAGAAATTCAGATTGCTCCAAAGGTGTGGAATAAAATGAACAAACCCTTCAAACAGTGAAGACAATTCTGCGTGTTTTTGTTTATACAGCAGATATTTTAATCTGCCTGATCTAAAAAGACTTCGCAAACGGCTCATTACTAATATGTGTGCTGTACCTGCCGTGACTCTTTCGCTGTGTAATCCCACACGCGTGTGCCAGTTGAGTGGAATCATGTACCGAATTCATAACGACACTTCCACCCATCTTTCCTCCTTCCTGTCGGCCTGCAGCCGCAGCAAGCGCAACAGCCATGGCACTTTTGTCCACTCTGGTGACACCCAAGGACCACCGTGTGGTCAGCGCGCTACCATGGTCACCCTGTCCTTGTTCTCTGTCTTGGTGATCGTGGTGATTGTGACTACGCTAACGCTTGCATTGTACTTCGGCAAAGGGCACTACCTTCCGGAACGCCAGCCGCGTTTCCAGTCTCCCAGCGTCATGGGCGTCTACCGGAACTGGGTCGTGGTCTCAAGTGCACAGCAGTGCAACCACGTTACCAGGTGCGATGAGAGCACCTCCTCATATCGAAAGTGCACAAGCTGCGAGAGCACAAATTCCCGTTGCGTTGACGCTGCCAAGAGAACCGATGTTTAGTTTTACGGCAAAGAGCTTTCCGCGGTAACAAGGCGAGCAATGCGTAGTCACACTACGCATCACTCGCCCTGCTGAAGAATGAGAACATCAGCGAATTATGGAAAACATATGTTATGGCGCTTACTGCCATAGCATTCGAACAATGCATATTAGTTTGTTCTTGTTTTTTTTCTCTCTTTTCTAGATCTTGACAAATAAGTAGGAATCTGCAAACTTATTCATAAAAGGTACTCGTGCAACTCTACTCTCCTGTTGTTTATTTATTATTTGTTTACACAATACTGCAAATCTTGTACAGGCCCAAGCAGGGTGGTATAAGAAATAGAAAGCAAATATAAATACAAACAAAAACAACGTTCATAAGGCTCCAAAATATCAACGTGCCGTTAATGTCAGCAAAGCATTCCAATCTGTCATAGTGCGAGGAAAAATTGAAAGCTTTGACAAGTCTGCTTGTGCAAAAAATGGCGTCAGTGAATTCAGATGATGGTGGCGAGTATACCTGGACTATTTATTACATTCTTCATTAGGAGAAACTACACTCTTTATTCGTATTATGACTCGGATTTACATGTATTTCTAAGTTCTGCGTTAAAACATCTTCGTTGCTTTCAACGAAGCTACACTTGGGAATACAACATCAATTTCTGTAAGACTCGTGCGACATTATTTGGTTACATCTCTATTTGTATACCACATGAGGTGTAATGTTAATACATTTGTTGCACAGGGCTTGTGTTTTCCGGTACTGTCTGTTGATGCCAAGTTCAAAGGACCGTGGATCTCGTCAAGCCGTCTTGTGGCTTTTAGTCCCCGGCCCTATAGATCCGCACTGTTCGAATTATGGCTATGAAATAAAGAGGATTCCGATTCCGAGCCTACAAGAGCGATCTCAGGCGCTACTGTGTATGGTAGATCCGAGCGAAGCGGTTCAACAGCGTAAGATTCATGGGTAGTATGCGAATTTCCTTAAACGTCATTTTTTCTGGCTTCGTACTGCTCTGTAACTTTGAAAGATCAGCCACTTACGTTTACTCACATTTAAGAGTGGTAATTCGCAACAGTTACGCGTGTTCACAGATACTTATTGCACTCACGGGTTCAGAAAAATGCGGTCGCTGAGAAATTTTGGAGGACGGTGCGGTAGTGACAATGTTGCCTCTTCTGCTGGTACCTAGATTAAGGACCATGTATAAGAGGCTGCTGGTACCTAGGTTGAAATTGTTCGTGGTGTTCCTCCTGCGCCTGTTATAAATAGGCGCAGGAACACCACGAACAATTTCAACCGCCCAAAACAACGCGCACAAAACTCGGACAACCAACACAGCACGTCATATTTGCTAACGGCAACAAAAACGTCAGGTCGACACTACAGCAGCACAGTCCAGCCAGTTCACCAGCGCTTTTGTCTCAAAGGGAAAGCATTTAGTGGTACCACTGGCGTCCCTGCTTCTAGAAAGCAGCAATCAATCCATCAGCATGTGTTACGACGAAAGAACACAGACAGACCCGTGGACTACCCATCATTTCCATGGTTGCAAAACTGTCGCAGCGCCAGAGTTGCCTTTAGTAAACATTGTAGGGAACTTTGATTTGCCAAAATGGTTTCAGTACGACAAAGAACCCGCACCCGTGTATATCGTTGCGCTCTGAGTGCGACTCGCTTCTACGGAGAGTGTTTCCCTTTATTTGTTTGTTGGGCACAATTTATCAGTATTAATCATGCTTAAGAGTTGGACTTCCGAGTTGTTCGACGTTACACCTACGTGGCGATGTAACATACATGTCTCGCATAGCTTTCTTCCTTTTCAACACGAAAGTGTTTTATGCGAGGTCCACAAAGAAATCAGTCACGTACTTCAGTAACGGAAGTTGATCTCTGAAAAAAATCAACTTACATTCACAATAAAGAACTTCCACCCAGGCAGACTCGAACACACCTTCACCTGGCATCTGACGCGAGGAGCTGGAAGCTTTACCGATACGCCACCACAGCATCGCTCACATGAGGGAACAGATGGGCGTTATATGTTCGCTATACCGCTTTACAAGTTGCATTTAATTGTCGCCCGATTAAAGTTAAGGTGTTTAGTACAGTGAACTATAGTTAACATCGCTTCCATTATACTGCACTCTTGGTTCGCTTAGGCTCGCTGCGGTGGTACCGCCATCTAGGAACGATAGATAAAGCGAAGCATATTGCCCTGCTTATTCGTGCCGGTAGTCGGCACTTCGGTAGTCATCGCGCTTCGACAACGCCACCTAGAAAAAAGACAACGCCACCTCTAGGTGGTGTTGGCTTCGACCACCGCGGAAGTTAGGGTCGTGGCGGCGTCGTGATGGTGCGTTGCTCGGACGAAGAACGCGGCCGCCACAAAATTTGTCTTCCATGTGTTTTGCGGCGCGCACTGCTCCAGGAACGCAAGAAGGGCCGTCGACATGCAAATCATTTGCATTTCGTTGCACTGGGCTGTGTTTTCACAAAACCATCCGCTGACAATCCTTTCGATTTCGCTTGCAAGGTGTCACCGTCTGCGGACGCTCCTTGTTTCTGGCAAGTTTGCGCAGAGTTCTGGCGCGTGCAGTTCAGTGTTTCCAAAGCAATGTGAGTCGTTCGAAAACTTTCCCTCGCGTACAACTGCCGAGAATCCCTATGATTTGTCGAGGCGCAGCTGATGTCTATACGTGTAACGTGTTCACATGTTCACAGGACCCAAGCCAGCTCGCCCATCGATTCGCCAGATTGCTGCTTATGCGTTTTACAACTTCGCGAACGCAGGTTTCATTTTCGTGTTATACCGATTCCAATGACAGAGGGATCAACCACATTTTATTATAATTATTTTGTGCTGGTGCAACGGCCATCTGCACCAGTACCTCTACTTGGCGGCCAAGTGGACCTCATTTTTCAGGCCACGTGCACAAAGCACGACCATTTCAATGATCTTGCGAAGTAGAACTTTGCCTTTTATCTCGTTGGCTCACCCGCAGGGATATCTTGGTCAAGAACGGAACAGTGGGCGACGCAGCCGTAGCCACCATGTTATGCATCTGCGCCGTCATGCCTCACCGATGTGGCCTTGGAGGCGGATTCGCGGCTACGTACTACAACCGGTGGGAAACGTACACGCATAATTGAGTACTTGAGGATGTATACCTAACGCTGCAATTGTGCGTACAGTCATGGCGTCACAATGATAATTACTACCATTTGCTGTTTTCTGGTAGGCTCTAGTTGCCCATGAGTATAAATATTTTCGGTACCTTCGAAAACGCTCTACTGCGCCCATGCGCCCTTTCCCACGCCACAAGAAGGCATACTCGCGTACATTTAGTTGTTTTCCTCGCTCCTACGTTTAATCTCATCGCCCTGCTAATTACCCTAAATAATTCTAAACATAGGTTGCCGAATTAGACCGACAAAGCAGAATGGTGAGTCTGAAAATGGATACGAATAAAACTGTAGCAAGTTTAGGCAGCCTCAGAAGGAAACGGCGCTTCGCTATAAATATAGCTAGCTTAGTCTCTGAGCGTAGGTGAGGCATCCACTTAATGTAAGGAGTGACTTTAGGCCAGAACCACGTCGCTATGGTAGCCATCAGAATAGGACTGACACTGAGTGCATTTTACAGATGTCCTGAGATTGCGAATGTCAGTTTACCGGCATCACTCAAGAAAACTGTAACAGTTGCATAAGTAACAGTGGTAGCCCTGCTGTAAGATCCCAGTAAAAAAAAGGTGCACAGCCCTGACGACGACGACAAAGAGGGGGCGACGGGACGTTTTTTTTTTATTTCTTGTTTTTGTTATGTGTTTGATTGATTTCTGGGGTTGTACGCCCTAAAGCCATTCTATGATTATGAGAGACGCCGTAGTGCAATGCCGTAGTGGGAGGAAATTTCTACCATCTGGGGTCCTTTAACGTGCACTGACACGGCACTACTCGGGCCTCAACATTTCGCCTCCGTCGAAATGCAGAAGCTGCAGCCGGGGTTCGATCCCGCGACCCTCGGATCAGCAGCCGATTACTATGGCCACTAGAGCACCGTGGCGAGGCGTTACTTATGTGTAGTGATCCTTTCGCACCCTCTCGCTTCCTTGAAGTTTCGGCTTACCTCCTTCATCCTGGTTCTAACAGCTTCGCGTCTAAAACCCGTGGGGACCCCGTATTTTACTCCGAGGTTTACTTGGCATGGACCAAAATTTTCAACTTTTGTACCAACACACTGAAAGCCGCAAATATTTGATGCTTGGGTAACGGTAGGTTGGTAATGAATGGCAGTTACGAGAAGTGGAAAGGTTGTTTATACTCGCAGAAGCAGCAGCAGTTCTTTCACGGACCCATTTCGATTATCAAACTGCTGCAGAAAGACCAGGAATGCAACGGCTGTGTTGGCGACGCCCAGGGCACCCGCCGCGTCTTCGCTCGGCATGTTCCTCGACAACGTCAACGCTTCCTACGTTGGTGAGCGGGATTCTGATAACACACTCCGCGGCGCTGCCGCTTCGCCCAGATGCTTCCATACCGGAAAAAAATCACACGGGGCAGTTCGCATGCCCAATAAATTGTTTTCACCTCATACACCTCACATGTTCCATAATTCGGCTTCTCCCCTAGACATGTGCAAAGCTAACGAGAGAACGTCGTTTCGCCATCGCTCAGGTGTTCCTCGGTTGGCGCTAGCTGAAGCCCACCTGCTCCGAGAGTTACGCTGGCACATTAAGCTATTGTTCGCCAAATTAGTCTGCACCTTTTCTGCTTTCGCGTCGTGAAATTCGATTTATCTTAATGTCCATATTTGCGCCATTCTTTAGATTTGTCCGGTCGATGAAACAAATACGTGCTGCAAAATGTTTGTACATTCAACAACCGTACCACCACTTCGCTGCTGCGCCGCCTTAAAAGTGTTCACTAGTTCCTATTCCCCGCACCACTAAGATAACTCGTAGCGTCTCCTTTTGCTAAAGAACAGATCACTGACGCATGTAGAGAGGTACGCTTGGGAGAATCTGCCGCGTCCACGCTCTGTATAACCGTCCGATGGGCCGAAGTGCTCCTCTTAATACAGCGCACCTCTCAAGAACTATTTCTCGGTCGCTGACGTCTGTTTTGGCGACGAAGCGCCGCTTTGATTTTACGAAAAAGAAATCGTGTGTATCATACGTTTGCATAATTGTACTGTATATTTCCTTACTGCGGAGGGTGTTTCGTATTGCGAAAAACTACGCGGAGCCAACACGCAACAAAATAATCACAACTGATGAACAATATACACACGAAAACGGCAATATCGTTATGATGCGCTCCGTTGAGCAGGCATTACACTAGGCAGGCACTCCTGAAATTGAGATACCTGGGGTCCTATAATGTACACCGACAAGGGACAGTGAATAAGTTAGGCCGCCCCGGCCGACATCCTATACGCGACATCCTATACATCCTTCCGGTTAGCATTTAAGCATCAAACCACTTTTGACCACCGCTGCTGACACAGCGAACGTGAAACACTGAAGGCGATCTGTAAAAAAAAAAAAAAAAAATGACATCATTATAGTTGTTGTCACGCTGTCGTAACACAATTCCTGTCATAATCACAGTCAACCGGCCTACGTATATCGACGTAACGCCGTATCACCGGGTGTGTGTCTGCGTACGTCGCAGTATCACGACGTACGCAGAGCAGTATCGCACGCGCGCACCATGCGATCGGTTTTTCATCGAATTGTACGTTAGTCGTAACACGTCTCCACATTGTTTCCCCGACACTGTCACATGGTAAATTGACACTATTTTTTTGTATTGCCAATCGATGTAGAGAAGGAACTATCTGGTGTGCTTTTGATCCAGTTGATGGTAAAGGACAGTTTCTTGACTACAGAGTTGTCAAAACCTTTGCACTAGTGATCTTAGAGAACTCACTATGAATTCAGTTCCATCAGTTCCGCTTCCCAACAACAGTTCCGCTTCGCATACATATCGAAACCTGCAGAGAAAAAATGCAATGCTTGTTGCTTAAGTAGACGATGCAATGAGCGCTACGCCTTTTGCGCAGGCGCGAGAGCTGTAGCCACGTTCGGCGAGCTGAAAGGCTACGAGCTCCTGCTCAACGTCACCGGCAGCCGCATTCCCTGGCGAGAATTATTCGAGGAGGCGATCACGACTGCCAAGCGGGGCGTCAGCGTGTACGATGAGCTGGCTCAAGTGATTGCCACGGTGACCGACGACCCGGACTTCACCGCCAGGTTGGATATCGGGAATCGTATTGTGAAAAATGTCTGACGATAGGATTGTTTTTGGATGTGATTTCAAGCAATCCTGGTGTTCGATGTACCAGTAACGAAGCTTGGTGGCCAATGGCTAAAGAAATACTAAACAGTGAAATTCTGAGACCAATGAGACCGATTCCGCATCACATTTTCCCCATGGACGCATAAAATGTGTTTCAACTGTATCGCTTGCCAAACCACGATATGATATTGAGGCACACTGTACGGGTTCCCCTGGGTTGTGTCCACGCGAGTTTCTTTCGCATTCATGTGATACTGTATAGAGAGACGTCCTTGCATTTCGCCGCAGTCACAACGTGGGCACTGTGGTCGGGATTCGAACTAGCCTCCTCGAACTTCGGAGTTAAGCACCGCACCTCCAAAGCTATACAATAACGAGGAAGCAATGAAAGTAGACAGATTTTCTCCTCCAACGACAACGGAGATACTAAGCACGGCAAACATTTTATTTCCGCCGTTGTGGTTACACGTAAGTTAATAAAACGGCAGAAAGCTGCACGTTTTATTTAGTGGTGCGTCACAACTACACTGCTGATACTCGTATGGTACGACGGACATCGAAATTGCATTTTTCCCCCGCTACGGGCAATCATGAATAATCAATGCTGCTAAAGCTTTCGAGGCCGAGCGGTACGTGGTCCCTTCCGAACGCAATGCGGCCCACATTTGCCTAGAAATAACTTACTAGGTCCAAAATGTCCTTGAACACACGTGTGACGGCGCTGTAGTTGTCACTTCCAGAACGCGTAGACACTGGTTCTTCTATTTTTACATGTTTTTTTTTTTGCTTAAAAAGACTCTGGCGGTGACAGTTGCGATGATACTATCACAGCAGGCTAATTTACTAGCGCGCACATGGTGTCGCTTTTCACATTGTCGGCTGTTTCGCATTTAAAGTACCTTGCTAATGAACCTTGAAATTTACATATATTATTGATCGAAGTTGTATATACATTTTTATTCAGATTTGCGAAACGTGGGAGGGTAAGTTACATCAGAGCCAGCTATCCCGAATTCTATATATAGATAGTTTGTCGAGTTCTATTTTTATAAATGTGAGGAAATTTCCCCCAGAACTTCTACAAAGAAATGACGCTAACGCCGCAACTCTAAAGCTGTCAGCTAAAGATACACGCTGTAGCGGTGCCTATCAATTAAAATGTTTGTTCTTTGTTGCCGAAGCAACATGCAGGCTGTTTAAGCGAACGCTTTCAAGAATTTTTAAAAATGGACTGTTCCACAAGATGAAAAATAAAAAAAGACAACAACCCCTTCAGAAAGAAAGCGTTAGCTGAGAGGATTCAGGAATTAATTACAAATTTACGTTCTAATCATATACCTTGATGTTATTGTCAACAGCGAGATTTTAGCCACGGATATAACGATGGAATACCTTTCCAGAGTAAGTGTATAATACTGGTGCCACACGGGCGCTTCGAAGGCCTTCGAACCAACTGTCCATCGACTCAAAAATCATGTTTTAGCTGCTACATGGGCGGTTGCCCCGCTACGGTGGTCTAGTGGCTATGGCACTCGGCTACAGATCCGAGGTTCGCGGGATCGAATCCCGGCCGGGGCGGCTGCATTTCGATGGAGGCGAAATGTTGAGGCCCGTGTGCTGTGCGATGTCAGTGCACGTTAAAGAACCCCAGGTGGTCGAAATTTCCGGAGCCCTCCACTACGGCGTCTCTCATAATCAGAGCTGGTTTTGGGACGTTAAACCCCACATAACAACAATACACGGGCGGTTTCGATGGCCGCCCAGTCGATAGTCTATCGAGCTCGATAAACTATCGACTCTACGGTCATCGAAACCGCCTGTGTAGCAGCTAAAATATGATTTTGGGTCGATGGACAGTTGGTTCGAAGGCCTTCGAAGCGACCGTGTGACACCAGTATAAATCTAAAGTCCAAGAGCGTGACAACACCTGGGGTTTTTTCCCGCATCAAAACGAAACCGATCCGATGGAAAGCATCGGAAGTCAGGCGCAGGTGTAACCGCCGCTGGGGGCGTGCTCCAAAGAATGTGGTGGCGAATTCGAAACTAATGATTTGCTCTTCGTGCTATTTTTCCCTGTGGCTACAAAAACTCGGTGCGCTGCATGGCCAGAGGAAGTTACCATCATCTTATGCTGATTCGCTCGGAGCAAGAAGCCCGTTTACCATGGCAAACTACGGGGCCACGGGTTTTGCGAGCCCGTAGATTTCGATTTCGTAGCCGCCGAGGGAGGAACACGCCACCTGAGGACGTAGCGTTCGTACGCGACCTCCGCTCTTCTGTCGCAGCGAGTATTTGTTTCATGAGGCAAAAACGCCAGATTTTCGCGCGCCACAGGGTTTCAAAGCATCACTTTTTACTTGCTTTAAGAACTCATATGGCATCAACGTCTCTGGGGCCACAAAGCCGCCATTGACAACACCCTCAAACGCCGCTAATTAGAAAGTTACATACACGATCTCAATAAACAACGATTCAATTGGCACGTTTCTCTCAAATACTAACCTCCACGCAACCTGACAAGTGGTGTTATGAGAATTTTTTTTTTCTCGAAAACCCCATCTTCAGCCATTTTCGGAAGCGTGCGCTGAAATACCGAGTCTATGTCGTATAAAATATCGCTTTTCTCCACGGCTTTGATAACTTACACATTTGTATATAACTACGCTCCAAAGAACTTTAACTACAAGTCAGGATTAGTGCGCCTTTTGTCTGCTGTATGCGTTAATGGCTGCGCTGTCTACAGTCGCTTTGAATATTTCATCTAATACCCAGAGAAAGCGTGCTAGTTATCAACGCTCCTCCGCACAGTGATGTCACCGGAGCACGTTGTAAGAGCAACAGTTCCGAATATAATTAGACTCTACCACTCAGAATGGAACGCGAAAGCGTCGCACTGCTCCGTTCGCATTAGGCTTGCGGGCGGTTCATGCATCTAGCCCCTTGCGCGCGTAGCAAACAAATGTTTTCTGCTGACAGTGAACAGTGCTAGGAGCAGGGATGGCAGAAGCGTTAGGGCACACAGCGTGGGCTCGCGGGCTCGCTCACTGGAACCGTCTTTATTCAGCTGCAAGGACAAGTGACAATCACTTGCGGAATCGTGCTCGTCTCGCAGCCATAGACCCTGTGCACGAGCCCTGTCCGAAGTCCAATAGTATTGCTTTCACCTGGATTACATAACTTTCATTGCATGAGCTAGGCCCACCATATCGAAACAATTTCGCGAAGAATTGTATTTATCAGGTTACTTCGTTGGTATATCCAAAGAACCACGAGCACGGACAGTCCCTTACCATTTTCGTTCACTTTTGTAAAAATATTTCGCTCTTATACACGAAGATTGGCAATCGTAGTGGTGATAACTTCAAGGGTGATCCTAACGTGCAGAAAGTCTGTGACTGACCCGCTCACGACACGACCCCTGAAGTCTGGCGACGTGTACAAGAACGTGGAGCTTGCCGAAACGCTTCGCCAGATCGCAGACAGTCCCCTGAGGGGTCATTTTTTCCACTCGGGTGCCATGATGGAAACTATCGTTCAGGAGCTCAAGATCAGAGGTGAGCGGCAACTTCTATAACATTTGCTTGGAATTGCGCATGAACTACGGCAATTGCTTTTCCGACCTAATGTTGAGTCTTCTTGAGGTTGTTAAGCGAGGTAGGAACCGGCTCATTGGTTATGTATTGACAGTTTATTGTCATCGAGTCTAGAAATGCAAGACTACGATTTTAATAGTGCAGTGAATTCGGCCGCAAAGTGAAGCTTAGTGACCATTAACTTGTCACGTCCTTTACCGCCACGTGTTCTCTCATCCCAGAACGGGCTAAAATAAGTAGCGCATGGGATTCTCCACAACTAGCAGGAGCCCTTTCCTACCTGGTATGTTCGAAGCATTCCCAATGCGGCCAATATAATCGATCTTTTTCGAACTACAGGCGAGAGAGAT
Organism: Hyalomma asiaticum; assembly: GCA_013339685.2. Lineage (NCBI taxonomy): Eukaryota > Metazoa > Arthropoda > Arachnida > Ixodida > Ixodidae > Hyalomma > Hyalomma asiaticum. Next base: position 103,484,184 of record CM023484.1, on the reverse strand, counting down.
GCGTGCTGTATAGTATCCATATCAAATTACTTCAAGCCCACATATCCTAATTTACAGTGATTTGCTCCATACACATTCCTTCATATTTCCAGGGCAAGAAAAAAGAATAGAGGGAACGGGTTGAACTTCTTTTTGCGTCCTTCCAATCTCTCAGTAATGCATATTTTCATTACAACCTCTCGAACACGAACATGCTTCCGCATTCAAGGCGTACATACTTCCGCAGCTCTGCAGTCAAACGGCCCTGCGGGTCTCTTGAGATCTGCCCCCACGCGCGAGCGGTGGTCGGAGGGAGACTTCGTCATGGACGAGGTGACCTTTATCATAAATATTACACGCATCGCCGTAGCGGCTCCTTGCTGAGGCTATAGGTACGTGCCTGTGTAGACGCTTCAAGTCTGAAGCCTCGTGGCTTTTGGAAACATGAGCGCATTCAGTTGACTGCCTGAATACTCCAGCGATGCAACTACGCAAGAACAAGAATGAGAAACCACACAGAAAAATGGTGTGCTCGCGGTTGGAGTTTATCAGAACGTGTTCTAGTAAAACCCCGCTGCCTGAATACTCCGAGCGATGCAACTACGCAAGAAACAAGAATGAGAAACACACAGAAAAATGGTGTGCTCGCGGTTGGAGTTTATCAGAAGCGTGTTCTAGTAAAACCCCGCTGCCTGAATACTCCAGCGATGCAACTACGCAAGAACAAGAGAAACACACAGAAAAATGGTGTGCTCGCGGTTGGAGTTTATCAGAAACGTGTTCTAGTAAAACCCCGCCAGCCCTGCGTGAAGAATCAAACGCGTAAGGGATATATCGAGGAGTAAAACTTTATCAAATGCATACGAAAGAAAAACAGAAGAATGTGGCTGGAACTCTTAATCCAAGGGCCAGCTGGCTTGATCAGCTCGCTGCGCTTCGTCCAGGAGAGCCAGCTGGCTGTCCTGTTCCTTGTCCGCAAGCCATGCCTCCCACAGGAAACTACGTGATGACATTTTATCTGGGCCTACCCCCGTCTGAACAGGGTTTAAACGCAATGCGTGGTAGTATTAAGAGAATTCTTTGTAAATGTAGGGTGCGTAACGGTTAGATGGGAGAAGGCCCTATGAAGCCCGCTACTCCAGGACTAGCGATGGGCCGTCCAGCAGGCCCGCGCGGCGGCTGCCAGGTGTTCCCTGTCGGTACCTCCGTGGGAGACGCCGCTGCACGCTGACGTGCGTCCTGCAGGACCTTTAATAAAGTTTACCCAACAAAATACTGAGCGGTTAGATGTGCAAATGGCTCAGTTACACATAAATGAGCTGCCAATTAAGACATCTCTCTCCAATTTACTATGCTTTCTCCCCACATTGGAAACACCATGAAAATGTGGTCTCGGGCGGCGTATTTTGCAATGCAAAGTCGACTTTCTTCCTGTATTAGCTTGGAGCAAACTGCGATGCACACGCGAGCAATCAGTAATGCTTTGGAAGATCTGCCAGACGAAGGACCGACCCCAAGAGAAACGTACCTGATATACAACGGTCGACGTACATTGCGTGAAGAGGGTGTTATGCTTTTTCTCTACAGCCACTTCTCGCAATATTCTTCTCTCCTGTGACGGTCTCGAACAGCTTTGCCAGTTTGGTTTGTGCTGAAAACATCAGCGCGATGCCATTCTTGTAGCCCATCGCTAAAGGAGCCCTTCAACACTTTTGTGGACATAGCAAGACGCCGCTGATAAATCGTGACTACTGTGAACATGTCAGCCTAATATGCTTGCACTACTGCCCAGTGGCTATGACACTCGACTCAAGATCTGAAAGTCGCGGGTTCATGTCCTAGCCACGGCTGCTACATTTCGACGGTGGTGAAATGTTGAGGTCCACGTACTGTGGGATGTCAGAGGACGTTAAAGAACCCCAGGTATTCGAAATTCGTGGAGCCCTCCAGTATGGTGTCTCTCATAATTATATTGTTTTTCGGACACAAAACACCAATAATCAATCAATGATTGCACTACATGCAGAGGGGAATTTGCACTGTGCTTTCAAGGCACATCTGGAAAGGACCAGTTCATCTTTCAGCAAAAGACGTCATAACTGTCACGGAGGCGCTAGAATTTGGGGAATTGCCCCGCCACGGTGGTCTAGTGGTTATGGCACTCGGCTGCTGATCCGAAGGTCGCGGGATCGAATCCCGGCCGCGGCGGCTGCATTTCGATGGAGGCGAAATGTTGAGGCCCGTGTGCTGTGCGATGTCAGTGCACGTTAAAGAACCCCAGGTGGTCTAAATTTCCGGAGATCTCCACTACGGCGTCTCTCATAATCAGAACTGGTTTTGGGACGTTAAACCCCACAAATCATCATCATAGAATTTGGGGAATTACCATTGGCCGATTACTGTGTGCAGTTACAGCCACAGTGACTTTGGCCACGCGCTTGAATCGCGAATGTACCTTCAAATAGAAAGAGAAGAGGAAACGTTCAGGGTCAGGGCGCTTGCTTGCGTGGCTTCTTGCTCCTTTTCTTTTACACCCCCCCCCCCCCCCCCCCCAGTAGATCATTTGTCAGTAGATCATTTGTCCTGTTCACGTCTCGTTCTTATGCTCGCGTCACCAATTTACTGAAATCTTCCCACAGTCAATATGTACCAACGAGTCCAGAAAAACTCACTAATTAACAATCACCTGTTTCTTTCAGGAGGAATACTAACGACGCGGGACCTGAACTCGTTCAAAGCAGACGCCACTCCTGCAATAGCGATGGCATTGTCCTCGGGCCTAAGGCTTCTCACAACGCCGCCACCGACATCTGGCGCTGTTCTCGCGTTTGTGATGTCCATAATGGACAAACTGCAGAGTGGCGGCCGGCTCCCCGATGACCACAGCAGTGCCCACTACATTGTCGAAGCTCTGAAGTTCGGATTCGCGAGGCGTTCTCGGCTGGGAGACCCAGAAGAACCTGAAATCAGAGAGGTCCGTTGAACACTGACAGTATGGACGACTTCGATTCCTTTAGGTTTCCAGGCGCCTCAGCTTGAGGCGCTGAAGGGAAAGCACGTCGGCTGCCGGGAACATACTGAATACGCACGTAGTTCGCGCAGAGCTTAGAATGCTGTGCTACGGGTAATTCCACTAAACAGCAAAAAGTACGTCTCTCACTTCACAACCTAAGTGCAGGCCTTTCCAATTTCCAACGTCATTAGGCCAACTAGTCGCACAAAACGAGTCCGAACGAATCGTCTCCATTCAGAGCTACTGCCGCGTATTCGTTGCCTTCCATGTTCGGGCATCGAATACCCTCCAGTGTCAGGCCGTAACAATCAGCGATTCCAACGCGCAGCGCCTTTCAGCACTGTGCAAGTGCCAGATCGGCTGCAACTATTTCCCGCTGACAAAATGTCTTGGTCCTTGAATACTTCTGCAGAGCTGATAAGCCTTACTGCATTCGTTGTGCAACACGCAGTCGGTGACGAGGTTTCTCAAGGAGCTGCTCAACAGGAATGTATCAGACTCTGTTGCCCGGGAATGGTTAAGGCAGCTGCCCAACCCCGACGCAAGCTACTACGGGCTCGAACCGTCGTCTAGCGTGGACCAAGGCTCCGGCCAGATGTGCGTGATCGGTCTCGATGGCGATGCCCTCTGCCTCATCAGCAGTCTCAATGCACCGTGAGTCATGGCTGTGGCTGTTGCTCTCTATTCGTATTCCGGCATTTTACATCTCTCGACCTTTGCCGTGTTTACCGTCTCCTATTTTTGTTCATGACGTGACCTGTTAGCTTCTTTTTGCTTAATTTGGCGCCTCCCAAAGGATTCAACATGATTCGTGTCATTAAATGCGTCACTGTTCGTGTTTCTTTTTCTCTTTACGGAAGTGCTGCCATTCGCGCTATGTACATCACGCAAAATTGCCGACCCGTAGTCTTCTCTCACCTGGTCGCGCCTTTGTTCGGTTGCGCGAGTCTTGCCGTTAGCGCTATGCAAACTAGAAGCTCGGGGGAAGATGAAAGCTTGAATCGATGAACAGATCGCTAAAAACGACGAAGAACAGGGAATGTCGCTGGAACCAACATTTCGAAAAGTGCACTTGTCTTCGTTAGGACGGCAACCGAGAAGACAAGTCTCCTTGTCGAAAATTTGCTCCAACAACATTCCCCCTGTTCTCCATCATTTTTAGCGATCTGTTCATCGTTACTGATTCACGTAAGAACACGCGCCCGTCGCCTTATTTCATATGTGTTCGGCAAATAACATTTTTAAACTTCTTATTTAAATTTTAAGAGCCTGAAACTATCAGCCCAGGCTCACGCCGCCCTGGACTAGGGACGCCGCCCATCTTGGACGAGTCTGCCGTCGGCTCTTTCATTCAAATGAAGTTTATTCCTCTGAAACGGGTAGTCTCAGAAAATAGGTACCGATGCTGCCGTTCGTCTCTCCCGCTAGCCTTATTTTTGGTTTCAAGAAGTACGGTGCATAATTTTCAGCACAGCTGTGCGGTTGTTCCGCCCAGGTTCGGGGCCCGCCTACGGTCGGAGGCTAGCGGTATATGGTACAACAGCTACATGAGCGCCTTCGCTTCGCCGTATGAGCAGAGTGCGAAGGGAGAATTTTCCAACGAGAACAACTACATCCGACCAGGCGTCCGGCCCTTGACATCTTTCTGTCCGACGCTCATAGTGAACGCGACAGGGGACGTCGTTTACGCTGCGAGCGCCACAGGCGGACAAACCATCATTTCTGGGCTGGCTCAGGTACATAATCTCTTTCTGTTGTATATATTCGCAAATGTCTACTTGCAGTAAAAGTATAATGTCTACCCGCAAAGGACTTCGCGCGCATGGTGGAAGCACACAGGTCGCTATACCAGCTGTTCGCACAAGCATAGGCGTAAGTGAAACGTAAGTTTCTAGAGATGCACGCAACATACAACTAGGATATCTCCTTTGGTGCAGGACCTCGGCGTTCTCTCACAGTCATCGCAAGGGTTAATCGTTACACTTTTGCGGTGCCTTTGAGACGCGATGTCGGTAAACAGACCTTCCGCATCCTGCTAGCTTGTGCAGTAAGGTCAGCATGCGTATGCTATTCTATATAAGATCAGTTCAGGATGCATGGTACGACAGCACAATGTGCAATCCCCGCTTTACGCTGCAGCCATTTTGTTATGGCTCTTGGCTGCTTATACGAAACGCGATTGGGTACCGGTAGTGGCGGCGGTCGCATTTTCAGTGCACTTGGAGATGCTAGAGGCCCATGTACTGTGCACCATTAGTGCACGTTGAAGAACACCAGGCAGCGAAAACTTACAGGTCCCCTCCACTACGATGTGCCTTATAATGATATCGCAGTTTTAGCACGCAAAATCCAAGAAATTATTGACTTCATGCAGGTTCTGGTGCGCTGCCTGTGGATGGAACATAACGTCAAGCAGGGCATCGACGCCGGCCGCCTGCACAACCAGCTCCATCCTGACAACATTGTGTACTACGAGAACACAACGGACAAGGTCTTGTATTCAACTCTAACAACGCTTATGTCCGGAATACTGCACTCCAGCAGTGCGGGTCCGCTCAATTGTTGTCATTTGGCGGCCTGTTATGCAAATGCGTATACCAGGCGCGCTTTCGTGCAGCGCGAGTGTATGCGAGCGATATGAATCTTGCGCCACATCTCTGCACAATGTGTAGGCTGCTCCGTTTCAAGCTTTCGTATGAACGATTTTAATTCTTTCATGACGTAGGTAATCAGACTATGACCTCATCTAACGTATAGTCCACCTTACGACAAAAGAGTGGACCAGATAAAGAAGTCCAAAAGGAATAGCTGATGACAGCCTGAGGATATTAGTGACGCTACATGGGCACCATACATAAGCCAGGTAGATCTGTCCTTGGTGAACGAAGGAGACAAACGGAAAAGAACGACGAAGGTACGCGTGTCACTTGGAACGCAGCTGAGCGCCAGGTTTAGAAGAATGCAATGGCGATTCTCTAGAAATCTACTCCACAAAGTGCCCCTGATGATTCCCTTTTATTGAGACTTTTCATGAAAAGCGTTGAAGAGACTGAGAAGCGATTTTTAATACCCCCCTTTCTTACGGCACAACAAAGACCTTACCCTCGGAACTTTTTTTTACCAGCAACGGCTGCTTTCAAAAGTGCGTGGGTACTCTGCACAGGATTTTTCGATCTGAGAAGTCTCGAAAAGACGTAGAGTGTGCTCGCTGGCAACGTTAAGATATGATCGCAATGCCGACAGCCCGCCTGGCAAACAACCGTCGTTCTGCTTTCACAGGAGTGACCAAAGCTGTGACTATAGCCCCCCACATTTCCATCTTTTCAACTAGCTTTGAAAATAAATTTTTGGCACGACAACTTTGCGTTGTTGCCCAAACTATTTTCATATTACTGCCGCGTTTTCCCAACTGCGCCCTGGGTGGCTCGCCGTCGGCGCCTTTATTGTGCCGGCAGATGAGCCAATCTAGGTCAGCCAAATCCGAAACCGCGCTTTTGAAAATGATCGCAAGCGCGTGGGAGGATCATCTGCACGTTGTAAGTTAGAAGGAAAGCCTTTAGTATAAAATATGTCCTGCATTTCAACTCTGATAAAAAGACCATGAGCCGCGTATACTTGCGGAGAATCAAGTGACCACACACTTCTGCACCTTCGTGTGTTTGCCGCTTGAGTTACCAAAGGTCAGTTTCGCGACTTTGCGTCAAGAAATAAAAATACCAACGTGCATTTAATTACAACAAGAGGGATCGTTTTAGCCGCTACCGTACTCAATCTTACCATTACTGAAGTAATCTGAGTTCATGTCCTGAGTCCCTTTCTGTAAATGATTTCACGAGGGTAGTTGACGATGTTGACCCAAATAACGGCCAACCCATCACTTCCTCTATGTTAACACACATCAGGAGGAAATTCATCTCGTCACCAAATATTATTATATGTAATTTTTGTTGACCTACCTTACGCGAGGAAAGAAGTTACATTTTCCTTAGGGCAGAGAAAATTTACCAAGTGTCGCTTACAAGTCTTGGAAAACAGGGCTGGCGGTACTCTGCTGCTGAGTGTGAAAGAACTTTTGTGTGAATTCTCGTTCGCGTGTGAGCGGAAGGGGCGAAACTAACCTAAGAAACTTGGCTCTTTTCTATCCTCGGGACATATTCTCTCATGGGAGTCTGACGGCCGACTACCGGGCTATTTCCAATGCTAATTACATAAAATACTCCCGAAAGTCACCTGGAACACGATTAGAGACACCCTTCACTTTAACCAACAAAGAGAGCATATGGCTTCAGCAAAGGATACTCTACCATGGAGCACCTTCATGTGATCAACGAAATAATTGAGAAATCCGCTGAGTACAATAAACTGCTTGTACTTCATAAACTACAAACAGCTTTCCATTAAGAAGAGACAGTCGTAGTTTTGGAGCTATGCTCTGTCAAGAAGTACTTGACACATACGTTCATACTATACGATAGCCAGCCTGCACAAAGGTTCCACAGAGACCCTACTTCTCAAAGAATGCTAAAAATCCCAGTCCTCTCTCCCCAATGTTGCCATAGCATGTTTCGAAGCGGTGTTAAAGAAACTAGATGGGCAAAATCCGGGGATTAGGATTAAGGGGGGTGCTTCTATATCGTGCTTTTCAGTAATGACGGTGAAGAATAGCAGAAGATCAAAATGTAGATCCACAAAGCACAACGATAAGATGGACTAAAGATAAGCATCAGCCAACAGAGAACGGTAGGCGGCCTGGAGAAAAAATTAAACTGAATCTAATCCCTGCTACGACGGCCGTATTGTTTTCTACATCACGCAATGCAGAAGATATAGCTCGAATAACGGGAAACCTGGGGTGGCGCGAAGCATGCGGTGATGCGCTGGTGTTTCCTACAGGACACGTCAGTCGCTGCTAATGGGCTTGCTTTACCGTGGCCACGACGGCGACGTTAGACGCTGACACCCCGGGCGCATTAGCAGAAACTTGTTAGTAGTAGTAATATAAGACTTCTACTTTAAGACAAAGTTACGGGCCGAGCATTTGGACCACCTGTGCGATAGCCGGCGCTAACCTTTCTCCTCTCCAGAGCGACTAGAATCGCTTCTCACACAACCCTACACATACATCGCTGTCTAGGTGCACTGCCCCCAGGATCGGCCGACAAATGCACACGCACTGTCTGACTGCGCTGCCTCCACGATGGGCCCACCGTGATGACAGCAGAGATACACCGAAGCCTAGCTCAGGTGTTCCGCGCCTAAAACCAGTTGGCGACTGGAAACTAAACCACACAATCCGTTAAGGAGCGTGTTTAGGTCTTAGAAGTTTAACCAGGAACCTCACCATGCTAAACAGGTTCACAGAAGAAAAAGAATGGGAATAATGAGCGCGCGATGTTTCGTACCAATAACAAGAGGGAAATCTGGCACTCTTACGCTGTTGTAGGTTGCGTAATGCTGGGATGTGTCGTATTGCGATTGGCGTCGTTCACAAACAGCGCTGACGCCTCGAAGACGCGTCCAGCTTGAACGCGCTTTCTGTGCTGCTTGAAGCAGCACAGAAAAACACATTTAGGGGCGAAGCTCCTTAGGGTCGAGGCTTGTCCCCCGTCGCGCCATTGTAGCCACGCTCGCGCTCGCTCTCGGCACGTGCCTCCCGGCGCGCGATCTCTCTCTTCGACAGTGGCAGTCATGAACGCAGTCAGACGGTGTGTGCATGTGTGGGCCGATGCCGGATGATGATGATGATTGTGATTCGGTTAAGGAAAGGACGCTAATTTCTGCAGCCCATGTCGGGAGCACGACTAAGCGTCCGTGGGAAAAGGGACTGAAAGAGATAGGAGAGGAACGCCGTAGTGGAGGGCTACGGAAATTTAGACCACCTTGTGTTCTTCAACGTGCACTGACAACGCACAGTACACGAGGCTCTGGCATTTTCGCCTCTATCGAAAATGCGACCGCCGCGGCCGGGATCGAACCCGCGTATTTTGGGTGGCAGCCGAACACCGTAACCACTACACCACCGCGGCGGACACCGATGCCGGAGGCAGTGCACCAAGACAGTGTCATCTGCTGTCGTGAGAGACAGCGAACGGCGCGCGTTGACTATGGAAACGCTCTTTCTTCGATGAACGCTTTACCAGCTCGAAAAGGATGAGAACGCGCCCTCGCCCGCGAGAGACAACGCTGACGCAGGCAGCGTCAGCTAGCGAGTTTCTTGATTGAAAAAAAAAACGACTACTCGCGCGGCACAACCGTTCACCGGCTACCCCACATATATAGGCACTGGATCTTGACCTGCAATGCAGTGCCGGTGGGAGAATTCTCTAGTGCGTAGTTGAACCATAAGGATTCGCAGCGTCCGCGTTAAGTAAATTAATCCGGAACTCGACGCCATCTACGACATATGGTAGGGCAGGAATCTCATAAAAACCAGAAGAATAAACGAGAACGCGTGTGTAAATATACACACGCGTTGTCATTCTTTTACGTGCATGAGTGGGTAATGTCACGAGTGATTTACGGTAATACAGAACGATTCCCAGCTTTGCCCACTCGTCATGGTTCACTTCGTCGAGATGCGTCGAGTTTTTTTTCTTTTTTGCTTTCCATTGCACAGAGGCAAGTTTTATTTACTTTGGAGGCATTCTGCTTGTATTTACCGTTCTATAAAACGTGAAAAGCAGGGGTTGACATCTAAAGTTGGTAGACAGACGACGACTTCAGCAGTCACTCCGCGACCGTTTGTGGTCAGTTTCTTCTCTTTGCCTCTTGGTTACGAACTGAAGGCAACTATTTTAAGATAAAGTACGGGTGAATAAGAGCACGTTATGAACGCTTCGTTTTATAGAACATTAATTTATGCAGCCGTGTCCTCGTTTTAGCCGTAACCTCAAAGACTCTGGAGAAAGTTAAGAGCCACACAACGGGTGATGGAACGGAAAACAATTGGAGCAACACTGATAGGAACAGGATAGAGTGGATCAGAGAACGGGCAGTGGTAGCCGACATCCTAGTCAACATAAAGAGGAGGTAATCAACCTGAGCAGGCAGCATATTGAGGACAGATTATAAAGGGTCAATTAGAAAGAATGGACACGAGAGCGAAAGCGCAGCCGCAGGTGACAGAAAGTAGCATGGGGAATCAAATTTCAAGAAAATTGGGAGATCCCACGTGCAGTGGCAATCAAGGAAATGCGAAGCACGCACAAGGAACGTAAAATGGATTTGCATTGTTGTCTCGCTATACCGAGTTTAGTCGACTTCCCGGGGGTGTCGGTTTAGTACATATGAAGTTAACGAAACGGTCGCAAGAGCACCATGACTGTGGCATGTAAACCATGCCCCTCATACACGCATGTCATGATTCTCACGTTATGACTTGTCATTTACGTTCGTCATGCAGTCCTGTTGTGCCATAGCAATGTTGGTACACATCCCTTTAAAGAAACGAGTGGCATGTAGATCATGCCGCTAATGACATGCATGTCACGATTTTCATGCTATGACCTGTCATTTATGATCGTCATGCAGTCCTGTTGTGCCAAACCAATTTTCGTATACGCTCCGTGCAGTCGAGTTTTCCATGTGCGACATCAGCGCCAGAATGCACTGCCTGGCGGAGAGAAGAAGCAAAATTTGGCAGACTGTGACAGGGAAATACGCGAACGCGATGCGCGTCTCCAACTCTACAGCAGCAGCGACCGCCCGTCCCACCTTCTTTCGCTTTATTTCCTTTGAGACGCGCGCTCCAAACCTGCGACAAACTGTTCCAAAGGGCAACGCCGCGAGCGTTCGTGTGGTTCGCAGCACGCCCGGAAAGCAGCGAAGAAACGCGCGCGTCGCTGTCGCCTCGGTTTCCACTGTGCGCGACTGAGCCGTCCGACGAGAGCTACGTAGCGCCCTCTGGTCAGTAGACGGAGCCATTCCATTAACGAAACGGCAGTATAGTGCCAGGACCATGGCATGTATGTAAATCATGCCGGTCATGACACGCGTGTCATGATTCTAATGTTATAACCTGTCATTTACGTTCGTCATGCTGTCGTGTTGTGCCATAGCAATTTTGGTATACATCCCATTAACGAAACTCCTGGCATGTAAATCATGCCGCCCATGACATGCATGTTATGCTTTTCATGTTATGACCTGTCATTTATGTTCGTCATGCAGTCATATTGTTGCATACCAATTTTCCTACACATCCCACTAACGAAACGGCAAAGATAGCACAAAGACCGTGGCATGTAAATCATGTCGCTCATGACATGCATGTCATGATTTTCATGTTATGATCTGTCGCTTACGTTCATGATGCAGTCATCTTGTGGTATGCCAATTTTCGTATACGTGCCGTTAACGAAACGCGTGGCGTGTAAATCATGTCGCCCATGACATGCATATCATGATTGTCACGTTTTGACCTGTCAGTCATGTTCGCCATGCAGTCATGTCGTGGCATACCAATTTCCGTATACATCCCGTAAACGAAACGGCCAGGAGAGCACCAAGACCGTCGCATGTAAATCATGTCACTCATGACATACATGTCATGATTTTCGTGTTATGACCTGTCATTTATGTTTGTGATGCAGTCATGTTGTGGCATGCCAATTTGCCTATACGTCCCATTAACGAAACGCGTGGCATGTAAACCATGTCATTCATGACATGCATGTCATGATTTTCATGTTATGACCTGTCATTTATGTTCGCCGTGCAGTCATATTGTGCCATACCGATTTTTGTATACACCCCATTAGCGAAACGGCCAGGAGAGCACCAAGACTGTGACATGTAAATCATGCCGCTCATGACACGCATGTCAGGATTTTCATGTTATGACCTGCCATTTATGTTTGTCAGGCAGTCATGTTGTGCCATACCAATTTTCGCATACATCCCATTAGCGAAACGGCCAGGAGAGCCCTAAGACCGTGGCATGCAAATCATGCCGCTCATGACATGCATATCATGTTTTTCATGTTATGACCTGTCATTTGTGTTCGTCATGTAGTCATGATGTGGCATACCAATATTCGTAAACATCCGATTAGCGAAACGGCCAGGAGAGCACCAAGACCATGGCATGTAAATCATGCCGCTCATGACATGCATGTCATGATTTTGATGCTATGACCTGTCATTTATGTTCGTCATGTAGTCATGATGTGGCATACCAGTTTTCGTAAACCTCCGATTAGCGAAACGGCCAGGAGAGCACCAAGACCGTGGCATGTAAATCATGTCGCTCATGACATGCATGTCATGATTATGATGTTATGACCTGTCATTTACGTTCGTCATGTAGTCATGATGTGGCATACCAATTTTCGTAAACATCCGATTAGCGAAACGGCCAGGAGAGCAGAAAATCGTAGGCGGCTAGATAGATAGATAGATAGATAGATAGATAGATAGATAGATAGATAGATAGATAGATAGATAGATAGATAGATAGATAGATAGATAGATAGATAGATACGCTCAAACTCGCCGAAGTTCGCTAAGAAATGCTTCGCATTTAAAATTTGCGGGCACAAAATGGAATCACCTCGTGCAGGAGATGGTTGGAAGGGGCCTTAGTCTTGCAGAGCAGACAAGTTAGAAAAATGATTATGAAAGTTAAGTAGAGTGGAAGCGTGTTCCCTGAACACGAGTGTTTGTGACATTCAGCTACACACAGCCAACAGTTTATTGTCCTGTCTGCTTAACTCATTTTGTTTTTTTCTTTCCAGGACGTTGTGGCCCAACTGGAGTGGCGCGGCCATGTGCTTGCACCTTTCACTTGGCCAGGAGCCGTGATTGCCGTTCGCCGTCGGAGTGAGGGCATCTACGAAGCCTGCCACGACTACCGTATAGGGAACACAGCGTCTTCGGACGGCGGAGAGCTGTTTCAGAATCCGCGTGTGCCTGCCTAAGACGCTTTATTTCTGCAAAGATATAGCTGTCGATATTTTAGAAGCTTCATACTGCGCGCGCTGACATGAAACAGCGCATCATAATGTAATTAAGATAATGTTATTTGACATTTGTGAACCGAGTTTAATGAGCGAACTTGCTATCTCGATCTTTTTCTCTTCCGACGTTACGTTTTCGATCTCGAGGAGGCTTTTTTACGTAATATTTCACGTCGCGTCTTCATCATTGAACAACTGTAGCGCATACAGAGTTGTTATATACTAGCTAAAGCGGTGTGACGCTAAGGTGATATTTCTGCGGGCGTGATGTATTCAATAAGAGTACAAAGGACGTTATGCCAGAAAACAAGTTTCCTAGACTTCTCGGCATCTAGCTTTGGGTACAGCAACTGTTCCAGTTGTCTTTTTGGTACGGCGCAAAGAAACTTTGGCTGCTTTACGCCACGGTAAGACGGTCAACGAAAAGGTGACATAAAAGGTATGGAGCCTCAAATGTTCATTCTTCAGTTCGTTGTCATCGGTTATGTATGACTTGGACGATAATCAAAAATGAAGACAAACAGGTGCGATGAAGGTAAATTGAAGAAACTTCTTTTATGCGTCAGTGATAGGACGCGTCAGTCAGAACGTAACTTACAAAAAGTACACTAAATGTTCCAAATCGTTCCACCGTTGTGAAATCTCAGACGCTAGAGCCCAGACTGTCGCTACAAGCCTGCGTACACCGTTAAGAGCCTCGCTGCTACCACTGCCTGGTTATAGCCGAGCCTGACCATTCCTCATTATGCAGGTCAATACACGACCAAATACAAAGAGCGGGGTCTTCATTGGACCGTCCCACAGTAGGAAGTACCAACGGGATTTCAGCATCATCAGGCTACCTCCCAAGGGGCTAAATGAGTAACCTACCACAAGGGTGGATGACCTTCCCATTGTACGGTACCTTCCTTATGCCAAGCACCACGCCACAAGCGCGCTTATCCCTATTTCACCGGTAGGCACCCGGCAGTAGTGGCGGATGCCTCTCTGCCTCTTACAGCAGCGGCGGCGGACGCTCAAGTATTTCACCAGGGCTGTGGTGGTTAAGGTGCGCCCATGGGACCTGCCACGTCCTTATGGGGCCACCTAGCGAGATAAGTACACGTGAGCAACTGAGCGCCAGACGTGCACACTGCGTTTTCCTGGCTGTTACGTCGTTTTGGGGCAGTCCCAGCATAGCTCCCATAGGATTCAATGCATTAGGAGCCCCGCTGTTACGTCGCAGTGTGGGAACATTCCCGTATGTTATGTCGCGAATCGACACTCCAAGCGGCGACTGCCGACGGTAGTTCTGACTTTTCACGTAGCTTGAGTTGGCTTAACTGTATTAGCTGCACAATGGGCGACGCCCATTACGTTTCCGGCTTCCGCCAGCACAATTATGGCACAGCTGTGCAAACTGTTTGTGACGGAATCGCGTACAGTGGTTACGTTTCCATCGATGATGCCGTTGTCATCTCCGAGGTTTTCTCTGTCGACGAAATCGTAGCCGAGTGTGCCGATGCGTACACTGAAAGCGCTAGCACTGAAATAAAATTGAGTGCCGATCACCACTGCTCTCATTTTTCCATTTTTCCCGTTTGTTGGCTCTTACGTTTCCCGGCTCGTACGTTCATTTTCTACGGTCCCGTGAAAAACGTATCAGCGGGGTTCTACATAACCGCCGCGGTAGCTTAGATGACAGTGTTGCCCTGCGAAGCCTGATGTCGCGAGTTCCAATCCAGACCAAAGCGGCTGTATTTCCATAGAGACGAAATGCAAAAAAGTACGCAGCTTCCGCTAGGTCGCGCAGGTCAGATCACAGCGAAGCTGGCCGATAGTTCAATGGGACAGGTGTGCACGTGATAGCCATGTGATATTTTGGCGGGAACATGCCACGTGGTATGTCCGTCTTCTTCACCTTCCGGTCACATCATTGTGACGTAACGTTACGTGGGCTTGCATGTTGCCGAGGCCATACAAGGTTATGCTGGCAGATGTAGCTTCGCTTGATTGTTAGTCAAGGTCCTTTCAAGGTCATATTTCATGACAAGACACAGAGCTAATTTGGCTAGTTCAAAAAAAAATAACAGCCGTGCTCTTAATTCAGGTGCAGGCTAAAAAGCTGCAGGGGATAAAAATGGCTCCGCAGAGCTCCACCCACAATCATATCTAATTTTGGCATAAAACCGCATTAATTATTAAAGCAAATATATAAATAACTTAAGTTTTCCGGCTTTGTCTCGGCCGCTGCGGTGCTAGCAACGAACGGTGCGCGTACGGCTGATTCCTCGGCTACCCCACACGTCTGTAGCATCAATCGGTCTCAAGGACTTCGACCACGCACATTGCCTTCCAGATGACATTCTTCACGGTCCACTGCGCACTGCAGCTTCTCTTTGAAGCACCGTGGCTTGTCATCCAAGCAACCAAAACCAAATGTACAGGAGCATGCTGGCGCCTCCCGGCCACGGGAAGAAGGCTGGCCAGCCAGGCCGAATTACTAGTGGTGCCGGCGTTCTCACTTCGTGTTTACGAAGTGGTCTTTCTAATAATTTCGCGCGGGCCCAATGAGATCGCTGGGCTAGCGAGATTTTAAGGAAAAATGCGTGTTAAGAACTTAGAAGACATTAACGTTTGTTTTGGCATCAAAAATTGATGGAGACGCGTTGGATCTGCTTTTAGCAATATGAAAAACGCCGCCTATTGTATGTTCACAAGTGTTGTGCTGTCCAAAAAAAAAAAAAAGAAAGTTGCCTCCACATTTTGTCTTAAATGGAGATGCCTTACGCTATGAACATAGCCGAATCATCTTATTTGTGTGTCTTTCGAGTCGATTAAATGGAACACTGGAATTTCCTCCAATTACATAGTGGCACGTAGTGAAAGGCTGTTTTATTCATTACAGAGAGTGAAGACTTGGGCTGGTTGGTTCATAATTAAATTATGCCTATTCGAGGCAAAATATATGCACATAACTGATCCACACCGTTCCTTCAATTAAGAAGTCAAAGTCAAAGTTTATTTTCCATTCTGTCGTACAGAAAGGACTGTGAAAAAAAGCTGTGTTAGACAGCATGACTAGTTCACAGCCCCATGCAAAAAAAAAAGAAAGCAGAAAATAAATGTACAGTAAAAAGTCGGAGCGGTAGCAGCACCGCGGTAAACATGGCGATATGGCACCTCACGGGCAGTGCGCCATGACAGGGCGTACACATTGTAGTTATGATTTCAATACACATACGAACCACAGATTGAAAACTATATTATTACACTGTGTAGAAAACATAAACATGATAACGCGATTGTCATCCAGAAACAAAATATAAGACATATACACTGCATAAAAAGACATTATATAGATTACAGCATTATACATTATATAGATTACAACCCTAGAAGTATCTACATTCAAGTGAAAAAAGCAAATATATATCTAAGAGTTTTGATTTGGGACTGAGAGAAAAATATGTAACTGAATGTACTATTGATTTAAAGATCAAGTATTATATTGTTGCAAATAATTCATGGATGTCGTGGTATGAGCAGTTGAATAAGTCAAAACCTTTTAGGTCACAATAATTCAGAAGAGCTGGAAGAGTGTAACACAAACGCTGTTTGCCGGAGTTTAACCGTGTTTTATCAACCTCCCATTTCTCTCCATGACGGGTGGGGTAGTTTAGATTCCTTGCACGCAGGTTGGCCAAACTGCGTAGATTTTTTATGTGCCTAATAGTTTCTGATCTGAATTTTCGGCTTAATGCATAATTATATAGCTGGTGTACCTTAATTATTCCTGAGCTACGAAATAAGGGTCTAGTGGATGCCACAAAATGAGCATTGAATATATGCCTAATACATTTTTTCTGAAGCACGTATATTTTATCAACATTAGTAGCCGTCGTTGTACCCCACACCAATTGACAATAGTTTAAATGAGAGTTAAAAAGTGAATGATATAGTAAAAGCTTAATTTTTTTGGAAGCAAATACCGAATTCGACCGATTACACCTGTTACCTGAGCTAGATTTTTGCAAGACATATCCCACATGATAATCCCAGGTCATGTTCTCGGAAAAAATTGTGCCAAGACATTTAAAATTGTCAACAATCTCAATTTAGCGAATACTCAGTATTATATCTTGGTGAGATGGAATTTTTTTGTTCTTAGCTCGAAATATAACAGCTTTTGTTTTGTTTTCGTTAATACCCATAGCATTTGCTGCTGACCATCTTTCTAGCGTTTTCATTGTTTTGTTACAAGTTTTTATAAGCTCGTTAATGTCATGCCCTGCAAAGAATATACTGGTATCATAGGCATATATGATATATTTGGCCTCGTTGGAAATATTTATGATATCGTTTAGATATATGTTAAATAATAGTGGTCCCAATATACTGCCTTGCGGCACTCCACATAGCACAGGTTGCACACTGGAGAAAGAGTTGTTTATGCATACAACTTGTCTGCTGGATAGGTAAGAGTCCATAAGCGATAGGGCCTGGCCTCGAATACCATAGCAATGTAATTTATTTAGCAGTGTTTTATGATTAACTAAATCAAAGGCCTTGGAAAAATCGACAAAAGCGCCAAGAACGAGTGCCTTTTCTTCGAATTTTGTAAGTATGTACTCTTTTTGCTCCAGAAGCGCTAGTTCAGCGGATTTATTTTTTCTAAATCCATACTGAGCAGGCGTAAGTAAATTGTGCTTTTCAATAAAACTTGAAACTCGAGTGTGTAGAAGTTTTTCAAAGGCCTTTGAGAACACAGGTAAAATCGAAACCGGTCTATAATTACCTAAATCATTTCGATCGCCTTTTTTATAAAGTACAGTCACTTTTGCCACTTGCATATTGACAGGAAAAACGAACTTCGTTCAAACAGACATCAAAAATGTGTGCTAAAATAGGAGCGATAACATCAGAACCTTCCTTAACAGGGCGTATTTGAATTCCATCAACATCACAACTGGTAGTATTTTTTATACCTTTTATTGTTGACGAGACTTCGTGGGTGGTGATAGGAGATAAGTACAGTGACCGAACATTTCGATTTTTAACGTACTCTCAAGCATCATCCGTACTTCCGGTTGTAGTCATATGAGTAAAAAAAAATTACAGCATATCCACGGAGTGAATGATGATGAGTGGGCGAAGCTCGGGAGGTTCATCGTAGATCGTGCCGAGTTCCGGATTAGTTTAGTTAACGCGCACGCTACGAATCCTCATGGTTCAACTATGCACAAATGGAATCTCCCACAGGCACTTCATTGCAAGTCAAGATCCAGTGCCTATATATATATATATATATATATATATATATATATATATATATATATATATGGGTTGCCGGTGAACGCTTCTCCAACGCGAGCAGTCGGTATTTCTCAATCAAGAACCTCGCTGGGAGACGCTGCCTGCGCCAACCTTGTCTCTCGCTGGTGAGGGCGCGTTCTCCTTCTTTGCGAGCTGGTACAGCGTTCCTCTAAGAAAGAGCGTTTCCATAGCCAACGCGCGCCTTTCGCTCTCTCTCTCTCTCTCTCTCTCACAAGACAGCAGAGGCACGCGCCGGGAGGGAGAGAGAGAGAGAGGCACGCGCCGAGGCGAACGCCGAGGGCGAGCGCGTGCCGGGAGGCACGCGGTTTACGACTGACGCCTGACAAGGTAAGAGGAGCTTCGCCCCTAAAATTATTAAATGCGTCAGCCAATTCTGGCCCATCTACATCTTTGCCGTTGACTTTCAGCTCGGAAACAGGGGCGGTAGTGTGACCACGATGAAGGAGCGTGTTTAATCTAGCCCATAAAACGTCGGAACGATTGCCAGGAACGTCAAGATACATAGATTGATAGTGTGTTCTCGAGGACCGTAAACATTTTGTAAGTTTGTTGCGATAGCTCTTGAAGGCCGCTAGGTCCTCCGGTAAACGTGTTCGCAGAAAGGTTTGGTAAAGTTTATCTCTTTTTTTCATTTGATCACGCAACTCAGGCGTTATCCAAGGTTTTCGTATTTTACGGTTTAATCTGCGTTCTTTTAGCGGAAAATGCACATGATATATGTTCGTTTGAAAATTGCAAGAAATTTATCGTAAGCGTCATCTGCATCTACAATTTTTGTTATATCGGTCCAGTCTATCTGCAATAGACTTTCACGAAATGCACCCAGCGCCTCTTCCGTAATTGATTGAAACATGATTGTCCGGGGCTTTGTTGTATATTGTGTCATTAGCGCTGCACATAAAAATATCGGAAGATGGTCACTGATACAATACGACAGAACACCCGACCTAATATTTATCTCGGACAAATTTGTGATAAAAAGACCAAGAACTGACTCGCATTCAAGGGTCACTCTGGTGGGTACTGTAATTGTGTTCATGAAGCCATTAGACGTAATGACAGCATTAAGGTCACGAGAAATAGAGCTGGTAGATCCAACGTCAATATTGAAATCTCCTCCAGCAATAAGTATATGCTTATTTTCTGTCATATATGCCAGGAATTGATCATAAAAACCGAGAAACGCGGCATTATCACCATGTGGTGGTCGATAGCAAACTGAAAACACGGTGTTGTTGGCACGAACACAAAGCACTTCATAATCAGGGGTAGTCCGAGTAAAGCAATCCAACAATTCACATTGAATGGTATCAGATATTAACAGAGCGACGCCCCCACCACGACCACTCTGGCGGTTTAAATAAAATGTCCTGTAACTAGAGAGCTTAAATATATCCATTTCATTACTGCTCCACGTTTCAGTGAGCATTATGGCCGAGTATTTGAATGAAAACTCGGTGAAAATCTCTTCCAGGCACGATACCTTATTTCTTATCGACCTAGCATTTAAGTGCACACATGTACATGAATTACGAGGTAGCTGACATACGACATCATTCAGGTCATTTGGTAGGTAATAACGGTAAGAACTCATGTTGATTATTTTTACAAAGTAATACAACCGGGATTAGGTGATCTAAAGTCGATGAAGGTCATCATAGCTCCGAATTTGAACCGCACGCGCCCCCTTCGTCTTCCGTACAAGAACTTTACCGTGACTGTACCAAACATATTCGTAGCTCTTATCCCTAGCTGCGTTCTTCGATTCCTTGAGCAGTTCCCTGCAGTGCCGAGTCAGATTTTCTTGGACAAAAACAGCTGAGTCAGACTAGTTCAAGTTTCTTTTCTTTGCTAACCATGAATCTCTAGTCTGCTGTTGAGCAAAGCGAACAATTACTCCTGGTATTTTCTCCGGTTTGGCTGGAAGTCTGTGGACAGACACTACCTCTGATGCCTCCAGGTGAAGGACTTTGAGCTTGTCAGCGACTGTGTTTACTGATTCTATCAGATTCTCATTTGGCCCTGCAGGGACTCCGTGAATTTCCGAATTCAACCTTCTGTTTCTGTACTCCAATTCATTTATCTGTCGTTCTAGCTCGCTGTGTGTGGTTTGGCGAGAAGCCTCTTTTTCCTCCAGTTCCGCCACCTTCTTTCGTAGTTCTTTAAGTTCGTTGTCTTGGCGACTGATTGTTTTTTCAAAATCATCAAACTTGTTCGACATGAACCTCAGACTCTGCTCCATCCCATCAACCTTTCCTGTCAACAGCGGAAGACTTGCAAGTTTTTCACTAATGGAAGCAAGAATAGCGTTCATATCTGAACCCTCTAGGTTGTTACTCTGGGCTGAAGCTGAACCCCCATTACGGCAAGGTGGACACCGCCATATTTCCTTCTGGGCAGCATTTTTCGCCTCGAAAGACTTTTCTGTAATTCCTGCACACTTTCCGACATGATACATGCCACTGCACTCGCTACACCCCACAGGAACACACTCAGCAGATAGCAGATATAGGCAGATGGCATGATGAACACAATGTCGACATTGCAAAAAACAAAAGGCCTATGGCAGCGGCGGCACTATACAGGAAATAACAAGAAAGTGGTTGAACCCTAATGACTGACCTGCGACAACGTAAAATCAGTTCCGAGGTTAGCAGTGCTCGCAGGGTGCCGCCGCCGCTGCCGAACTGACACCACCGCAGGAACGACGCTTTCTATCTTCCTTCGTTCCGTCAGAGTGGCGCCTGCGCAGTGGTACCGAAGTGCACAGCGATGCAAATCAGGCTGGACGAAGTCAACGAAGCTTTCAAATGCGCGCACAGACGATCCTTTTTAGCAGCTGAGTACGATGGCGGTCCCTCCACGGGCCCGCAGGACAGGCACCGCTACAGCGTAGGTTCCTGCGACAACGTAAAATGAGTTCCGAGGTTAGCAGTGCTCGCAGGGTGCCGCCGCCGCCGCTGCCGAACTGACACCACCGCAGGAAAGACGCTTTTTATCTTCCTTCGTTCCGTCAGAGTGGCGCCTGCGCAGTGGTACCGAAGTGCACAGCGATGCAAATCAGGCTGGACGAAGTCAACGAAGCTTTCAAATGCGCGCACAGACGATCCTTTTTAGCAGCTGAGTACGATGGCGGTCCCTCCACGGGCCCGCAGGACAGGCACCGCTACAGCGTAGGTTCCTGCGACAACGTAAAATCAGTTCCGAGGTTAGCAGTGCTCGCAGGGTGCCGCCGCCGCTGCCGAACTGCACATTGAACTGGCTTTTGCATTGGTTTCTGCGTTAGTAAACGAAAAATCAACGCCTTAGAAATGGTGTCGAAGAGACGGTATGCGTTATGGCACCAATAATAAAAAATCTGAATAGATGGCGCGGGAGCAGCGCGAACACGGAAAACTTGAACTGAATGCAGCCATCATGACAGGAGCGAGAAGGGAGGGGAACAGCGTGAGGGTTAGGAGGAAGTAGTAGTAAGGGTTTTACATATCAGGGTGTTGACGAAGGGCGGCAGACGACCGTCGTCTTTAGACACCATTTGCAGCGCAGCAAGCAGATATGCGGCCATTTCTTTAAATCTAGTCTGGCCGTTTCACTTTTAGGTTATGCCTGTAAGGAATTCGAAAACGCGCAGGATTTATGAACTTTCTAGCAAGCTGCGAAGCCCAGGAGAAACAGCATTTCGAAAGTTCGATCCGACATATTGCTACAATACGATTTTGAGAAACATTCCCTCTTTTGCGGCCGTCGACAGCATGCCTTCACCGTTGCAGAGTCTGGACGTTTATCTGCGAATGCCGACGTCACACGAGTTCGCAATATAGACGCTTTCTAATCACGCAGTATAATTGCGTATTTAGCTAAGCTTAAAATATTACGCTCGAATTAGGAATGTTACCATAGATATTGTTATATACAGATAAATGCTAGCTTTAATTTCAAGCTTAACACTCCCTAGAAAGGAATTGCGCCTTGACGTGAAAAATCTGCCTTTCCTGAAGTTCTTTTTATCGGTGGCATAACCACCGATCGACATAGTTGCTGCTTGCACAGTATTTGTGGCCCTGCTGACGCGATCTCTTACAAAATTAAAACAAATTAATAAAGAGGGAAAGAAAAATTGCAAATGTTATGATGGCGATCAGCGGAGAGATCTTTAATAATAAAAGAAAAACATTCGACTACAACGATATTTTAAAAAAATGACGAAATGCACTTTCAGCTCAAAATACGATCACGTTGGCTCATACCTTCTTTCGATACGCTGGTATAATCCACACGCAATTACTCCGTAATTAGTTAACTAATTAAATAAATGAGTAAACTGCATGTGCCTCATATCCGCATTGCGGACTGCGAGGAAGGCGCCGCGTCACACCAAAGCCGACGTGTCAGAGTGACTATGAGGCATCTAAGTCACGGGTTAGGATCAACTACGAGCAGTTCTTCATCGACCCTGTGCCGGCGTTGAGTGATGTGCTTGGCGTCACAGAAGGACGAGAAACTGGCTTGAAATTTTTTATTTATTTATTTATTTAGTAATACTATCACTCCTGTCAGGGATCTGTAGAGGAGTGGGTTAAAGGGTCTACAGATATTATGGTACAACATTATACAATAGTTAGGTAGTCTCACGAAATCATAATGAACCTGTGCTATTAAAAAAAAAGATACAAAAATATCGATTGTGTTGCAGCTCCCACCTTTACCGCAAACGTTCCTTATATATATAGCTAGTAAATGCCCCGCCACGGTGGTCTAGTGGCTACGGTACTCGGCTGCTGATCCGAGGGTCGCGGCGGGATCGAATACCGGCCGCGGCGGCTGCATTTCGGTGGAGGCTAAATGTTGAGGCCCGTGTGCTGTGCGATGTCAGTGCACGTTAAAGAACCCCAGGTGGTCGAAATTTCCGGAGACCTCCACTACGGCGTCTCTCATAATCAGAGCTGATTTTGGGACGTTAAACCCCACAAATCAATCAATCATCAATCATAAATGTGCAGCATTTGTACCTCAGCATGTTATATCGAACACGCATTTTTTTCTAGGCGTGCTACTTGGATTCGATTCTCGCGGTAGCGTATCGAGAAGTTTCCCTACTCTTGCATTCCTTCCATTCCATCTGAGTTAGTCAGACTACTGGACCATTCCAGCATTTTTTTTTATTGTTACTTCTTGACTCAATCCTTCTATACTCAAGACCAGTTTGGCTGTCTCTAATGCCGCCCGATTCTTTGCCAATCCCCCTCAGTGGGTAAGTGCCATAAAAGAGATCCATCATCATCATTCATAGAGGAAGAAAATCTCGACGATGGAATCTTCTACTGCCGACACGACTCGACAGGTGACGTCCTCTTATCCGTTGCAGAAGCATGGCGTCGGTTGGTGAGTCTTCCATCACATTTTCATCCTTCATCATTGTTGTTCGTCAAGTGCAGGCAGCGTAGAAATGAAGCAAATCGTAACACGTAGACAACAGTTACTAAGGGTCAAGTACTAACGGCAAATCAGGGAGAGCGTGCGACCGCTTCTCGCTTATGTTACTGCTGCTGCGGCACACATGAACTGACGGCATCGACAAGCGTGCCGTCAGTCAGCCGTCGCGAGCTTACAATGCGCCGAATATTAGCGATCCGTTCAAAATTACTGTTGTATTTAGAACACAGAGGAACCATCATGATTGTGGTTCGGTTAAGGAAAGGATGATGATATTTTCTGCAGCCCATGACGGGAGCACGGCTAAGTGTCCATGGGGGTAGGGGTAAGGGACTGAAAGAGATTGAAAGGAGAGAAAGGCCGCAGTGGAGGGCTCCGGAAATTTTGACCACCTGGGGTTCTTTGACCACCTGGGGACAACACACTGTACACGGGCCTGTGGCAATTTCGCCTCCATCAAAAATGCAGCAGCCGTGGCCGGAATCGAACCCGCGTTGTTTTGGGGTGGATCCTATGCATGAACAGCATTCTCCTTGTCTCTCCCCGCGCGCCTATCGTCATCATCTTCGCATACAACATATCCCCGTTGATAAAAAAACTATCGCTTGCGCAGCGCATAGTCGCTGAGCTTCCATTCAGTTTTTACTCGTCCGCTCTTCCGTATTGGTTGGCCGGTCATTTTTTGCTGCAGTGCAGACGACTGTGCCCTTGATTCACTGTTAGCTTGTGCTGCTACTTCTTGCCGTGACGTAGATGGGCAGTCAGCATGCTGTTCACTCGCAGGAAATCCACTACCTTGAAGAAGCTTGTCAGATAATGGTACAGTCCAATCTAGAATACAAGGTCTATTGCTTGTAAGCTTCTCCGCAGCTTCTAGGTGTATCGCTTGAAATTTGGAGGTGTGCCACACTCGACCATCTTCCAAAAGAACTGAGGCTGGCCCGATCGTTCTGAATATTATTCTTCGGTTCAGAAAAATACTAACGTAGTTTCCCGTGAACCGACAATTTTTTTCACGGCGACGTGGTCGCCGACGGCAAAGTGTGTTGTCGCGGCTGCGCGACGGTGGCATGTGTATAGTTTGGAAGGAGCTTGTTTTTGTCGGACACGCTGACGCGGCTGTTTCATCGCCGGTGCTGGATTTGCGTGCAATGAAATATCTGGTAATTTAACGATGCTTAATCGCGTGCGTGGCAGTCGTTCGTGCAGCGAAACGGCGGGTGCAATTAACTACCTTTTGCGTGGGCGTGCAGCTGTAGACGCCCAGATAATCTGTCACAGAGATACGGTTTGACGACTCTGTTGAACCTTAATTTCTACAAACCCGTTTGCTGCGAAACTAAAGAAAACCAATGGCGCGTGCCACGATCCTGAAGGAACTCTTGAAATTCAGCCGAGCTCAACAGTGGCCCATGGTTGGAAGCTATTTCACTTGGGTAGCCTTCACGAGCAAACACATGTAGCAGGAAGTTCTTGACCGTCGCCGTGGAAATTAGTCTTGAAAAAAATACCTCTGGCCATTTGCCTGTGGTAATAAATAAGCGTCGCTGCATAATGACGACTGATGGGAGCTTGCTGAAGTGGGTCAATAATATCAATCGAAATCTTCTCCAAAGGATTCTCAGGAAAAGCTACTGGCTGCATAGGTGTGGCAGTTGGCAGTGCAGATTTGTCACACGACTGGCAAACAACACAATTTTTAAGGTGAGTGAAAAGCTGGTCTGGTTGGTTCATGATTAAATTAAGCGAAAAGCCAGCAAAGCAGGACACGGACATGGACGCACCTTCGCCGGCGAACGACCTGTACGCAGGACCTGTAGCCGCCGTCGCAACCAGGCAGAAAGCACCGTCTCTGCGTTTTCTTCTGCGTTGACGGCATCCTTCAGTACATGGCAAGGAATCACGACTAACCGCTCACACAGAAAGAAATAGTTGCTGCTACATAGACCATGAGAGCGTAACTTCGTACCCACGACACATAACACCCATAACATAAAGACAGAAGTGCACAAGCGACAACACGCGCACGTAACTTACCGACATAGACACGACACGAAGCGGAGCTGACGATGCTGCGGTGCTAGTCACTGGAAAAATTTCCAACGACTTTATGCAGCGCTCCTGAGTGAAGCGCCCAATTTCCCCTAGCGACAAGAATACGCGGATGGGTCCCACTGGAAAACGATTGCCGGCGCCGCGGTTTTTACACATCCCCCTTCTAGCCACCCTAACCACGGTAAAGCAAGTCGCCTACAGTGGATAGCTCTACACATACATGAAAATATGACACTAGCTCAGCTTCCAGGGATTTTCTATCAGACCAAGATGACAAAGCAAAGTCCATGACTTTTTCCAATTTTACTGCCAACTGTAGTCGTTGCTTGTTATTCTGTTATGGTTAGCATCGGAGGAATGGGCAAACAAACTCACCTTCAGCAACCTCACTGGTTTCTCTTTGGAAACGCAGTCGAGATAGCACGTCAGCCACTCCTTATCGCTTCCCTTGCGGTACTCTACGGTGTAGTTGTAAAAAAGCAGTCGCGCTGACCACGTGAAATGCGCAGTGACCGATGTCCAACACCCTCGGTTGACCTCAATGTGACAAGAGCACTGTGGGCAGTTCACAACACAAAGGGGGGCAGGGGGGGACCCAATGACACACGTGCCAGCGTTCACAGGCACAAACGCATGCTAAGCCTTCACGTTCGCCTGCAGACTATTTCCTTGTGGGTTTAAGGTACGGGAGGAAACGGCTACCGTCTGTAGAATTCCCTTGTTATCCTGTTGCAGCACAGCTCCCACTCCATACCCGAAAGCACTGATCGCGACCATGACGGGTATATGAGCACTGCATCAGGAGCGTGTTTAGAGCTGAAATTTTACGCCTCCGTGTTCATTAGTAGTAACTTAATTGGAGGTATGTGTGCTCGTCGTGCGAAAAGTCATTTTTTTCTGAACATATGTGCTAATTAGGGATTGTGCGAAGGCATAATTCAGCGGCACGTTACAAAGTCAGCTAGGTTTTCTTTATATTCCGACTCACGACTTGATGCCATAAGCCTTGTGTGAAATGCGAAATTCCGTGAAACTGTGATATACGTGCGAAGATTCCTCGCATTGGCATGGCCTAGTTCAACCGTTTGGTGTACTCTTGAACATACCTTTTAGTGACGACTAATAAGAGCCACGTGTTGCAGAAATACGTGCAGCAAGGAGTCGAAGTTTGCCAGCGCTTTCTTTATGGTAATGGCACTTGCCGTCATGAAAATATCGCTTCTCTGACTTGTACTTACATCATTTCATTCCAGGTGCACAGTACTTGCGATCAGCATATGCCTCATCGGTTTGGTGTTCGGCACCACCATGTTCATGATGCAACTGAAGAGCCCCGTGTCTCCTGCTGCTCTGAGCGCGCATGAATGCTTGGTCGTACGGACCTCCGCAGGAAAAGTCCGGGGCACACTCGTCCAGTACACTGTCAAAGGTACCGTCTACAGCACCGTCGCCTTCTACGGCATTCCTTTTGCTGAACCTCCCATAGGACGCAACAGGTTCATGGAAACCAAGTGCGTCAAGCCGTGGAACGGAACTTTCAACGCCACGTACAAGAGGCCACCATGTAGGCAACTGAACAGGAATATGCCAAAGAATTACACCATTGATGCCTCCAACACGACGGAGGACTGCTTGCATATCAACGTGTGGGTGCCGGGTACCTGCGCTGATCTCGGAAAGCCGCGCGCCGTAGTGTTCTGGCTCTACGGGGGCGCCTTCGTGGGTGGTGGAAACAGCTACGATTTCTATGATGGCCGTTTCCTCTCTGGCCTGGGTGACTTGGTGGTGGCTGCACCCAACTACCGCGTCTCACTCTTCGGCTTCCTCAACTCGGGCACGGGGCGTGACGTACGCGGCAACATGGGTTTTCACGACCAGGTGCTTGCGCTGCGATGGGTGCGCGACAATATTGGTCACTTTGGCGGAGACCGCGACAACGTCGTGGTTGCCGGCCAAAGCGCGGGCGCCATATCGCTCTCGCTACTCATGGCCAGTCCTCTGGGGTCGCCGTCTACCTTCCGCAGGGTGTACCTTATGAGCGGCACCATGAACACGCCACTGGTTCCAAATAGTGGCGACAGCGCACGGGCCACTTTCGAAGCGATTTCAAACGCCACTCAGTGCCTGTCGACTGACGCGACTGCCATTCTGCGCTGTCTTCAAAAGCGAGATGCCTCTGAGCTCCTGGAAGCTTCGAAGGGTATGCAAATGCGCTTCATGCCAAGCCGAGAGCCTCCCTTGCTTCCTACGGGAGCCACGAAAATTCAGAAGCACGACACAAGCCGTCTAGAGGTTATATTGAGTAGTACTCTCAATGAGGGCATGTCCTTCTTCCAGAACCTACTTCCACAGCTTCAGGGCACCAAGCAGAAGGACCCAAAGGAAACCATCAAGTTGGCGCTAGCGGAGAGCTTCGGCGACATAAGCGACTCGCTTCTTGACCTCATGATCGAAATCCTGAGAGAGCTTTACGATATCGACGACCCGGACTATAAGGGTTGGGTTGACCTGATCGGCGACGTCTTCTTCCGTTGTCCAACGAAGAGTTTCGCAATAGAGCTTGCGGAAAGCGGAGCGAAAGCCTATTACCAAATATACGAGCCAAAGCCTTCCTTCACGGTGTTCGACGGCGACAGCGCAACCCACGGCGAAGATGCACTGATGTTGTTCGGCACGGCAACCTTTCTCTATCCTCATCTTGCCACAGATCGAGAACGAGAAACGACTATTCGCATGATTCGCACCCTTGCCAATTTTGCAACCAACGGGTAAGTTCCTTTTTTTTTTCAATCGTCAATCAATCAATCATTTTTTATTTCAAGTTCTCTTATTACATAAAAATACACAACACTGGTTAGACCCATAGCCACTGGCTAGTAGGGGATCTAAATAAATATGCATTTAAAGGAACAGATTGTGTTAATAATGCAGATATTTTATCAGTACACTTCAATCATAACAAGAAAAAATGGAGCAAAATATAAAAAGGAAACATATTTGCGATAGGTCAATTGCAGTATAGTGCAACATGTTGCATGCATGCAACGGATTGTATGTATGCTACACATGAAGTATGAATACAGAGAAGTACATAAACCATGTGAAGTGTGATTCTGTTTGACATATGATCAATATATAACCAAGCAGAGATTACAACAAGGTGTGTGCTAGTGTTCCTGTTCATTTTTCTGAAGAAAGTATTTTTTAAGCGCAGAGGAAAAAATTTTGCTTTCTTTTATTTGACACGGTATATCATTCCAGATCTTAACTCCAACAAATTGTAATAATCGTTTTCCATAAACATTGTTAGTAGGCGGAAGATTGAATTTATGTAATGTGGCACGTCTGGTAAGGCGGGAAGAGGATGAAAATACTGATATATGAAAGGGCAGGTTATAAGAAATGACTTTATGGACAGTAAGTGCAATTTTTTGCTGTCGTAAGTTATCGAATGGTATGATTTCCATATTATGAAACAATGGCGCGCAATGTACGTGGGATACCACATACACCAGAAAACACAGAGATATGGTATACCTGTCGAAGAAATAAGATTCATGCAAGGGCTCGGGAATGTCAGTGGCGCCAAATGGTTCGTTTGTAAAGGGCACATTTAATTTGGCAATAGCCTTGGATTATTAACCGATTAGGCGAAATGTTGAGGCCCGTGTGCTTTGCGATGTCAGTGCACGTTAAAGAACCCCAGGTGGTCGAAGCTTCCGGAGCCCTCCACTACAGCGTCTCTCATAATCACAACTCTTTTGGGACGTTAAACTCCAGAAATCATTATTAAGCTATTACTATAGCAAACGTTATGGCGACATATCTATACCACCAGAGTTTGATTAAACGGTGCCAGCAGGAGAACGCGTCGGAGACACGCGGGGCGGCGATGGCATATCTTTGCAGATGCATATCTTTACAGAAATAATGAGTGGCCATAAATACGAGGTGTCACTTGATGCTACGTACAATTAACTATCTTGCAATTCTAGAGGCGAATTGCAAGAAAAAATATGCACAGCTAGGTGGTGCAAAGGCTGATGAAACAGCGGAGTTGTGGGTTTCCGTCAGTTTAACTTGCTTTCTCTTAGCTTATCTTGGCTTTCTGTTAGCTCAAGTCCGCCTTGTCTTTCCGTTTACCACATTTCACTTAGCTTTAATTTCATTAGTCGAACCACCACACGAACACGCAGCATTTCTCCGCCAGCGTCGTGTCACCTTTTCTTCAGAACTCTGCTTCTCCTCGCCATAATCGTAGCAGTGCTCCGCACCGACAATGCGCGCCATTTACACCGCTCAGCATACTTCGTTACGGAATGAGATTCCATGGCTCCCTCAATCTTCTTCCTTTGCGAATCTACTTTCCGATCTACGTGTTACGTTGTAGTCTTCGATAGTCAACACTTTCCTCCTAGAAAATTATTGTTTTTTGTTTGTTTACATCTTCCCTTCTCTCTGTCAGTCCTTCTTTTAATTGCTTCTTCTTCTCGTTATCTCGCTCTAACTTTTTTCGGCCATAGCGAGTTGTGCTACAATAGTCGGTACAATGCAATCATATAGCTCCCATAAATGCATGTTGCGCAAACGTGACTGTATCGCATAGTGGTACGACGCTTGCCCTTGGACCGTGGCTGCCCGGTTTCGAATATCGCCTCGCTAACGAAACTTATTTTGTATTCATTACTTTTTCACTCTGCCTGTCTCTTTTACAGCTTGAGCTGTTATGAGATCACAACGGCCGTTTTTGGCGCCGTAGTTGTGCGCCGCCGCCGCTGGCGTCCGTAACCACTATCGTGAAAGTTTCAGAATAACCAGGACTGAGGAGCATTCGAACCCACGTCCCTCTGCGTGGCAGTCGAGCATTCTACCACTGAGCTGCGCCCGTGGTTGAAAAATCATCGCTAAGAGACCTAAACAGGTATAAAACCCTGCTGACGCATGGCATTAACAAATGTAATGTGGCAAAACAGTCATACGCGACTACGGGTCGCGGAAAGTGGATTGCCTAACGAGTGCGAGGAATCATTTTGAAAGGACACAGCGGTTCATGCTTTGCAGCTCTGCACCCATTACAGAGGCATCATCAACATAATCATTATGAAACGATCTTCTTCAACTTTTCCGTCATCATTAACAGGAAGTGCTGCCTCGTGAAGCAGTTTTGTCGTATGGTGCCATGCGTCACGCGACAGGCGACGTGTGCAGCCCCGACAGCTACCTGACTTGGCTCTTCCATATACCTGATGGCCCGATCGCTTGGCCAGATCCCCAAGCGTTTACAATGGCCTCTAAGAAGGTCGCTCCTCCAGCTTACGCTGTCACTGTCCTGCGATTCCGCGCAGTCCTGGTGTTTTTTTTTTTCTTTCTCAATGTGCACGTCCTGTCATTTCGCGCCCTCTACGCTTTGCCCTCACCCACTTCACCAATTTTGCGGACGCTCGGTACGGCTGGAACGAAAGCTTCAACAGCTCCGCTGTTATATGCGTGAGGATGAATTGGGGAAAGCGCGTAAAGTGATGAAAGGGACGTCACAGTTATAGTGGGCACAGGTTTTCCTCTGCATAGGAGAATTAGCAAGCCTAACATAATTTCTCTACCCTTAACAATTTAGTCGACCGCACATCGTAACGGTCATTGAAAATGGGGCACAAGACCGACTTAGCACACACACTGCTGGCCAATCATGTGGTTGTGAGCAAGGAATGAATGTTGTGAGCAAGGAACGAAAGAAAGAATTTATTCAAGAAAGACGGGAGAAGGGTACGTAGACGGGAAAACCACCACAACCGCGCTTTCGTTCAGCCCACCCACTACAACCTTGGCCTAGGCCCATTGCTACATGACAGTGACGGCGCTGTAAGTGAAGGAAAAGAGCCTGAGAGGAAAATGAAAACGAGAAATTAGAGGGTGACCTATGAAGGAAGATGTAGCAAGAGGGAAAGGAAGTTATAGGGAAGATAGTCGAACGAGCGAAAGTGATGATTACCTCCATGTAGACGAAGTATACCTGCATCGCAGGTAAAATGATGCTTTAATAATGCTTGCTTTGCCTCTGCGTGGCTTATGTAGCACAGGAAAAGTTAGGTGTGGCTTTCCTAAAAAATCACTTCTGCTTGGCTTAGCTTTGCTAAATCAACAGAGCTACCTTTACCACAGACGTATGCAAAAGCGAAACAGTGTCCGATTTCTTGCACTTCTTCTTGTATGGAAACAAAATCATACAGTTGCCTTTTAAGCACGGTGTAACACACAGATTTCTCAGCGGGAGCTTGCTCTGAAACTTGCAAGGGCATATGTTCTCTTCTTTATATTTTTCTTAGCAATAACATCCTAATATTAATCAGACACTCATTACATTGCTATTCACAATTTTTTTTCAACATATCCTCGACAAAATCTCGAGGTTCTCTTTGAGGCCGTGCGCGTGAAAATATAATTAAACGACTTGTTTTGCTTGGTTCATTCTCTTCGTCAATAAAAGGGCGCTCTATTATTTTTTGTACCCTTTCTTCAAAACCAAGAGCCAGTGTTTGGATGCTGTGGAACCAGTGCTGTGGAAAACACACTGAACGATTCCGACGCATACATGGGAACGTGGAAGATTGCATTTTGGCAGTCATACTAATATCAAAACAATCCAAAAGTTATATCCAGTAATGGCATACGTATAACACCTTTTCAACGTAAAAAGGATGCTTCGTAGCGCCACCAGTGTAGATTTCACGTGAACTCTATTTGAACCTATATGACACAGTTCTGAACATCTGATGGGCACCCATGCAATCCTGGTGGTTTCTAGGGCATTTACATTTCAACTCGAGCACTTTATTTACGCAAGTCATCGGCAGCGAATACGTGGATTGAAATTTCTGGGTTGCGCTGCTCACGCAGGTCTGTGCCGAGACTGGTAGACGGAAGCTCCTGGCCGACGGTCCAGGAAGGCTCCTACAAGGAGGTAGTGCAGCTTACGCACGACGGCTACAACCACAGCAGCCCAGACCGTGACTGCTTTCTAGCTGACACCATCCTCAGTGCTATAGGCATATCGCCCACGAGGACTTCACGTCGGGTCACGAGAGATTCTAGTGTCCAGCAGAAGACCTTGCGAGTGGTGGAGGAATTAATTCGGTTGTACATGCGAAACAGTTTTACTTGAATATAACTTCGCATTTGTATAAATAAAAATTCTTTGTATTTTTAAACATTGTAATGCGGCGCTTCACTTCTTGGGGTGACGAGTATTGTAGATAAGGAGCAAGGAATTTTCGAACGAAACAACCACCACATATTGTCACATGTAATTATGAGCGCACCAACAGAAGTGTTCAGAACCAATAGGGAATATTCATAATGGATTGTGCTCCTGTAACACTGGGCACGTCGGCCTTGTTTTTCGGGGTGCAGTCGCTTAATTGCTTCCTAAAGCTAGCATTATAGGAGAGGCTGAAAGGCAATCGTTGACGGTGCTTTCGGGCCAAGAAAAAAGGAAAAAGTGTGGTTTCTGCCTCTGTCATAGCAATCGGTATAACACAAAAGCGAAACCTGTCTTCGCGAAGATGTGGAATGCATAAGCGGCAATCTGGCGCATCGGGCGCTGCGAAATGGGTTCGGTACTCTGGACATGTGAACCCGTTGCACGCAGGCACCAGCGGCACGTCGTCAGTAAACAGTTATCCTAGCCAGTTGTACACAAGGGAAAGTTCTCGAACAACTCGCATTTCTCGCAGTCCTACGTGCATTTGAGGGTTATCGTGGACCTTTACAAAATTTTAGAGCGAAGCCTATTTTCATAAATTACTCTATGTTGAAAGCAAACCAAGTGTACTACTACAAGTTGATGCAACACATGAAACAAAACAGAACACATTATGTGATGAATGTACCCACAAATCCGCGCTACAGCTTTCGACAACATCATCCGATAACCCCAAAAATAAGAACGAATTACGGGAAACAGTTACAGAGCTACCAAGCGCCTTCACTACTTAAGAGACTACGCGAATTTGACGACGAGGTCATGGAAGGTACGAATGATTCGTTTAAAACATTTCTAATTTAACACAATATTGAGTTTGTTTGACGAAAGTGCAACAGTAAGGCCCCATTGTGCACGAAAGTGAGGCCCCAACAGTAAGGCCCCATTGTGCACTTTCGTGCACAATGGGGCCTTACTGTTGGCGGTCAACATACAGTATAGTAGCAGAGCCATGCTCTTTGGATGGCAAATACTGGCCAATTTATCCATTACCACAGCAATGTTGGTTTGATAATGGAAGTAGGCTGTATATGTCCTGCAATCTATCTCGCCCTATGTCGGACAGTCAATGCTAGGCACTGGAAGACGTTGTCCATTGATAAACATTGTCGCACCAATGTTGTTATCATTGGCGACTACACATGATAAGTTGGCAACAATGAATTTTCCCGTTTTACCATCATTAAGGGGATTTCGGCCCAGTCGATTTCACCCGATTTCCGATGTTGGACATCCAATGCAAGGCGCCAGACAATATTTTCCATTGATAAATATTGTCGCACCAATGTTGCTAACAATGAATTCTCCAGTTTTACCACTGTTATGGGAACATCAGCTCAAATTATAAGCCTCTTTATACGGGATAAGAAAAATCCATTTTATCATCCATTGCAGCATATAAATCACATTTTGAATAGGTACGGCATCAGTTTTTATGGTGTTGTCGAAAGCTGAATTTGTATTTTTAGGAACTGCCATGCATACCAACTTCCCACGTGGGCAAGTATAAAGTTCCATAACTGAACAAAACCAAAAAGGGACGTTAAAATCTTCCTCTGCAATGTATGCCAAAGGATGTATTTGTGAAATATTAATTCTCCAGTATGTCGATTAATTCGGCGTGTCTCACAACGAAAGTTTTACAGACATTTTAGGGCACTGAATAGGGCCCGGGCCTCTGGCACTTTCGCCCTCGCCTGCGTTGAAAATGCGACTGCCCCTGCCAGAATCGAACCCGCGCGCTGCATGGGTCGCAGCCGGTTGCAGCGGAGCACCATATGCACTATACCAACGCGGCGCACTCTTGGTTGTGAAACATCAACGGCCGCGCAGGCGCCGCTCCGAGCACGATGCTACAGCCCTGCAGTGTTAGAAATAACCATATAGCCTTAAAGAAAAAGAAGACACCGCTGGTAGAAAAACTCCGACGGCCCGCGCCGGTAGGTGTTTCTCGGCCAGCCAATCCAAGAAGCAACGCCCCAAAAAGCAAAGACCTTTTGAAAATGGCATCGTACGGATACCTTCGGGGAGTCTGCTACTTTTCAGGAAACTTTTCGTCCGTAGAAGCTATGGGACTTGAAACATATACGACGCGCACCGAATTATCGAGTTGCAAGCATTTAAGTGCGGTCTGATGTGCCTGTTTTGAAGGTACCTTGAATGATACCTTCCCCCGATTTCTTCAGCAGTCGCTAGCAAAAGCTGAGCCTCTTTTAGCAAGTGTAAGTTTTCCGCCTATGGATCCTATCTTTTTTGACTGGGTCGGCGCATCTTATTCACATCTTATTAGTTTTCTCGAGACCAAGTCTTTAACAATGCGCAGCATGGCTTTCAAAAATTATTCTTTGATACGCAACAGCTTTCTTTTAGGAATAACTTGTTTAATAATCCGGACCAGAAATTCAACAGGAACTGCGTATTTCTAGATTCGTCGCGAGGTTTCGATTCTGTTTCTCATGATTTACTGATTTTCAAACTTTCGTTTCTTAATACTGACCCGAAGGTGTTTGCATGGCTAAAGGATTTCCTTTCTGATAGGACCCCGTATGTCACCGCTAACAAATTTACATCCAGACGACGTTCCGTAACATCCGGTGTGAATGAATGAAACCACGTTTATTCCACATTGTAATGCGCCGAAGGCGCTGCGGTGGAAAGGGAGAGGATAGTATGAGAAGGAAGGGGTAGAGCTGCCTCCGCTTTATTAACGGACGTTCTGGAGGCAGCTAAGTGGGGGCCGCTTGAATCTTGTGGCTGTCGCGGAGCCGATCGCCGACCGGTGGTGCCGCCGGGTCCCGGAGGAACATGAGGAGTGCTCGCCAGAACTCGATGGCTCGATCCGGAGGCGTGGGATCCGGACAGGTCCATGTCCGGAGAGAAGAAGGCCAGGGTCCCCGGTTTATGGTGGCCAGGGAACGATGCCTAGCTGGGAGGGGGCACTCCCAACACAGGTGGTTGAGATCAGCACGGCAGTTATGGTACTCGGTCCCCTGCTCTTTCTCATTTACATTAATGACCTTCCCGACTGTATCTCTAATTCAACCATTAGGCTGTTCGCGGACGATTGTGTCATCTATCGCAAGACAACTGACCTTAGTGGTTCCCGTAAGCTAAAGGACGACCTGGATAGTGTATTGAACTGGTGCATCAAATGGCGAATGGCGCTTAACACAACTAAATGCAAAGGTATGTGCGTCTCCTTTAGCTCTACCCCAACCCCCACCCCTGATATATTCCCATACTCTATTAATGGCGCTGCCCTGTCGGTTGTTAACTCATATGAGTATCTTGGCCGGTATATCACTAACAACCTTTCATGGAACACGCATGTTGAATATGTCACTAACAATGCTAACCGAACCTTAGGCTATTTGAGACGAAACTGCATCAGCACCCGTCTGACTAAAGCTTACCCTATAAAAATCTCTCGTGCGCCCGAAATTAAAATATGCTTGTGCCATATGGGACCCTGCTCATACCAACCTCGTCATTTCCCTTGAAAGCATCCAGAACCGCGCCGGCCATTTTATTTTCTGAAATTATTCACGTCATTCTAGCGTCACATCCATGAAAACAACACTCGATCTGCCTGAGCTCTCATTACGTTTCAATTATTCTCGTCTCTGTCTTTTTCATAGAATATACTGCCTAAGCCCTTCGCTTAAAGAAAACCTTTTCACGACACCCAGCTATACATCATCTCGTATCGACCAACAACACAAAATCGAAGTGCCATCTTGTCGAACTAATTTGTACCATTCTTCCTTTTTGCCAAGAACCGCCAATGAATAGAACCGCCTTCCCGCCTCCACAGTCTCCATTTGTGACACCACTAATTTCAAGATTGCCGTTCAGAGTGCCTTATAGTTTAATTTTTCCGCTGCTGTTCTGTACTGCAAATATTGTGCATTTTCACCACTCTTTTCTGTTGTGCCTGCTAGGCCTTGAAACTATGTATAATAAATAAATAAATTTTACTTCAGAGAGAATTTCCACGTTCCACTCTAACAGTAAGGGTGAAAGCGGGAAAAAGAGAAACACCTGTAATTTTATTTTGTAGTTATTGCTTTATTTCGGTTACATGCAATATTTGAAGAAAGAGGTAAGTGCAGCTTCACGGAGGAACAGCAGCTGGCAGATGCGAAAGCTTGGAGGGAGGTGGGGGGGGGGGGGGGCAGAAGCTTGCAGTGCACTTTTTCTCTTTTTAAATGCGAAGCATTTCTTGAAGAATTTGAGTTACTTTGACCATATCTATCTATCTATCTATCTATCTATCTATCTATCTATCTATCTATCTATCTACCTAGGTACTCTCCTGGCCGTTTCATTCAGCTGGCAGACACCAAAACTTGGGTGCTAGGGTATAATAGTTTGACGTACATGAATGATTCGTCTTTACATATGAATGACACAACATACCCATCACGCACGTCACGATAACGATACTGCAACCACATGTGGTTCATACCTGTAGTGCTCGGCCCATGGTATGCGGGCATGCGCCTCAGTTTGTTTCAGTTTTATATAGGTTACGTCCCTCGGGGACCAACTGAAATTGTCATTTCACATATCATTGAAACACACTCAAAAACAAGAAAGGCATACCGTTTCTCGTAAGCAGCTTGCTTTTGGAATGTACAGAGAAGCGCACGCACGCACGCATGCACACACACACCACACACACACACACGAACTCACTGTGATTTCTAAAGGCAACCTTTACCAAGCGGTATGGTAGTAGGAATCATACAGCGGCCCACAAGGTGCCAAGCAAGCACGGTACCGCTAGGCTACGGCAAATGTACGCACGCGGCAAACGTAATAAACCACTTGTATCACCACTTGTAATGATGGTGCTTCTGTAAAGTTAATAGCACTTCAAGTATGTGTTAAGTGCTACCATAGCAACATAATAAACAATACTTGTATTTTACTATCACTCGACATGCTTTTAGCTTTGCTTGATTTCATAGGAATACTTATGAAGATGCTTATGATATCCACATCAGCTCATCGTAGCATGCGCTTGTCTTCAACGAAACAGACATCTGTGCCATGCACTAACCTAACTGCCAACGTTATGTCGTACCATGGTTACATCAGTCGCCACGGTGCTGTTGACATTCCTGGCTAGACCACACTAAGCACACACCCACTCATGCGCCTTGCACAGACGTTCATTTCATTCATAACATTTGGCTGTGTGCCAAATAATACACCATAGGAAATTTTCTCACCAGCAGCTTTGCATGACACTGACTCCCACAATGCATGGGGTCTGCAGGATTTTGTTTCCCCTTATGTGAACTGCATCTTTCTGGAAGACACACCAACGAAAATTTTGGGGACAAGATTTCTGGCTTATACACAGGAAATTATGGTAGTCACAACAGTATGGCAATGCTTCTTTCTTTTTTTTTTGTTCTTTAGTGCTGTGATATGGTGTTATAAGTGCTGTATAGAAACGCTAACATACCGCACTGTTAGTTATATTGCTAGTGAGGGCGTTTATTAAGCACGTCTTCATCATCTGTATTTTACCATCATCACCATGCGTTCTGCGTGACTTCATCTCTGGTGCGTGATCATCATCATTGCGTTTGTGCCCATCGCGTTGGCATCATCGGGCGAACCTGCCGAGCTACTGAGAATAAACATCGTCCAAACCGAGGCCTCATACGTGGCGGAGGTGAATCTATAGGATCCCCTGTCCTCTACCCGCAAAGTCTTCTCGCTGGAGCTTCGTTCCGGTCGCCGCTTGCACCCGCTGTCAGCCACCACGTCGCAGCAGCAGCAGCCCGACGCCTTTTCGGCTGCCGCCCCGACATCGCAAGCCTGTCCCTCCTTGATTATCAACAGCCACCACCGCGACCACCATCTCTTCGCTGGTACGCGAGGCGACGATGTAGAAGACTCGCTCGACGATTACGAGAGAGTAAGTTCCGCAAATCAGTCGGATAATCCTCTCAAGCTCGGCCATGTCTCCTTCTACCTCACCGGTGTGGCGAAGACGTGCTTAATAAACGCCCACACTAGTTGTATTTTCTTGTTATTCATACTCACTTGAACGTAATCCTGCTCCTGGAAGTTTTTTTTTTCGGTAATTTCATTGTAAACCCCTTCCCTTTCACTGGTCAACACAAGGACAACGAGAACGGGTGGACATGCTCATTCGTAAGGCCATCAAGGTCGCTTTGGCGGTTCCGCACTATACTTCTACGCAGCGCCTCTTGTTGCTAGGAGTGCACAACACCCTCAGTGAAGTGCTTGAGGCACAGTGGATTAGTCGGCGCCAATGCCTTCTTCAGACTCCAACAGGTAGACAGCTTCTCGCTCGCCTGGGTCACCCAGTTCCCCCTGCACCTCAAGAAATGCGGAATACTTCCGTGCCAGCCCAGGTAGCTCGAGTCCTTCGCGTGCATCCCCTACCGCGCAACATGCACCCTGAGCGCAACACCGGTAGTCGGCGGGCACGGGTGAGATACGGCGTCCCCTAGGTCTGCCGGGCACTTGCCCTCCGGGCCCGGGCTATCGCAGAGGTTGTCGTAGGAGACCCGGAATAAGGACCCTCCCAATATTCAGTTTATTTTTCTTCTTCAATAAAAATGATTTCATCATCATCCTCGCAGCCCCCTTACTCAATGCCCTTGGGCATGTAAGGTACTATTCAGTAAGTAAATAAATAAATACATAAACAAAAAGAAGAGGCACTCCAGGGGCCTGAACCGTACCACTTCTGTCGTCTCTTCCGCTTTTACGTACTTTAACAAATTGAGCATGGCATCACTGATTGCAAATAAGCCCTGCCTGAAGCACCTTCATCACATTTAACTGCCACTGCAGCAACGGCATGGAGAGGTTTTAGCCGTCCCAACAGGTAGAAATGGTGCCATGTCTTCTCCAGGACACCCTGCCTGACAAACACACACAAAGCCGCACGTGACGGCAAGTTTGCAATATCATGTTTAACTCACTGAAAGCACAAGGCGTATGAAATACAAGATGCATGGATAGGCACGACACAGACATAGCATTGTGTTGAGCCCTTCTGCCTAGTGTTTCTTTCGTCATTTTATAAGATTTTTGCTGTTTGTTCCCAACATGACCAATTTTAGAAATTGTATTCCACACCTTTGATATGCAGTGGCTCACATGTATGTCTGGTTATATGGTGCGTTTCCTCGGCTACGCTATATTGAAACTAAGGTACACGTGGAGAACATGTACTTCATGGTGCTAAGAACACCAGTAATACACCTCTCAAGATTTTAGGACACAGGTACACGTGGAGAACATGTACTTCATGGTGCTGAGAACACCAGTAATACACCTCTCAGGATTTTTGAACACACATAGCGAACGTAGCATGGCACCTAAACAGTTGGAACAACCTGTTTCATTTAGATTTTTTCCAATACTACTGTATCCGTAGATCATACATGCTTGCCCTTTGGGCAGTCCCACCACGGTGGTCTAGTACTAATGGTACTCGGCTGCAGATCCGAAGGCTGCGGGATCAAATCTCGGCAGTGGAGGCTGCGTTCCGATGGAGGTGAAATGTTGAGGCCTGTGTGCTGTGCTAAGTCGGAGCACATTCCGGAAACCCAGGTGGTCCGAATTTCCGGAGCCCTCCACTACGGCGTCCCTCATTATGATAGCATGGTTTTGGGACGCAAAATGCCATGCATGCATGAATGAATGAATGCCCTTTGGGGGGCCTTTAGAGTAGGTCCTCAGCTAAGTTTAAAAGAATGACTACTGGAAATGAAGTTGCCATTAAGCAGTTGCCCTGGTACCTTTTTTTACTGGCTTAGAACAAGGAGTGTCAAAAAGGCAGAGTGGTTTCCTACAAATTTCGTTGGTAAACTTAGCTACCACACATGGCGAGTAATGCAAGTTGGTTGAAGTTGACAATAGCCAACAGCACAAACAATGAGCACGAAGCAATACGACAGGCATGGCGGTGCATTGCGGATGGGACCTTTATTCACGAAAGAAATATATCCACAGCAAAGCTACACACACACACACGTTTAAGGAAGACAACAAATGTTTGAAAGACTTTTTACTGATGTTTTGGCAGGTCGGCCTGCCTTCGTCGGATCTGCTGTAATATATGTTTGAGGAAGATCGTGACAAATGTTCGAAACACACCTTTTTACTAACGTTACGGCAGGTGGGCCTACCTTTGTCAGAGTAAGACAGAGCCAGGCCCACCTGCCATACCATTAGTAAGAAATTGTGTTTCGAACATTTGTCACCATCCTCCTCAAACGTATATTACACCAGATGCATTGAATTTCATTCTCGTGTATGTATGTATGTATGTATGTATGTATGTATGTATGTATGTATGTATGTATACTGACAACGCATTGTCTGCAAAGCGTGTCACGTGCACAGTGTGCCTTTTTGTATATATTCATTCCATCCCAAGGTATAATTCTGCATATCACTT
Organism: Hyalomma asiaticum; assembly: GCA_013339685.2. Classification (NCBI taxonomy): domain Eukaryota; kingdom Metazoa; phylum Arthropoda; class Arachnida; order Ixodida; family Ixodidae; genus Hyalomma; species Hyalomma asiaticum. Next base: position 103,442,716 of record CM023484.1, on the reverse strand, counting down.
CAGCACAGTGTTTGTTGGCTTGCTTTGTCCTTGTCCTCTGCATGGCCACCCGTCATGGTGACTATGTGTTAAAATCACGGATAAAAAATTTAGACGTCCAAGGAAACTCAAAGAAAATAGAGGAATGAAGGAGAAAGCATAGGAGGAATGGGAGACCCTTCTTGTGTCACAGGAACCAGACACAATGTTATGCTGCATGAAATGCGGTGCCAGTGCGTGGTCCGGACACTTACATGTAACGCAAGATCCGTGTGGTGGCCCAAGGCGCTTCTAGGGTGCCAACTCACTCACACAATAAAGCTTTTCTTCCTCCTTCAAAGAAAGGAGGCAATGAGGAGCCCTTGAGGTGGTGATTATGAAGCAGGGGCCTGATGCAGTTGTTAGCGTGCAGTTTCTGACAAATGAAACAAATGCTTCTGTTGAGCGGCTTCGTTGGCTGGGCATAAAAGCAAAAGGGCGCACACAGGGCAATATTTTAGGTTAAATAAGCTTTAGCTGTAAGTTTACCATCTTTCTTTCCTTACTGTGATCCACACTGAAAGTTAATCTTTTATGCACACTTAAAAAAATTGTAGTGACTGAGTTTTTTAACACATGTGAAGAAGGCACACCCTAACGGTTTTTTTACATAACACGTGCAATTTAGTGCCTTTATTGTACACCACTGTGGCTGTCTCCTGCACATTGTAGGTTACGTTAACCTTTCAATATGTAATTAGCCCAGACTCCTGCTTCACTGTGAACATTAGCCGCAGTTGTGGGATAATGGACACACTTTTGATGTTCGGCAACGTGAAGGTCATGTACTTCAAAATGTCAGGTAAGATAACTTAAAGGTCTCACAATGTTTAATACAACTTAAGAGCTTATCACTCATGCCAATGCAACAGACAAATAGAAAAATGAATCTGTCATAGCAAAGCAACAAGCCAAACAGCATACATAACAAGAGACGACATAAATTATGTGTAACAGATATCAATACTGTGCCCAGTAGCACAGCATGAATACTTACAAATCTCAAATGCTCTGAGAGCTTGCTCAACCACTTGTGGCCTAAAACAGAACACCAGATGACACCAGTGCCAATATTTTGTCTCCATTTCAATGGAGACAAAATGTTGAGGCCCATGTACTGTGCAATGTCAGTGCGCATTAAAGAACCCCAGGTGGTCGAAATTTCTGGAGCCCTCCACTATAGCATGTATCATAATCATAAATTAGCTTTGGGATGTGAAACCCCATAAATCAATCAATTCTTTTAGCAATGAAGCCTGCTTTTATGATAAGTTCATCAGCATGCATGTCTTCTCGTTTAGAACACCTGTCAGCACGTAATATCCCTATTCGCTTTCACAAGCCACGGCGCAGTATGATTCGTGGGTTGGGATGTACCGCCCAAGCACCTGGTAAAGCAGAGGTATGCCATGAAGTTCGCTCATAATTAACACAGACACAGTGCCCAACTACTGAAAGCCATAGGTTCCTCATACGAACTGCACACTGAGAACACCCCTGGCAGCATGAGTGTGGTGCTGTAGACCAACTCGGCAGCACTGCAGGCAGTGTCTGCTTTCAAGCATACCATACAGCCAAAGGATGGCACCTCCACACAATTGTGTTGTTCTAATACTGCGAGCGCTGCACAAGGTTGGCAGGAAAAGCACTCCAATTTGAAATTGCTCATGGGGTGGCATGCTGCTGCGTGTATGTAAAATGCACAGATGAGCCGCATGGCGTCAGTGAAGAGGGCAGAATGAGTGGCCAAATTTTAATGGGGATGAAATGTAACAATATCTCTATACATTGATTTAGATGCACATTAATGAACTCAAGCGGGTCAAAGTTAATCTGGAGCTCCCACTACAGCATACCTCATGTACGCTATAGCTTTGGCTGCAGAACCCCAGAAATTGTTATACTGTCACATCAGAAATAGTAACAGCTGTTTCACTGCAGGTGAAGCAACGGAAAGTTTATGCAGTTTTGCTTGTACGTGAGCTTCACACACTGCACACCACCCTGAACATTATCAAGTGGCCAAGTCTACTTTGTCGCTCACAGCATCGCATTTCCATATGTGTAGGCAGGACGATTTTAGTGGATCCTTGAAGAAGTCCCTCTCGTTTCCTAAAAGTCTCCCTTTAAAAGAGGCTTCCAACCTTTCCAGGACAACCACCGGGCTGTCTTCAAGCAGGAAGCAGTCTCCTGGCTTTACTAGCTGCATACGGTTGATAGGAACTTGTGGAATCTGGCCAATTTCTGACATCCTCCTCCTCAACTGCGCGATTGGCTTGTGGGAAGACCGGAGCTTCTTCTTGACCTTCCCAAGGTAGCTCTCGAATGGAAACGCACTGAAGCCATCCAAGGGGCCATGGTCCAGGCACTGGTCAGCAAGGTGGATCAGTGTGTGCACATTATAAATGAGGTGCTTCCCCCCTTACAACTTCCCAAACTCTTGCACGAAGTATCGGAGGAGGTCCCAAGCAAATTGAGTGTACAAACAGCAGTGCTCAGGGGACACCAATATTCTTATAGCCACATAGAGAAGAATAATGTGTCTGTACTGCGCGTATGTTAGAACTGACTTCAGGACCAGTGATGTTCCATCCTGCGCCGAATAACTCCCTTCCTGAGGCATGAAAATTCCCAATTCTGGGCACTTTTCCCCGCATGCATCGCTAAAAATCCCCGCATATTTCCCTGCAGAAATAGGTATGGATATATGCGTGTTTGACCTGTTTCGGGCTCTTGCTATTGTTCTCTTTTTATTCGAGCTGACTTCAAGGCGTATGCGATGCCGAAGAAATGCCATACATACTCGTTTGTCTACACGCGGCCGCTGTATAAAATGAAAAATTCCTTATTTTTATTAATCGCTTTTCTTCTTGAGAGCTCTCGGCTTGTCGCACACACAGTTGCCAATTTTTGCCGAAAGAATAATGGCTTCCACTAGGGTGTGCTAAAGCCCTTTCATGTTGGAAAGTAACGCCACTTTTTGAACTACGCTGCCACACACTCGCCAGAGCATGAAAATGAGTTAGAGGTCAAACAAGCTGCAGGTTACCATTTGTTATACAAATAATGCAACTGCACTGAAAGGCTCCTGGGTATACTGATTACACAAAATGTGTAACAATTAAGTGCAAGCACGGTTTTTACAAGCTATATTATGCAATTACGACAAGGTTTAAATTTGAGGGTCTCACATCCCAAACCCACGACATGATTATGACAGACGCCGTCGTGGAGAGCTCCGGAAATTTTGACCACCTAGGGTGCTTTAACGCGCACTGACATCCTAATATAGCACAGCACACGTGCCTCAACAGTTCGCCTCCATCGAAATGCAGCTGCCGCAGCGGGGATTTGATCCCGCGAGCCTCAGATCAGCAACCGGGTACCATAGACACTAGACCACCGTGGCGGGGATTTCGACACGGTGCTCGGCACATGTTACATCATGTACTACCAGCATCCAGCGAAACGCGAACAGGGGGGCACGTGGCCCAAGTACTAGCAAAGTTATGGTGTGACAATGCTGCACTCGTGGGGATTGAGCGATGCTGTCAAACCTTATGCATGTGCCTGTAATGGTGATGACTGAACGACGTGCACTTTTACCATCGCTAATGCTTAGGCAACGTCTTCTGCTGTTATCGAGTAGTATTACGCATTTCCGTGAGTTAACATTAGGATATGCGCAACGTGTGCCCCACATTTTGAGAACTCGAGTTCACAAGAACAACTAGAACGTTATACGTGCCTCCTTCAAAGAGTCTGCGCTTGAAACAGAGGCCTCGCTCTTACTGGCCTCATCGCTGTCCGACAATGGACGCTGAGGACGAGGGACACGCTTGGCGGGTCTCTCCGCTTCTTCCCGCGTCTCTGAGGGAAATAAAGAGAAATCGAACATGCGTAAATCATGGGCAAGGTACACAGAGGTACCCAACTCACCAAACAATCGCATCACTTGTGCTTTGAAGAAGTCATCATGAAGTTCGTCCTTCCAGTACACTCTGTACCATTTTGTCGAGTTGCAATCAAATACATCCTTTGGCGTAAATTTCTTTATGTTCTCGGTGCCTACGACAGTTGTTACGTCGTCATCGCGGAAGCGAACAAGGGCAAACATATTGGCTTCTCGAGAACAAAGGAAAAAGCATGCGTGCCACTCCGACAAAATGGGCAGAATGTTTATGGGTATATTTCTAGGCACTGTATTATGGGAAAAAAGCTCGGCTTGGCTTGTCTTCGTCTGGCTTCGCGCGAGGCGAGGCCGTGAGGCGTGCGCTTGGTTGGGATTGCTTGCTTAGCAATTACGTTTGGGTACAAAACGCTAATAAATATTTTAGCATGAATTGTAAATAAGTAGAGAAAGTTTTGAAAATATTTCGTTGGGTTTAGCACTGCTTCACTCATTTGAATAATGAAACAAGCGGGAAAAAAATTAGACATGCAGTGCCACTGCTCCTTAAACGGTTTTGTTTCGTCAACCGCTTGGTTCTGTGTCGTTAGAGGTCCTTCGTCTGCTTGCTCTGTTGCAAGCCACTCTCGAGCGGTCTCAAACCTTCAACCGACTCCCGATGCAGACCCAGTGGCGAGCCAGCTGTCCTCGGCAAGAGACGATGCAGATAGCTCGGCAGAAAGTGACGGCAGTTGCCATCAATCAGGGACGTAGCAACGATACACCGGGCGAGGATGCGGAAGGTTTCTCTGATGAATGCTCCGAGGGTACAGCAAGAGAGCACAACACGTGCGGCGCCAAGACTTTGAGCATGGTGGAGTAGGTATGGACGATGGCGAAGACTCTGAAAACGATCTGGAAGACCTTCTAAAGATGTTTTCTGGTGAACGTTTGCCCAACTCCGAT